>OZ010584.1:27928085-27953085 GCA_963932145.1 Acanthosepion lycidas
TAATGATAATGATAATAATAATAATAATCAAAATACAAGGACCTTGAAACCGAAATTTCAAAAATGTGGCACATGAGAATATCAATAATTCCTATCGTAGTTGGAGCCCTCGGATTGACTGGAAAAGATTCCAGTAGACTAATTGTCTTAAAGAAATACAAAAAAAAAATTGTTCTCACGAGTACAGCCCACATTTTAAGAAGGGCTTTATCTATGTAATTTTTTTTTTTCTTGTGGAAAATGTCATGATGCCATTTTTAACCTTAGGTCCTTTGGCGGGACCTGGTAAGAAATGAATGCACATCAGAAATCAAAGGGAATAAAATAAAGATAATAATAATAATAATAATAATAATGAAAAAAAAATCAATTAACCCGAAATGCAAATTCTGTGATAAATATCCAGAAACAATTGATCATCTTGTATCAGTTTGCACGGTATGAGAAGCCACTGAATTTAAAACGCGACATAGCAGAACCAGGCAATATGTGTACTGGGAAATCGGTATTTTTTTACGGAAATTAAACTGTAAGAAACTGGTATGAACACCACCCAGACCCGGTTACGGAGATAAAATCTGTAACAATTTTATGGGGCTTTACAATACACACGGACAGAACAATGAAAGCTTATCGTCCAGACATCGTGATCAAAGATCACAAGAACAGAATATGCTTTCATATTGACATTTTCTGTTCCTGTAGGTTGTCAAAATACAAGGATCGTGGAGTGGAAATCAAAAAAATGTCGCACATGAAAACATTAATAATTCCAGTTGTAGTTGGAGCCCTCAGTTGGATTGGAAAGGTTTCAAATAGACTCATTGAATGGACTACTGTCAGCCAATGCCTTAAGCAAATACAGAAAGAAATATATTCACAAGTACATCTCGATGCTAAGGAAGCGCTATATCTATGTAAAATGTATGTGCTATGAGGTAGTTTTATTTTTATTTTTCACAAAAATGCTCTGCGGGAAATGTCATGATGCAATTTCTAACATTACGTCTCTGGTTGGGACCCGTAAAGAAATGAGTATAAACAGAAATAAAAAATAACAATATACGTATATAATATATATATATATATATATATATATATATATATATATATATGAAAGGCAGGGTGTGTGTGTGTGTGTGTGTGTGTGTGTGTGTGTGTGTGTGTAACGAATGCACGGCCGCAATTTTTGACGGATTTGCACTAAAATTTACATGCACATGCTCCAAGTTAGTGGGGAGGCCAACACCGACATTGCATTTCCCAACTCCCATCGATAGTGGAAATAATCGATAGTTTTTATACTTCTACGGCAGTTTTCATGTAGTTTGCGGCCATTTTCTACTGGCCTGAATGACAGCCTATAGCTGGCTGCCACGAATAGGCAAGAAGATTCTATTGGCCAGCGTGAGAGCCAACAGCTGACTGACACGAATGTTAACTACCATGCTAACATGCAAAAAGAAAATCGATAGCTGCATTCGTCACAAGTGGGAAAAATTTAAATCTGCATGGCACTTTACCCCAATTGGCTCATTCGCTTGCTTAAACTCAACGTTGATTCTGATTCCGCAGAACTGGGTTGAGTGTGAAAAAGTATTTGTTGTTAACATTCTTTTTTCATTCGGTTTTTCCAGTTACGTGTCCTTTTTTTTTAAAGCTGATCGTTTTGTGTTCATTTTGTTTAGTTCTTTTTTCGTAAGAGATTTAATGTTTAGTATAGAGCTTAGAAAAAATTCGCAATGTGAGATAGGCAAGAAGTAAGGCATGTAGCAACATCAGCACGGGGAAGGGCACTCCTTTAAAAGTAAGGAAGGGGAAAATATTTTAAGTCAAGTGATAGCGATTGCTGTATGAGTCGTACGATTTTTGAATCAAGCATGGGCCATGCTGCTAGTATAGTAGTATATGGTATATATATATATATATATGGAGAGAGAGAGAGAGAGAGAGAGAGATGAAATTGATTAAAACCGACATATCTTTAATTTATCTATTTATACGTTATTTTAAATGGATACTCATATTAAAGCAGATGCTTTGCTTTTATTTATTGGTTAAACAGTGTTTTCATTTAGTTACATCTACCGGACTGAATATTCGAGAAATCATGCGAGAAAATTAATCACCCTGTGGCATGATTTGAACCTGCGTCGGCTAGGGTACCGGTCACTAGTTCGGACGTGCCTTAGACGACTCGGCTACGTTGGGCATCCTGATCAGACAAAGCCCGAAATTAAATTTATTTTACAAGATCAAAATCTACATTGGGGTAAGGAAACGCCCCTTCCCGCTAAACTCACTGCGTAGAAATTAGATTTTAACGAATTTCATCCCAGTTCTCATTTGATTTTATAAAAAAAAAAATTGATTGTAATTTGTAATCTCGTCTCTCTATCAATATTATAGCATCAGTGTGTGGATGTGTCGTTAGTGATTTGACTATGAAACCCGGTTATATCATTTAGATCATTCTATGTATTATGTATACGTTTATTTATTATGACAATATTATATAATTTAGATTATTCTATATATTATGTATACGTTTATTTATTATGACAATATTATATAATTTAGATTATTCTATATATTTTGTATACGTTTATTTATTATGACAATATTATATAATTTAGATTATTCTATATATTATGTATACCTTTATTTATTATGACAATATTATATAATTTAGATTATTCTATATATTATGTATACGTTTATTTATTATGACAATATTATATAATTTAGATTATTCTATATATTATGTATACGTTTATTTATTATGAAGATGATATTATATTAATTAGATTATTTTATATATTATGTATACGTTTATTTATTATGACAAAGATATTTTATTAATTAGATTATTTTATATATATATGCGTTTATTATGGCAATGATATATTAATTAGATTATTTCATATATTATGTATGCGTTTATTTATTATGACAATGATATATTAATTAGATTATTCTTTATATTATGTATACGTTCATTTATTATGACAATGATATAATATTAATTAGATTATTTTATATATTATGTATGCGTTTATTTATTATGACAATGATATTTTATTAAATAGATTATTCTATATATTATGTATATTCAGTGGTGGATTAATGAAGCATAATCTTTAGGTTCCCTAATCCTAGAGGGGCACTGAATTTAGACGCAACTTAATTTTTCGACCAATTCTGTTTTTTTTTTAAGTGTTTGTTGTTAAAATGTGCTCATTTTCGTGACTCTAATGAGCATTTCATATGCCCTCAAAATTACCCTGTAGTTGATAAAATTTCTAAAATTTTTTTTGGGTGGGGTGGTCTTCAGTAGCCGCATCACCAGCTGTAAGGGATTGTTATGCTCCACTTAATCTATTCATAGACTACATTTTGGCAGTTGGGTCCTTGAATCTATAGCTGCCAGTTGTGAAGGGGGACACCATATCTGGTCAAGCTTCAGGGACCGCAAAAATATAGGTCCGCCATAGTGTATAAGTTTATTTATTATAACAATGACATATTAGCATAATCAGTTTACAGGAGTTTTAATTTTGATATTTACACTTATTGTGCTTTGGACTTTCGATAATAATTAATTTAATGAACTTTAAAAGTGTTCGAGGTACACGATACACAATCTCACGGCATACCAGTTGAAAAACCGGTTGAAAAACACTGCCTTAGTGTGTTATCTGTACTGTATTTGTATCTACAAATGACAGATTTGTGAATGTACTTAAATCATTGATAACGGCGTACTATTAAGAATTGGAAAAAAAAGATTGTTATCAGTAGTACGCAGTTATCAATGACGTAAGCACGGTTTCAAATTTGATATGTGTAAATTAAAACAATATACAGACAACTCTTTAAGACGTCAGCGATCGAGTTGAGAGTGTATTTAAACTATGAACTGCATCCCCATTTCAATTTTTAAAAATATCACCCCAAGCAAGGCAATAAAGCCACTAAGACACGAAGAGGTACTGAGTGTGAAAGAATAAGAAAAAGAAAAACATTATTAAGGTGTGAAAACAATAACGTGAAGTGGAATTTAGAAGACAGTAGCTAACGATTGGCATTTAATCTTTTGAAGATCAAAATTGGCTGAAAAGCAAGGAGCCGGAAAAGAGTTTCACAGGCAAGAAGTGCGAGAAAAGAAACTCTTAACAAATCGGTTACGGTTACATGTATTCAATTACTTACGGTTACATGTGTTCAATTCAGTTGGAAAATGATGAGACCTAGCCGCCAATCCAATACTACGCTTAAATTCGTCAAGTCTAGATACCATAGAGCAAATTTTATCCGAACAATTATCATGAAAGTATTTATAGAAAAGGCACAGGGAAGCTATGTTACCGCAGGTGGAAAAGGAAATGAAGTCGAGATGCCAGGTCAGGACCAATAACGTTGCAAATTCTTATTTGGATTTTATTAAGAATCTCTAGATATATAGCAGGAGCACCAGATCATATTTGGCAGTAATATTCGAAGCATGGACGAGTAGTAGACTTATACAAATGCTCCAAAAGATTTCTCTGACACATTTTCTGTAGTTTAGAATCCGGGAAAATAGAATTATACCAAATAATGATCTGTCATCGTGCAATGAAAATGAGGCAAGCAAGCAAGGCCACTAAGACGCAAGTGGGGTTTGTTAGAGAATATAAGAAAAACAAAGTACTATTAAGGAGAGAGGACGATAAAAGAACAACAATTAAGAAGACAGAAGATAACGATTGACATTGCATTTAAATTTTTGAAAATCAAATTTGACTGGGGAGCAAGAAGTCGGACGAGCGATCCACAAGCGAGAAGTGCGAAAACCAAAAACTTTTAGCATAGAATTTACGTTTACATCTATCAATTTTCACTTGTAAAATGATGAGACCGTGCCGCCAATCTAGTAATGAACTTCGATTCGTAAAGTCTATCTACCATAGAGCAAAGTTCATCAGAACAATTACCATTATAAAAAATGCACAGGGAAGCTACGTTACGGAGGTAGGAAACGGACTGAATCAGAGATGCCAGGTCAGGACTAATAACGTTGCAAATTCTTATGTGGATTTTATCAAGAATCTCTAAATATATAGCAGGAACACCAGATCATATCTGGCAGTAATATTCAAAGCATGGACGAATTGTAGACTTATAAATATGTAAGAGAGAAAAATTGTCTAGGTAGACACAGTGAACCAATTTTCTTGGAAGCTGTCCTAGCAATGGATTCAGTATAGACTTTCCACCTCATATCTGTAGTGAACGTTAACCCGAGAAGGCGCAACAAGGCAATTTTCTGGAGGTTAGCATCAGCCATGCTGATGGAAAGCAGAAAGCGATTGATTTTTAAAAAAATCAATAGTTTTTAATTCTGAGAGACAGTATGGAGGGAAGAAAATGCAGTGATTGCTAAACTACAAAATGTACTTAAGAAAAAAATTGTTTTTATTTCTTTTTGTTTATTTTTGAGCGAACCAGTTAAAAAGCTAACAATAAAACCAACGAACTGGCAAAAAAAAATACTTAACGGAAAGAGAGCATTAATAAACGGACGGTCTGAGGAAGACTGCACTCTGTTCCTGTCGAAAGATGTCGTGTTAGGTGATATTTGCTTATATTAAAATCATGACACCTGGAATTCCAACAGGATTTGACGATTATTTGCCGCTATTCAAAGGCGGTGGTCCGTGGACTAAACCAAACAAAAAGACTTTGTTCGTTCTTTGCCTAATATATCGTCTCATACCTGTCATTTCCTTTTGAAAACCGGTTATTTAATTTCAGCATTTTCTTATTTGCAAAAAGCAACGAAATGCGAACTTACAAACATATATATATATTAGGTTGGTGCAAAAATAATGACGTAATGATGTCGTTTTTTGACGTATTTTTTAACGTCAAAAAACGACATTATTACGTCATTATTTTTGCACCAACCTAATATATATATATATATATATATATATATATATATATATGAAAAATTCATATATATATATGAAAATATGAAAAATTTATATACATATATGTACATATATATATATATATGAAAATATGAAAAATGTTTTAGACATTTTATTTACATTTTATTCTTTTTATTGAAATATTTTATTTATATTTGCACTTTTACACACACGCACACACACACACACACACACTCACACACACACTCACACGTATATATATATATATATATATATATATATATATTAAAAAGAAGAGAAGAGACTCTTCTTTTTAATATACATACTTTTTCTCTCGTTGGAACCACTGCAACCTCTTTCTTTTATATATATATATATATATATATATATATATATATATATATATATATATATATATATATATGCGGACAAACCGGACATCAACGGACTAATAGGGGGAAACGGTGGTTCGTTAAAGCCGATTGTCCATAGATGAGAAGGGATTATTTTTGAGCTATAAAATTACGAAAGTAACTACCACTAGTTATGATCATAATGTAAATACTATAAATATATATATATATATATATATATATATATATACTTAATAGATATATTAATCAAAATAACAAAAAATAATAGATTTCTCACGGCTACTTTCTCACGCACGCGCAAATGTATCGTACTTTATATACTGTACACCTGTCTTTGTTTACAAATGAAAAGACCATCATCATTAGAACATCACACTTTTCACAAAACACACACACAAAAAAAACGGTTAAATCATTGAAAATGTACTCAATACAATCTTCACGACAAAAAATGTTACCATGGTTTCTACTAAGTATGAATATTAAATATATGGAAACTGGCATATGCATGTTTCATTAAAAACGACAGATAAGATACTACGCTTAAGCTTTATATTTAATTTTGCTTGTGTTTACACAAGAGCTATCTTTTTTGGACGCAGAGTGTGTAGAAACTGTCCGAAATTCGAAGCGCTTTCAGCTATACTTTTAGCCATTATCAAGGATGATTTTATTTTTCAGTTTAATTGAGTGTGTGCGTTATGTGTATGCTCTTAGTGCGTTATAGAGATGTTTTATTTTCCGAACACGGTTAGCACATTGTGGCCTTGTTCGTAGTTAATATTGTTAAGAGTTGGCTTTTCTTTTTTTATTATTAGGGCTTCAATTATTTGCCATTGACTTCAACCACGGCCTGCAGACGACTTCCGAATCTTCTGCAACTCTTCTGGACGGTCTCCTTGTTTAAGTTGGTGAATTCAGCCATAATCTTTGCCTTCAGTTCATTAACTTATCCTTAAAGTTATATATGGATTAATTTCTCAATAATGTTTTTTTAAATATATTCTTTATATAAATTATCTAAATACGATTTCTTTCTAATCTTCTTAATATATCTCATTTGTAATTCTGTATTTTTAGCGGGAACCTAAAATTATTTCTTATAGACAATTAAAAACTTTGTTTATATATAAACTACTTTTTAGGTACTCCTTTACTTCCAATTCAGCACTTCATTATTCATACAACCGCAACTTAGGGTCATAAGGTCAATGTCCGCTTTGAGTCGGGTGAGCATCTTGCTTTTTTAGACAGATATTTTTCGCCATCCCCTTAACACCGTCTCGAGCATTTTGTCTGGCTGAGGCATCGATTTGGGTAGATTCGGTGTCAAATTCTCGACTGCTGTTTAAGTAAAATTCTAAATCGCTGATTCCGATAAGAATACAATCCATTGACCAGGGTTGAAGAAGACCTACGTACTTACCGTTGGTTTAAATAAATTCATACCCAAATGATGTAATTTTGGATTATTTTGCTGTATAATATATATATATATATATATATATATATATATATATATATATATATATATATATATATATGTAAGCAAATATAAATGGATATAAATCCGACAGAATGAAGAAAAATTTTCTTCATATATATATATATATATATATATATATATATATATATATATATATAAAGAAAGAACAGTAAAATTTATAATCCGGTGTTCTTAGCAATTATTTTTATTAAATGAAAAACAGTGCACGATAGAAAGAGTAGAGGAAAATATAATTATTTTCTTTTTAAAAAAATATGATTCCATCGCGATGGAATCATATATTTAAAAAAGAAAATAATATATATATATATATATATATATAAATGATAGAAATTTTTAGGGGGATTTGATATTTCTATTTAAGTAATTCATCGAGTCTAGAAGAAACTTCAACAGAATGCAGAAAGCACTGGACGGCCGTTTCGTCCTATATTTTGGGATTCATCAACAGTGCGCATCCACTACCGAGAATTGAAACCGGGACAGTTAGGTTATATTATAAATTAACTGATTTAAAATATGGTTTCTTCGCTACACAGGAATTACCATGTTTCAAAAACCGAACCTAAAACTTTTAGTTCCGTTTCATCTTCAAGCGAATTTTGTAAAAAATAAAAATATCAATAAGAACACCGGATTATATATTTTACTCTCTTTTTATTATAAAATATATATATATATATACATACATACATACATACATACATACATACATACATACATACATATATATATATATATATATATATATATATATATATATATATATATTAGGTTGGTGCAAAAATAATGAGATAATAATGTCGTTTTTTGACGTTAAAAATACGTCAAAAAACGACATTATTGCGTTATTATTTTTGCACCAACCTAATATATATACATATATATATATATATATATATATATATATATATATATATATATATATATATATATATACATGTAAGCAAATATAAATGGATATAAATCCGACAGAATGAAGAAAAATATTTGGAAAAAACAAACAAAAATCCTTAGATGCAATTAAGTTGTTTTAATACGAATGAAAGGTCAACGTCTGACGTTTCGGTTTAATAAACCTTTTTCAGGACAATATTCATTAAAATACAATTAACATAATCAGTTCAACATGACAAAGACGATGGACATAAAAACAAGACTTATCCAAAACAGATAACTGAAAATTTTAAATGATCAGCTTTCCGTTTAAGCATGGTCACGTTGTCGTCAAATGGGCGACGCTTTCAAAAGGAATGTGTTATTACAGAGGTATTACAGAAAGCTAAAAATAAAGCGTTGAAAATTTACTCATCAGCGCAAAATGACACCTCGAAGGCCACTACAACTACAGCAAAGAAAGGTACACTTTCAGCTGCCTCTGATAAAAATTCTTTTGATCGCATCTTTCTACCAAATAACCATTTGACCGAACGTATTTCCAATAATTTAAATGCGTTAAAAATTAAAACTACAATATTACCTACTAGAACTATCCGTAATTTATTAAATAGCACCAGCAAACAACATATTACATCCGATGCTTGCATCTACCAAATCTCATGCAAAAACTGTGACCTAAAATATGTGGGTGAAACATGTAGGTCCGTAAAATCTCGTGTTTTCGAACATAAACGTGATATTCGCCTCGGAAATTTAAACAAGGCTTTAGTTGTACACATAACTAAAGCAGATCATAATTTCGATTTTGATTCCGTGAAGATTTTAAAATATTTTCATAATAAAAATCTTAGAAGGATTTATGAATCAGGTATAATATCCATCTCACGCACGGTGAATACTAGACCTGGCTTCTTTAATATTTCCCCTTTTTTAGCGAGATTAATGCTCGACAAGCGTACATATAAATTTTAGAACATAATAGAATTCTTTTCATTTTTCGTTTTCATTCAAAATAGTCAAATTTTAGGAATACGTTTTGAAAGCGTCGCCCATTTGACGAGAACGTGACCATGCTTAAACGGAAAGCTGATCATTTAAAATTTTCAGTTATCTGTTTTGGATAAGTCTTGTTTTTATGTCCATCGTCTTTGTCATGTTGAACTGATTATGTTAATTGTATTTTAATGAATATTGCCCTGAAGAAGGTTTATTAAACCGAAACGTCAGACGTTGACATTTCATTCATATTAAAACAACATAATTGCATCTAAGGATTTTTGTTTGTTTTTTCCCAAATATTTTTCTTCATATATATATATATATATATATATATATATATATATATATATATATATATATATATATATATGACGGGTTGTATATGTGCCTTATAAAATGATAAATGAGTAACATTAATACATTGGCTGAAATTTACTCAATTGCATAATGTAAAGACGTAGTGTAGCTGTGTGCAGACATGGAATGTAAAGACGCTTTAAAACTGCATGTGTAATGATTATTGAGGTGGACAGAAACATCATGTTGACGTTGATGTCTGCAAAGACAAAACTGAGATGTAAATTGCTGTCCACTGTCTGGAGACAGAATGCTGAAACATGATAGTCCACGCAACAGGCCTATCATAACGTTATTTCTGGCGAAATTCCTGTTCTTGAGTTCGTCTAGTTTGAAACCTTTCGATGGTCTGATGGCATAGTGTTCAGCAACCGTTGCGATTGGCTACTCTAACTTCTGGACTCTTTTAGTCTTGCTTTCAGGAGGTCGTTGAAACGTTTGCTTCTGCCCTCAAAAATAGTGCTAGCCTTCCGAGGTTTCCCGTTCTAGGATCCTCTTTGGCAGACAGTCTTTGGGCATCTTGATCACGTGGCCAATACACTTGAACTGTCTTTGGATGATAAGAGTCCCAGCAGTCTGCTGCTGGTACGCTGGAGAATACTGAATACAACATTCGATCTTGCAATGTGTTATACAGGTATAAAACCGACACTTGAGTTTGAACATAGACCGCCAGTGAGCAACCACAGACGTTCACATTATTGAATTAAGTAGACCACCTGACCACAGAGGAAAGTAGGAATTGGCGTCTAAATGATCGCCATTTCTAGTCTATCCTCTATTACTAAGTGTTATTCGAAGGCGTCTGACACCGGTATTGTTCAACGGTGTTACTATAGTTGTAATCTGCGATTGCAAAGTCTCTACTACAACGAGCTTTACAAAAGTGATGACGAGTATTCGTTGATCTTTACGAAAGTGGCAACGAATGTTCGTTGACATCACAAAACAATGACAATCCAAGGATTCGTTGACGACTGCAGACGGTGAAAGTTTGAAGAGTTTGTGGGTAAGCTTTGTATGAAGACCAGGATCCAGAACCATACAGAAGGATGGATAAGTATCTAGCGTTGTACATTATATCTACAAAACAACATAGTTCAGAAAGGAGTAATAAAGTTGGATTAGTTGTCATGTCAGTGCGCTACGTCATTCGACCAGTGTAAATACGTGAGTGGTGGAGAAAGAGAAACCATTTTGAATCCTCTCCTTTTATAAAACGCCACCTAAGGAGGATTAAGTGAAGTCCTCTAGCAGACTAGGTGGGGTAACCCCAGAATAATATATTTCATGCTAAGAAAGGAGGATTATGCGGATGAGGAAGAAAACAGCCGATTGATCTTTGAAATCAAGATTGAAATGTTCAGGGAAGCACTCACTCGGGAGTCTGTTCCATGAAGAGTGAGTTATTGGGAAAAAGCATCCTAAAGAAAAATGCGGGAGTTCTTGTAAGTTACATGGCGTGTCCTAGCCAGTAAAGGTTTGAACCAGTAGAACTTATCAGGTTGGTGCGAAAGTAATGTCGTTTTCTCACATAGTAACATATGTGAGAAAACGACATTATTTTTGCACCAACCTAATAAATATGGAGTTCATCTAAAAATTATCCACAAGCAGACTATGCGTACCGTTAACGTAATGACTTTAAAACCCTGAGGGTGTTTTGTTATCTTAAACCGCCAGGAAAAGACTTCATTTCTGACAACTACAGAAAACACTTTAATATACGTTAAAAGTGAAGCCATTCTTAGTTGCTCTAAGAGATGTTTTTATCTTTCTTAAATTAAATTGAATTTAATTTCTTTGAAATTTTTTGAATTCTTTTCTTAATTATCGTTGACCTTTGCCAAAAAGAGGTCGAAGGCTGACGTGAAATGGAAGGAGTATATTGAATTAATTGTTTAGTCAGCAACTCGGAAAGTTAGTTCACTGCGTATCAAGCTAGACAATATTCTCTTCAGAATTTATCTTACATATATATATATAAGTCTAACATTCGTTCTTGCTTCGAATATTGCTGCCACATCTGGTCTGGTGTTCCTGGTATATATTTAGAGATTCTTGATACAATCCAAAGAAGAATCTGCAATGTTATTAGTCCTCAGCTGGCATCTCAGCTTCAGTCACTTTCCTACCGCCATAACGTAGCTTCCTTGTGTCTTTTCTATAAATGCTTTCATGGTAATTGTTCTGATAAACTTTCCACTATGTTACCTAGACTTTAGGAATTTAAGCGCATTACTTGATGGACGGCACAATTATAATTTTACAATTGAAATTGATAGATGTAAGGAAGCTTTATGTAAATAGGTACAATTATTTAACGTCTTATGGATCATTCTTCCGGCATCTGGCTTCGCGGTCAATCAAATTTGATCTTCAAAAATGAAAATGGTATGTCAATCGTTATCTTCTGTTTTCTGATTTGTCCTCTCAGCTTAATAGTAGCTTTTTTTCTTATATTCTCTAACGACCAGTAAACCCTTGCGTCTTAGTGGCTTTATTGTCTTGTTTGCTTGCTGCATTTTCATTGCTCCACGGTAGATCATTATTTGGCATAATTCTATTTTCCCGAATTCTAAACTATTGAAAATATATTAAGTAGCACTGGAATAATGAAAAGCAAGCAATTGTTTTTTAGTTCCCTGTTTACGATTGGGTTTCCGCTTCCTTCTAAAGTCTATTTCAACTCTATACTTATAACGTCTCCTCCCCGGTCCTTTGAACAGGAGTAGAGATTTATCCCTTGTTCCCTGTTTACGATTGGGTTTCCGCTTCCTTCGAAGGTCTACTTCGGCTGTACACTTCTAACGTCTCCTCTCCAGTCTTTTGAACATGAGTAGAAGGTTTATCCCTTGTTCCCTGTTTACGATAGGGTTTACGCTTCCTTCTAAAGTCTACTTCAACTCTACACTTCTAACGTCTCCTCGCCTGTCTTTTGAACAGGAGTAGAAGGTTTATCCCTTGTTCCCTGTTTAGGATTGCGTTTCCGCTTCCTTCTAAAGTCTACTTCAACTCTACACTTCTAACGTCTCCTCGCCTGTCTTTTGAACAGGAGTAGAAGGTTTAGCCCTTGTTCCCTGTTTAGGATTGGATTTCCGCTTTCTTCTAAACTCTACTTGAACTCTATACATCTAACGTCTCCTGCCTAGTCTTTTGAACAGGAGTAGAGGTTTATCCCTCGTTCCCTGTTTAGGATAGGGTTTCCGCTTACTCCTAATGTCTACTTCAAATCTATACTTCTAACGTCTACTCCCCGGTCTTTTGAACAGGAGTAGAGGTTTATCCCTTGTTCCCAGTTTAGGATTGGGTTTCCGCTTCCTTCTAAAGTCTACTTCAACTCTAGGTTTAGGTTTCCGCATCTTTGTAAAGCTCACTTGAATTCTATACTTCTAACGTTTCCTACCCTGTCTTCTAAGGTCGGGGGAAGTATGAGAGTATTGTGAAACTAGTATATATATATATATATATATATATATATATATATATATATATATATATATATACACACACACACACACATACATACATACATATATATATATATATATATATATATATATATATATATATATATATATTGTTTTGTTTTGGTTGGCTTTACGGCATGTCGATCACAATGGATTAATTAATGTCGGCATTTATTATTTTTCTTTTTTTATTATTTTTCCTTGAAAAATCTGTTTCGTGTAATGGTTTTTTCTTCATAATCTATCGCTGGTAATAGTTTTTCAAAAATGTATGGTTCGCTTTGTTTTGTTTTATAACCTTTCAACCGTAACAGGTTATTTAATGCTGACAAGATTTTTATCCCTGGTAATATTTTCTTCCTAAATATGCTGTCCTGGTAATTTTTTTTTTAAAAGTATAGCTGATATTTTTTTCAAAAATGTATTGCTGGTAATAATTTCTTTTGCAAAAATTTATTGCTGGTATTAAAACCTCTTTTTACACATTCATAGTTTTAACCCAGTTTTGGAGTTAACTGTTTCCCCATAACTGGGACCCTAACAGGTGCTACGACTCCATGTCAGGGTGGACCTGGGAACACCAGCAATTAAGAGGTGGTTCCATGCTCCTCAAAACCTCTTGATCAGAGGCCTTGCTGTTGAAAAATAGCAGGAACGAAGCCTATGAGCGTAGCCTTTCTATCGCTCGTATATCTATATTTACCCATTTGGTTATATATATATATATATATATATATATATATATATATATATAGATAGATAGATAGATAGATATATAGATACATAGATAGGTGGATAGAGAGAGAGAGAGAGAGAGAGAGAGAGAGAGAGAGAAACTGTAAACGCTTGGTTAGTGGTGATTTCCAAATATTATTATATTTTCTGATGTTTAGCCATTGTAGAACTAGTAATCTCTCTCTCTCCATATATATATATATATATATATATATATATATATATATATATGTATATTGTGTATTGAGGCAGCAATCCTTCATTTCCGCATGTTTCATTAAAAACGACAGAGAAGGTACTATGATTAAGCTTCTTATTTAATTTTTCTGGTGCTCGAGCAAGTGTTTTCTTTTTTGAACATGGAGTGTTTAGAAAGTGTCCAAATGTTCTCTAATTCCGAGAGCTTTCGGCTATAATTTTAGCCATTATCAAGGATATTTTTTTCAATATAATTGGTTGTGTGCGCTGTGTATGGTTTTAGTGTTACAGGGATCTTTTATTTTCCGAACACAGCACAATGTGGCCGTGTTCGTAGTTAATATTATTAGGTGTTGGCTTTTTCTTTTTTATTATTAGGGCTTCCATTATTTTTAAACTTTTTTTTTTTACATGTGGACGAGGTTATTATGTTTGTATTTTCAACCAGTATGCTTTGAATGGAGTTTTGTAAGTTTGTGTCTGTTTAAATGTGTTCTAATAAACATCAGGTCAGATAGGTTCGAACACGAGAAAAATTAAATGAAAAGCTTAATCGTAGTACCTTATCTGTCTTTTTTAATGAAACATATATATATATATATATATATATATATATATATATATATATATATATATATATATATATGTGTGTGTGTGTGTGTGTATCTATATATATATATATGTATGTGTGTATCTATATATATATATATATATATATATATATATATATGTATATATATGTGTGTGTGTATGTATATATTGAATTTATTTATTCGACAGTATTTCATTTTTACTATAATCGTTATTTATGAAATGATGTCAGATAAAAATAAAAAAATGATCTATTAAAATAAAATGTAAATTCTTTAAATAGGTAATTCAAATCCATCAAAGTGGCCTCCATGGCTGGGTTGGTAAAAGGTATGTTTTGGCTGTAGAAGTGGTTTCCCTGCCTGGACTCCTCTCCAGTCTTTTGAGCAGAAGAAGAAGTTTATCCCCCTTTTTTTGCTATGTAGGATTGGTTTTCCGTTTCCTTCTTTTTCCTTCTTTTTCATTCGCAGTGGCCTTTTGCATCTATCTCTGTGCGTTCATATCTATCTATCTATCTATCTATCTATCTATCTATCTATCTATCTATCTATCTATCTATCCCAGTTTTGTCATTATCTATCTATCTATCTATCTATCTATCTATGTATCTATCTATCTATCTATCTATCTATCTATCCCAGTTTTGTCATTATCTATCTATCTATCTATCTATCTATCTATCTATCTATCTATCTATCCAAGTTTTGTCATTATCTATCTATCTATCTATCTATCTATCTATCTATCTATCTATCTATCTATCTATCTATCCCAGTTTTGTCATTATCTATCTATCTATCTATCTATCTATCTATCTATCTATCTATCTATCTATCTGTCCCAGTTTTGTCATTATCTATCTATCTATCTATCTATCTATCTATCTATCTATCTATCTATCTATCTATCTATCTATCCCAGTTCTATCATTATCTATCTATCTATCTATCTATCTATCTATCTATCTATCTATCTATCTATCTATCTATCTACGCCGTTCTTTATGTAAACGTATTGAGACTGACCGTGATCGGTGGAAGGGGGCGGTATTATCGGCAAAATTCGTTTTGTTGATAAACAGTTTTTTTTTGTTTTTTTTAATGATTACATCGCAAGCTGTTTCCAGAAAACTTTGCCACATGTTGTACCTTTCAGAAGATTCTGCAAGAGTGGGTTAGCTTCCCATCCTTTTACCCATGAGCTTAAAGAACCCTAACCGGTTCAGCGGTAGGCGAACCCACCCCATCTGTTTCCCCCTTTCATTACGATCAGCTCTTTGTTTTTTATTTTCTGTTTCTTTTCTTCGAGTTCTGATTATTATTATTATTATTATTATTATTATTATTATTATTATTATTATTATTATTATTATTTGCCTGTGTTATGTTTCCTGCTTTGTATCCTGTTAGTGCTTTTTTCGGAACTATCTACCGGGACCAGGTCGAAAAATGAGACCAGCACTCGGAGCCGTCAGTTGTGCTGGCATCGTTTTTACCGGCAGTTGTGCTGGCATCGTTTTTACCGCCAGTTGTGCTGGCATCGTTTTTACCGCCAGTTGTGCTGGCATCGTTTTTACCGCCAGTTGTGCTGGCATCGTTTTTACCGCCAGTCCCTACTTTATAGTACATTGTGCGACGTACAGTCAACATTATTTCATTTTTACTATAATCGTTATAACCATAAAGAAATAATATGAGATAAAAAAAAATCTATTAAAAAATTACTGTTGTTTACGTTTTGGGATTGAAACTGAAACCAACAGATATAGATTCGTAGAAGTCGCGACAGGAAAAATTGTAAATTCTTTAAATAGGTAATCCAAATCCATCACAGTGGCCTCCGTGGCTAAGTTGGTAAAAGGCACGTTTTGGCTGTAGAAGTGGTTTCGATATTCCGAATCCTCTCCAGTCTTTTGAGCAGGAGGAGAAGTTTATCCCTTGTTTTCTGTTTAGGATTGGATTTTTGTTTCCTTCTAAAGTCTTTTTCATACTCTTTCATTCTCAGTAATCTCTTGCATCTATCTATCTATCTATCTATCTATCTATCTATCTATCTATCTATCTATCTATCTATCTATCGCAGTTTTGTCAGTATCTATCTATCTATCTATCTATCTATCTATCTATCTATCTATCTATCTATCTATCTATCTATCTATCTATCTATCTATCCCAGTTTTGTCAGTATCTATCTATCTATCTATCTATCTATCTATCTATCTATCTATCTATCCCAGTTTTGTCATTATCTATCTATCTATCTATCTATCTATCTATCTATCTATCTATCTATTAGTCTCTTCATATCTATCTATCTATCTATCTATCTATCTATCTATCTATCTATCTATTAGCCTCTTCATATCTATCTATCTATCTATCTATCTATCTATCTATCTATCTATCTATCTATTAACCGCTTCATATCTATCTATCTATCTATCTATCTATCTATCTATCTATCTATCTATCTATCTATTAGCCTCTTCATATCTATTTATCTATTCGTTTTGTTGATAAACAGGAGTTTTTTTTAATGATTACATCGCAAGCTGTTATGTTTCTTGCTTTGTATCCTCGGAACACTCTCTACCCTGACCAGGTCGAAAACAGAGCCCAGCCCACCGAGCCGTCGGTTGTGCTGCCATCGGTATTACCGCCAATCCCTCGTTTTTATTACATTGAGGGAGGTACTGCTGTGGGCAGCTGTTTTGCGGGAACGGGTATCTCTCTATAACATTTTCAGTTGCACTCTGTCCGCAGACAGAAATACAACTGAGAGGTGAAATTTAGTTTATCCACCCAAGGGCAGATACTGCACTTCGATGTCAGCCGATAATTTTTCAGCGAGCTCACGTCGCTACCGAATGTAACATAAGGTCTAGGTTTAAAGTTGGTTTTAACGGCAATACTTTGTAAAAAAAATGGCGTAGCTACCTCGGTACATCCTCTTTTGGGTGTGTCTGAAACGCCAGGTAATAAACCCAGCCCCTTCACGATGGAGAGGTACTGCCATGGAGGAAGAACCTTTGGGGCTTCGGATTAAAATTATATCAAACTCCCCAAGCCAAAAAGCCGAGATGCGATGGCGACCGCGATAAACGTAACATTTTTCAGACACATAGCATCGAACAACGAAAACTGAATAAGACAATCGCCAAAAATCCAGTTACCATAAATAAAATAGGATCGTCTGATGAATTATTTTAAAATTATTATTAATAGAAATATTTGCTAGACGGGGATTTGGCTAGTTGCTGTGGTTATTGTTATTTTTATGTTAGCGATGCTAAAATATAAATAAACTAAGTTCAGTATACTCCTCATGAAGACGGGCCTGATAAGAGTGCTCCTCCTCCTTCTTCTTGTTCTCCTCCTCCACCTCGTCCTCCTCCTCCTTCTTCTTCTTCTTATTTTCCTCCTCCTTCTTCTTGCTCTTGTTCTTGTTCTTCTACTTGTTGTTCTTCTTGTTCTCCTCCTCCACCTCCTCCTCCTCCTCCTCCTCCTCCTTCTTCTTCTCCTCCACCTCCTCCTCCTCCTCCTTCTTCTTCTTGTTCTTCTACTTCTTCTTCTTGTTCTTCTTGTTCTCCTCCTCCACCTCGTCCTCCTCCTCCTTCTTCTTCTTCTTATTTTCCTCCTCCTTCTTCTTGCTCTTGTTCTTGTTCTTCTACTTGTTGTTCTTCTTGTTCGCATCCTTCACCTCCTCCTCCTCCTCTTCCTTCTTCTTCTTCTTCTTCTTCTTCTTATTATTATTATTATTATTTTCCTCCTCCTTCTTCTTCTTCTTCTTCTTCTTCTTCTTCTTCTTTTCCTCCTCCTTTTCATTCTTCTTCTTCTTCTTCTTCTTCTTCATGCACGAAGGGTTCATGCTAGCATCAACTGCTGGCTTCAGCTGGTGATGCCGTAGTATGTCAGAGTGTCGAAGGACAAAGTGTCGAACGGAAAAAAGAGTCAACCTGACAAAATGACGAATGGACATAATATCGTAAAGACAAAGTTTCAAAAGGACAAAATACTGAACAAACTAAAAACAAACATATCGTCATGATTTTAAAAAC
This sequence comes from Acanthosepion lycidas, assembly GCA_963932145.1. Lineage (NCBI taxonomy): Eukaryota > Metazoa > Mollusca > Cephalopoda > Sepiida > Sepiidae > Acanthosepion > Acanthosepion lycidas. The sequence goes on from OZ010584.1 coordinate 27,947,210, forward strand.
TCGGTTCAAATAATCGATTATGTTTTTCTAAATATTTTATTGTTTAACTTTGGCACCATTTAATAAATAATACCCTTAAAATTGATTAAGACTACATAATCATCGATTAGCGGTCTGATTTAGGTTGGGGTGGGGTCGTTAGTACGCTTTATGTTTTACCAAATTGAATTTAAGTTGTCTGCTTATATATATATATGTGTGTGTGTGTGTGTGTGTTTTGAACAATAAAAAATTAAAATTTTCAGACATAATCCATATATATATATATATATATATATATATATATATATATATATATATATATATATATATATATATATGGAAAAATAGTCATCCACAGACAGACTGTTTCGTTGTATCACAGCTCATCAGTGTGGTTAGACGTCCAGTTGCCTCTAGCTAGGATCGAAATCCCGCTGAATTGGCCTCAATGTGAGAATCTACTCCTAATCCGTTGGCACACGGCAGGGATGAATGTAAATTTAAGCCTATTTATTTTAAAATAAATATGCCAGTGACTGAGTACTTTCACTTTTATATTTACACACGCTCTATCTCTGATATTGAGCACTTTATCCCATAAATATAGCACATCTTAAGACTATATATATATATATATATACTAACCAAAATTCATGTTAAAAAATAAGAAAAAAACAAATGAAAACTACAGACCAAAATTAATTTTCTTCATCCATTCCTGTAGTTCACTGCCACAAGCAAGCAGAATTTTTTTTCTCCTGATGATGGCCATGTTGGCCGAAACAAGTCGAGGAATCTAAATGAAATAATAATAAAAACGAAAGAATATTAATATACAACCCAGTGTGTCTAAAGATTTTAATTTTTAATATTTTTATTGTTCAATGTATATATATATATATATATATATATATATATATATATATATATATATATATTTATATATACATACATACATACAGGGGACGATGGATTAATTGTCGTCTAAATGACGCAAATGTTAAAATAACACATCATTTTGACAGATATATTTATCAAAATTACACCAAAATATCTTGTAATACTAAAGTGAAAATTTATTCAATAAAATCTCCATTGGCTTCAATTACAGCCTCCAGACGACTTCGGAATCTCCTGCAACTCTTCTTGACGATCTCCTTGTTTAAGTTGGCGAATGCTGCCATAATCCTTGCCTTCAGTTCATTTTTGGTGTTACAAGGAGTTTTGTTGGATTCTCGCTCAACTTCGCCCTACACATAATAATCAAGAGATTGAACTCTGTGGAGCTAGGTTGCCAGATGTTGTGATGTTGTCGCAGAAATTATCTGACAGCCATGACCGGGTTCTCCTGCTTGTGCAGAGACCTGTTGCCAGACATAGGGTCTTCCAGCTGCCGCACTCTTGACTCAATGCAGGACTACCTCTTCAAGACACTTGATGTAGGCCTCTGTTGAGTTTGAGACCTTGTGGGAAGATGAATAGAGACATAACGTCGCCATCACTAGTGATCATCCCAAACACCTTCGTAATCACCATTAGACATGAAAATCTTTCCGAATCCTTGATACTGTCCTCAGAGTAACACTGAAAACACACTGAAATATTCGTATTGAAGCTTCCGGCGGGAATGCCAAGCAGTACAGCATGGTGTTTCCAAATTTCTGGAGGAGTGAATTGCGTCATGGTGCTCTTTTCCTCACAGACGGTGACAAACTGCCCCTGCTATACTGTGCCGTTGATAAAATCAAAGAAAATCAATGCGCATGCGCGAAATTAAAAATATAAAATGGCGACAACTTACCCAACGCACCCTGTATAATCCTTCTGTTGTATATACTCCGTTTTTTTTTTTTTTTTTTTTAACTTTTACAATCAAAACATTCGCTCGGGTAAAAGTGACGCTAATTTACATTGTTTGATCTTGTTTTCTGCTAGTTTTAGAGATGTCTTTCTATTTCTAGTATTTTAATATGGCGTAGATTACTGTAGAAATTTCTATTTTTCAGTTGTAAGAAGCGATCTGACGTGAAACTGTTCTATGGACAAATGAAATATTACTGTGGATCCCCAATTTGCTTTTTTTTTGTGTGTGTGGACTCCCAATAATGTTATATGGACCCCCGGGTCCATATGTATCCCGGTTGAGAACCTCTGCTCTAGATGACCCTGAATCTTCTTCTGGATTGCAAATCCTCAATAACTATTCCTTTGTTCTTGGGTCACCATTCCCAGTACTCCGATAATGACCGTAGGAAACGCAAAACAGACGTCGCAAGATATTAAATGCCTCCTCTAAGAAATCTGACCTGTTCCTATAAGAAACTGTAGAACAATAATCATGTGTGGGTAGGAATGGTTATCATCCGAGAATTTTGCAAATGCCTTGGATTCAACAGCACGGTGAAATGGTCCTAACACAAAAGAAACTCCGTCCTGGGTACGACGATAAACTACATCCGCGTCCTGGGTAAAACGATAAACTACATCCGTGAGTTGGGTATGACGATAAACTACATCCGCGTCCTTGGTAAGACGATAAACTACATCCGCGTCTTGGGTATGACGATAAACTACGTCCTTGTCCTGGGTAAGACGATAAACTACATCCGCGTCTTGGGTATGACGATAAACTACATCCGCGTCGAGGGTAAGACGATAAACTACATCCGCGTCTTGGGTATGACGATAAACTACGTCCTTGTCCTGGGTAAGACGATAAACTACATCCGCGTCTTGGGTATGACGATAAACTACATCCGCGTCGAGGGTAAGACGATAAACTACATCCGCGTCTTGGGTATGACGATAAACTACATCCGCGTCCAGGGTACGACGATAAACTACATCCGCGTCTTGGGTATGACAATAAACTACATTCGCGTCTTGGGTATGACGATAAACTACATCCGCGTCTTGGGTATGACAATAAACTACATTCGCGTCTTGGGTATGACGATAAACTACATTCGCGTCTTGGGTAAGACGATAAACTACATCCGCGTCGAGGGTAAGACGATAAACTACATCCGCGTCTTGGGTATGACGATAAACTACATTCGCGTCTTGGGTATGACGATAAACTACATTCGCGTCTTGGGTAAGACGATTAACTACATCCGCGTCGAGGGTAAGACGATAAACTACATCCGCGTCTTGGGTATGACGATAAACTACGTCCTTGTCCTGGGTAAGACGATAAACTACATCCGCGTCTTGGGTATGACGATAAACTACATCCGCGTCGAGGGTAAGACGATAAACTACATCGGCGTCTTGGGTATGACGATAAACTACATCCGCGTCCTGGGTACGACGATAAACTACATCCGCGTCTTGGGTAAGACGATAAACTACATCCGCGTCTTGGGTATGACAATAAACTACATTCGCGTCTTGGGTATGACGATAAACTACATTCGCGTCTTGGGTAAGACGATAAACTACATCCGCGTCGAGGGTAAGACGATAAACTACATCCGCGTCTTGGGTATGACAATAAACTACATTCGCGTCTTGGGTATGACGATAAACTACATTCGCGTCTTGGGTAAGACGATTAACTACATCCGCGTCGAGGGTAAGACGATAAACTACATCCGCGTCCTGGGTAAGACGATAAACTACATCCGCGTCTTAGGTATGACGATAAACTACATCCGCGTCGAGGGTAAGACGATAAACTACATCCGCGTCTTGGGTATGACGATAAACTACATCCGCGTCCTGGGTACGACGATAAACTACATCCGCGTCCTGGGTAAGACGATAAACTACATCCGCGTCCTGGGTAAGACGATAAACTACGTCCAACAGCAAAGCCTCTGATCAGGAGGTTTTGAGAAGCATGGAACCACCTCTTAATTACTGGTGTTCTCAAGTCCATTCTGACCCGGGGTGGTAGCACCTGTTAGGGTCCCAGGTATGGGCAAATAGTTAACACCAAAACTGGGTAAAAACACTAAGAAAGTGTAAAAATAGGTTTTTAATACCAGAAATACTTTGTAAAAAAAATTATTACCAGCTATACATTTTTGAAGAAAAAAAAAAATTAACGGCTATATATTTTTGAGGAAAAAAAATATTACCAGCATTACTTTTTTGAAAAAAAAGAAAAAAATATTTACCAGGAATACATTTTTTAAGGAAAAAATATTACCAGAAATAGATTTTTAACAAAACAAAATATTGCCAAGAAAAATAATTGTCGCCATTAAATAACTCATTGAGGTTGATATGCCGTAAAACAAACCAAACCGAACAGAAAAAAACTGGAGAATGAAGATTATGTTGCGGCAGTCAAATTTTAGTTCCTCACCTTACCGTAGAAGACTTTATCGACCTCAAACGAGTTTACAGGATCCACCACCTCGCGTTGCAGTTAATTGTAATAAGGGATGTATTTATATGTTCCTTGACAGGACTACATGCAGTTTCGAATTCAGTTATCCTTCTCCTAGACTAGTTTCCAGCCACGGCGAGAGAGACTAATCTGTCCTGCTATTTATTAACCCATAGGATTCTATCTACTGCCCTAATATTTACATTTGTGGGATATACGCAACTGATTCAGCCACAGAGCAGTTCTCTATATTGTTTAAATCAATTACTGTTTGACTTTTTAGATGAGTTCGTAATTTGCATACATTAAATAAACATACAAAAATGGTTAGAATGAGGACTCCATTCTTAATAAAAACAAAAAAATATAAAAATCGAAGTGGAAATGAGTCATGATAAATAAATAAATAAATAAATAAATAGTCTGTATTTCCCCCACCCACGCAACGTACCCGATACCCTATTCAAGGTAATTCGTCGTCGAGATAAAAAAAAATATCCGGTAACAGCTTGCAATATTCAAGTTTACTCATCAGCGACTTTTCCCGCTTTTATTGTTAGGCATCGATTTTGACATTTCTTTCTTTCTTTCTTTCTTTCTTTCTTTCTTTCTTTCTTTCTTTTCAGTTAATTCTCATTTCTTTCTTTCTTTCTTTCTTTCTTTCTCAATATTATTTCTTTCGTCATATTTTCTTTCTTCTTTTCTTTCTTTTTAGTTAATTTTTCTATCTTTCTTTCTTTCTTTCTTTTCAGTTATTTCTCCTTTTCATCTTTTCATCTTTTCATCTTTTCATCTTTTCATTTCTTTCTTTCTTTCTTTCTTTCTTTCTTTCTTTCTAGTTTATTTTCATTTGTTTCTTTCTTCCTCTCTTTCTTTCTTTTTCTTTCTTCTTCTATTTCTTTTTAGCTAATTCCCCATTTCTTTCTTTTTATCTTTCTGTCTTTCTTTTCGCTCAATTCTCATTTATGTATTTCTTTCTCTCGTTTTCTTTCTTTCTTTCTTTCTTTTTCTTCCTCTTGTTCTTTTCACTTAATTCTTCTTTCTTTCTTTCAAACCTTTTTATTTACCTATTTTGTTTATTTCTCCTCCCTTTTTCTTTTCTGTTATTGTGTATTTTTTCATTCTTTCCAAATTCATTTCTTTTCATTACTTTTTGAATCTTCGCATTTTCTCTTCTTCACTTTTATTTTTCTTTCTTCTGTAATTTTTTTCTCTTTCATTTCAATTCTTTTCTTCAATTCTTCCTTTCTGACCTTTATTCTTTATTATCACCAGTTCGACTGCTTTAATCCACTAAACACGAAACCTCGCCATTACTGGAACTTAAAATGCTGGAAAACAGAAAATGACACCCAAGAAAAACCCCTAAGCAAGCATATGACCGTCTCTTAGTCTTGCCATTTTACGACGCATATTTTTCTGGTATGAAAGGCAGAACAAAACTTGAAGGAGGGATACTCTACAATGTCTATTGGAACAGCGAAAAATGTCTTCCAGAAACTAAGCAAAATATTAAGAGAAAGGAAAATACTGACATAAACAAAGAAAAGACTGC
>OZ010584.1:27958085-27978085 GCA_963932145.1 Acanthosepion lycidas
ATATATATATATATATATATATATATGAAATAACAATATATCTTTTTTATATACCAATAACCCTTTTAGGGCAAAGAAGTATGAGAAATTGTAAATATCTTTACTCTGATACGTTTTGCGCTCCAGGGCTTCTTCGGACAGAATTTATGTTTGCTCAACCTCCGCATTTTGTCAAAAGAGCTGCTGCTCGTTTTATGATTTTCTTTTTCTTATTTGGGTCTTACTCGTCGGGGTTATTGTGTTTACCCACTTACCTGTCGGACCAGGTTGAACCAACCAGGAGATAAAAACAGGCCAATAAAACTCGTAAGCTCATAGGACCATGCAAACCACTCTACCCCGTCTCAAATTACATAATGGTGGAATCTAAATACACTCGAATATACAGTTGCGAACAATGAGTGGCTTATAAATCTTCACAAGGTTGTATATGTATTACGCTATGATTGGGAAATATTCTAAGTGTCATTGAAGTTTTTTTTTTATTGACCTATAGTTTCTCTCATTTCTTTACTAAATCTTTCAATTTTAATTTCAATGAAATCTATATTTATTCTTTTATTTCAGGACAACTCAAACATAGACTTTTGTCTAACTTTCCACTGGGGGTGATGCGCTCTTTGTAGACACTCTCTAACAGGGTACAGTGAATGCGATTTGGCTATCAATCACTGGATATTAAGCCTATGTAGCGGGTTGTTGATGTTTGCTTATCTACACAAATGAAGAGCTGCTTACCACTCCAGGCCTCTTTATTATGGACGTTCCATGATTCGCATCGATAATGTCCCGTACTGGCTGTACGAATTGTGGCGCTGTGAAGATTTTTTACGTTTCACTACAGGCGACACATCCCCGATGGAGAGTTCCAAATTCTTCCGAACATTGTGCGCAAAAGACCTGGCGACTTCCAACGAACGTGCAGTTCCAACATCGCCGTGCTTTGCGTATATCGCAACAATTACAGCAAGTTGTTTCATCTCATGCCTTAGATGATAGTTTGTCATAGAGGCTCTGAAAAGATAACATTGGTGAACTTAAACCTTCGTACTCGCTTTTTCCCTTGACACCGCTATTGTTTTAACTACCTTCACTTCTCGATTTATTGTTTTAAAAAAGGATGAATTAGAATTGTAATATAAACTAAACATATGATGGAAGATAATTTCTACTTATTTTTTTTTGATTCTTGAGAATTTACAACAAAAATATTAAACACCATTTATTTATTAGATTTTTATTTACAAGAATAATTTTATATTTACAGCATTCTAGAAACAAACGTAATTGTATTAAAAGACATTAAATGCAATATTTATCATTTCAATCAGTCAGTTATGTGTCATGCATGATACACGCTTAGGCGATCATGTATCTTTCGATGCATGACTGACGAGGCAGATTTTTTCCCGCGGTAGGTTGCCATTTCTTTCTGCAATAGACCAGTTGCCATCCAAGGCTATAGAACCCAGTCTGTCCCGCTATTCCCTATAGCTGGGAAGAGAAGAAGAGGATTCATCATACCTTTCCCAAGGGTATTAGCACGTAAGTGAATATCAGTCAGTTATGTGCCATGCGAGATACACGCTCAGGTGACCATGTATCATTCGATACATGACTGAAGAGGCAGATTTTTTTCCTGCAGTAGGTTGACATTTCCTTTTGCGGCAGACCAGTTACCATCCAAGGCTATAGAACCCGGACTGAAGAAGAGGATTCATAGCTTTCCCAAAGGTATTAGCACGTAAATATATATCTGTCAGTCATGTGCCATGCGTGATACACGCTTACGCGATCATGTATCATTCGATACATGACTGACGAAGCAGATTTTTTCCTTCACATTTCCTTTTGCGGTAGACCAGTTGCCATTCAAGGCTATAGAACCCGGTCTCTCCTGCTATTTACCTATAGCTGGGGGAGGGAGAAGAAGAGAATTCATACCATTCCCAAGGGTATTAGCACGTAAGTGAATGCAATGGATTCGACTGGAATTCGAACTCGGCTCTCCGATTTCTCAATCCGAGTCGCTATCCATTACTCCACCTATATCATCATTTTATAAAGAAATAAATATGAAAACAATCTTTATTCATAATTTTATAAACCTTTATTCAATTAGTAAAATATAAGGAAATCTTTATTATTCATTTACCATTTTATAAAGTTCGAATCAATTGGCAATTAGCTGATATTTTGCCAATCATTTCAATGAATAATCTAATAAAAAAGAGTGTTTATTATTTTTGTTGTCAATTCTCAAAAACAAAGAAAATGTATAAATTAACTTTCATATGTTTAGGTTTTATTACAATTCTAATCATCGCTTTTTAAAACAAACATTGCCGAGGAGTGAAGGTAGTTAAAATAATAGCGGTGTCAATGGAAAAACTATCCTTTTGGACTTAAGGGGTGGGGGGCGCACGAAGATGCAAATTTGCCAGCATATCAATTGATTATAATATAAGTGCAGGCGCTCTATTAAATGTTCTCAAATACCTTACGCATTCTGAGTTTTCTTGTAGCGTAGTTGCTACCAATAAGGGAAATCAGCGGCGGAATTCAAAATACCATGTCACTGCATTCAATTTTGCATAAATAACCCTAGGAAAGGTGTGAATCCATCTCTACATTCCACAAGCTATGGGTTAAATAGTTCTTTCTTTGAGCCAAAGAGAAAGTCTACTGAGAATTTAAAACCTATTCACGGGAAATGCTTGTGGAATCAACTACGAAGAAATATCTAATTCGGAATCTTGACCATGGGTCTCCATGTTTCTACATTCATTTCACGATATTATCATCCCACTTTTCTTCTGTCATCCTCTCCTACGTCGCTAAACGGTTCGTGTTGCGTGGCAAAACCATCTCAGCTTCCTTTTCTTCAATGTAGAGAGGTCTTCGTGGGGGCCAATGTGCTGCTGGATTTCACTGCGTACCTGGTAGTTGGTGATGTGGTCAAGGTATGAAAACAAAGCGCGATAGCATCTCATTTCCAGGGCCTGTATCTTTCCCTGCAGCTCAGGTGTGAGCGTCCATGTCTCGCATGCATACAGGAATAGAGAGAGTCAGTGCAAGCAGGATCCTTGTCTTATACTTCATGGAGATGATGTTAGACTTTTGATTATGGTCCTCAGTTTAGACAGGTCAGTCTGTGCATTTCTTGCAAGGACTTCTGGTCTTGATACTTGACGACTGGCCAGAGGTATATGAACTGCTGCCCTGTATCAAGTTTCTGGCCGTGGACTGAGATGTATAGCCTCACTTATCTTATCGTTTTTTTAGCTTACTATCTTTCTTTTTAATTTATTAGGTGAGCAAAAATAATGACGGTTTTTACGTAATTTTTAAAGTAAAAAACCGACATTATTTTTGCCCCAAACTGATATCAGTTCTTCCTTTTTCTATTTTCAGCAACTTATTTAAATTATTTTTTGCAAATTGGTTTTGTCAGTTCCTTCCTTCCTCCCTTCCTTTCTTTCGTCCTTCCTTTCTCTCCTTCTTTTTTAGTTGCTTTCTTTCTTCCTTTCGTAATTCCGTCCTCTTATTCTTTCTTTTTTTTATTTTACATAACTTTCGTTTTTGAAATTTGACGTCCTTTCTTCCGTTCATCTATTCCTTGCTTACTTCTTTCCATCTTACCTTTTTTTAATTTCCTTCTTTCTTTCTTTCTTCCTTTCTTTATTCATTCTTTCTTCCCTTCTTTCTTGCTTTCTTTTAAATTTTACTTCCTTCCGTTCATCTATTCCTTGCTTGCTTTCTTTCTTTCTTTCTTTCTTTCTTTCTTTCTTTCTTTCTTTCTTTCTTTCTTTATTCCTTCAGTTCATCTATTCCTTGTTTTCTTTCTTTCTTTCTTTCTTCCTTCCGTTCATCTATTCCTTTCTTTCTTTCTTTCTTTCTTTCTTTCTTTCTTTCTTTCTTTCTTTCTTCCTTCAGTTCATCTATTTCTTGCTTGCTTTCTTTCTTTCTTCCTTCCGTTCATCTATTCCTTTCTTTCTTTCTTTCTTTCTTTCTTTCTTTCTTTCTTTCTTTCTTTCTTTCTTTCTTTGTACTATGTTCTTTTTCTTCATCGGTTTTTACGACTACTTTCTGTCTTTTCATTTGAATCTTTAATTTATTTTTGCCATTTCTTTCTTTCTTTTTCTTCCTTCCTTCCGTTCATCTATTCCTTGCTTGCTTTCTTTCTTTCTTCCGTTCATCTATTCCTTGCTTACTTCTTTCCATCTTACCTTTTTTTAATTTCCTTCTTTCTTTCTTTCTTCCTTTCTTTATTCATTCTTTCTTCCCTTCTTTCTTGCTTTCTTTTAAATTTTACTTCCTTCCGTTCATCTATTCCTTGCTTGCTTTCTTTCTTTCTTTCTTTCTTTCTTTCTTTCTTTATTCCTTCAGTTCATCTATTCCTTGTTTTCTTTCTTTCTTTCTTTCTTCCTTCCGTTCATCTATTCCTTTCTTTCTTTCTTTCTTTCTTTCTTTCTTTCTTTCTTTCTTTCTTTCTTTCTTTGTACTATGTTCTTTTTCTTCATCGGTTTTTACGACTACTTTCTGTCTTTTCATTTGAATCTTTAATTTATTTTTGCCATTTCTTTCTTTCTTTTTCTTCCTTCCTTCCGTTCATCTATTCCTTGCTTGCTTTCTTTCTTTCTTCCGTTCATCTATTCCTTGCTTTCTTTCATTCTTTCTTTCTTTCTTTCTTTCTTTCTTTCTTTCTTTCTTTCTTTCTTTCTTCCGTTCATCTATTCCTTTCTTTCTTTCTTTCTTTCTTTCTTTCTTCAGTTCATTTATTCCATGCTTTCTTTCTTTCTTTCTTCCTTCAGTTCATCTATTCCTGCCTTTCTTTCTTTCTTTCTTCCTTCCGTTCATCTATTCCTGCCTTTCTTTCTTTCTTTCTTTCTTTCTTTCTTTCTTTCTTTCTTTCTTTAGTTCATTTATTCCTTGCTTGCTTTCTTTCTTTCTTCCTTTCTTCTGTTTATCTATTCCTAGCTTGCTTTGTGTCTTTCTTTCTTCCTACAGTTAATCTATTCCTTGCTTTCTTTCTTTCTTTCTTTCTTTCTTTCTTTCTTTCTTTCGTTCTTTCGTTCTTTCGTTCCTTTATTCCTTGCCTGCTTTCTTTCTTTCTTTCTTCCGTTCATCTATTCCTTTCTTTCTTTCTTTCTTTCTTTCTTTCTTTCTTTCTTTCTTTCTTTCTTTCTTTCTTTCATCTATTCCTTGCTTGCTTTCTTTTTTTTCTTCCTTCCGTTCATCTATTCCTTGCTTTCTTTCTTCCTACCTTCCGTTCATCTCCTTCTTTCTTTCTTTCTTTCTTTCTTTTAAATTTTTCTTCCTTTCTCCGTTCATCTATTACTTTCTTTCTTTCTTTCTTTCTTTCTTTCTTTCTTTCTTTTAAATTTTACTTCCTTCCTTCCGTTCTTCTATTCCTTTCTTTCTTTCTTTCTTTCTTTCTTTCTTTTAAATTTTACTTCCTTCCTTCCGTTCATCTCTTCCTTGCTTTCTTCTTTCCTTTCTTTCTTTCTTGCTTTCTTTCTTTCTTTCTTTCTTTCTTTCTTTTTTGCTTTCTTTCTTTTAAATTTTTATTCCTTCCTTCCGTTCATCTATTCCTTGTTTCTTTCTTTCTTCTTTCTGTTCATCTATTCCTTGCTTTCTTTCTTTCTTTCTTTCTTTCTTCCGTTCATCTATTTCTTGCTTTCTTTCTTTCTTTCTTTCTTTCTTTCTTTCTTTCCTCCGTTCATCTATTCCTTGCTTGCTTCCTTTCTTTCTTCCTTCTGTTCATCTATTCCTTGCTTTCTTCTTTCCTTCTTGCCTTTCTTGCCTTTCTTTCTTTCTTTCTTTCTTTCTTTCTTTCTTTCTTTCTTTCTCCTTCCAATTATGTCTGTAATCCAATGGGTCTCCCCCTTTCCCCATGCTCCAGCGGCCAAGGCTTAAATTCTGCCATGTCACCTTCATAAGGTTGATTCTTTAATCAGACATATCGCACTGATTTTAGGGATACAGCCATCCGTTTTTTCCGACTCAATACATTTTTACTACAGTTTCTCACATTAATATTTATATATGCAGATTTATCTGATTTTAGCTGCTCAAATTTGGCCTCTCGGCGCAATATTATCTTTCCGCCAGCCCTGAACTGCGTCGCAATTTGAGGGTTACAGATGGCCCAGGTAAAAATCCTTCCACCAATATATGCAAATCCAACGTAATACGCGTCTGTAAACAGATGCACTCTCTCTCTCTGTTTCAGCGTGCTTGACAAATCGGTCGGTTTTCACTGGCTAGAAAATAAACGTTTATAAAAATGAATAAAAAAGGTAAGAACTTATAGCGTCATAGTAGTTTTGGAAAACATATCTATTCAGCTTGAGGCAGAATAAAATAGAGAATATATTTTCATATATTGGATTGAGCTCCAGTTATGGTCTAATTGAATCTATTTCAGTTTGAAATAAATTGCGGTCAACTAAAAATTGATCTCACGCTAAAGATGAACTTTTAGTTCTCCGTGGTTAAATACTAGTCTGTTATCTGTCATCCGTGATACAGACCAAGGCAATCATGTATCGATACATGACTGACGAGGCAGATTTTTCCCGCAGTAGGGTACCATTTCTTTTTGCGGTAGAACCACAACCGCTATTTACCTATAGATGTGGCACAAGGCCGAAGGCACCCAGTGAGGATCGAACTCACTACTTAGTCGTAATTGTTCGAGCCAGATAAGCTTGCTAGCCATTACATCGCCTCGAGGTGCCCCTGTCATCACTATGGTGATTTTCCAAGCTTAGCTTGGATGTGGCACAAGGCAGAAAGTATGGGGCACCCAGTGAGGATCGAACTCACTACTTAGTCGTAATTGTTCTAGCGAGACATGCTTGCTAACCATTACACCGCCTCGAGGTGCCCCTGTCATCAACATAGTGATTTTCAAAGCGTAGCTTAGATGTGGCACAAGGCCGAAAGTATGGGGCACCCAGTGAGGTTCGAACTCACTACTTAGTCGTAATTGTTCTAGCGAGACATGCTTGCTAACCATTACATCGCCTCGAGGTTCCCCTGTCATCAACATAGTGATTTTCAAAGCGTAGCTTAGATGTGGCACAAGGCCGAAAGTATGAGGCACCAAGTGAGGATCGAACTCACTACTTAGTCGTAATTGTTCTAGCGAGACATGCTTGCTAACCATTACATCGCCTCGAGGTTCCCCTGTCATCAACATAGTGATTTTCAAAGCGTAGCTTAGATGTGGCACAAGGCCGAAAGTATGGGGCACCCAGTGAGGTTCGAACTCACTACTCAGTCGTAACTGTTGTAGCGAGACAAGCATTATACAGCCTCGAGGTGCCCAACTAGTTTGCGCCATAAGTAGTTTCTATTTTGGAGAAACAATTGTAATGATGACGATATCACCCTACATATGGGTCAGTTAAGAATAGATTTGGAGTACGCTGACGCAACTTAACTTTTACGGTGCTGTCAGCCTAAACAGTAGATTAAAAAAAATCTTAACACTTCTAATGTAGGGATTGAATGTACATTTATGTCGCACAACGTTATGTGAGTTCAAGCAAAGAGATAACACGATGGAGACATCTAGAATATATGCTGTGTTTATGGTCGAGAAGTTAAAACTGAACAGCAAGTAGGATATTGATTTGCAAACGATAGTTCCGGAGCGGGGTTTTTCAACCTGGGTAATATTGCTCTCCGATGGGTAATTTCAACTGTTGTTGGGTCGGCGATTTCAGCTGATAGATGGGTGATTCCATCTGTTGGGTGGTCAATTTCAATTGTTGGTAGGCGACTTCAACTGTTGTGTGGGCGATTTCAATTGTTAGTTGGGCGACTTCTCTTGGTGGGTGGGAGACTTTAACTGTTGTGTGGGCGATTTCAGTGGTTGGTGGGCGATATCAATTGTTGGGGAGGCGAGTTCAGATGTTAGGTGGGCGAATTCAACTGTTGGACTGGCGATTTCAGTTGTGAGGTGGGCGATCTTAGCTGTTAGGTGAGTGATTTCAATTGTTGGGTGTGTAATTTGAATTATTGGGTGGCCGATTTCAGCTGTCAGGTGGGCCATATCAATTGTTGTGTGGGATACTTCCACTGTTTTGTGAGCAATTTGTGTTGTTAGGTCGGCGACTTCAGCTGGTGGGTTTGCGATTTCAATTGTTGGGTGGGCGAGCACAGCTACTGGGTGGGCGATTGCAGTTTTTAGATGGGCGAATTCAACTGTTGGGTTGGCGATTTCAGCTATTAGGCGGGCGATTACAACTGTTGGGCGTGCGATGAGCAGTTGAACAGAAAATGGTTGGCGATTGGAAATTTTTGTGAGCGATATGGGATTTTGAGTATTAAAATTGTATTGCTACCCGAAATAATACCCATAGGAGAATTGCAAATAAGCTGTATTAAAAAATACAGGAGATTTATTGGGAATAACCGGATAAGACATAAATATTCCCGTAAACATCGAATATTTGGGTATTTTCTATAGTTTTAAGAAGGGTCATTAACATTAAATAGTTCTTCAGACAAAATAACATCTTTTCGGATGTAAATCAGCTAAGGGTAGACCAAGAACAACTTTGCCAGTAAAATAAAGACGGTGTCCTGTGTCAGACGATAAACTACATCCAACAGCAAGGCCTCTGATCAGGAGGTTTTGAAGAGCGTGAATCCACCTCTTATTTACTGGTATTCCTAGTTCCACCTTGACCCGGGGTGGTAGTACGTGTTAGGGTCCCAGCTATGGGCAAATAGTTAACCACTAAACTTCGGTCAAAACACTATGAAAGTCTAAAAGGTTTTAATACAATAATACGTTTCTGGAAAAATACTATTACCAGCAATACATTTTTGAAGGGGAAAATATTGCCAGCAATAAAAATCTTTTCGGCATTAAATAAGACATTGGGGTTGATATCCCGTAAAACAAAGCAAAGCAAAGCAAGCCAAACAAAAAAAAAAAAAAAAGAAAAGAAAAAAAGTGACCTCACGATAATTTTCATTTAATATTAAATTGTTTCTACCTTTTTTTTTTATATAAAATTGGTCATCTGGAATTTATCATGGTAGGAAAAATGCCCGTCAAAATTTACCAATCACTGTATGGTTTTGGACATTTACTATAGAGGAGGGCGATAAAATTTTTTCCATGTGAAAATGGGCGATGACACACACACACACACACACACACACACACACACACACACACACACACACACACACACACACACACACACACACAAATGGTTGGGAAACCCCGTACCAGAAAAAGGTCGTTCAAAGATGAACCCAGATTGGGGCGTTCATCGTCATTTTAATGACGAATCTCTATAGCCATTAGTGGAAAACAAATAACAGCAAAGTGCTCGAGAATTAGCAAAGATGTTAAGCATCTAACAATCTATCATATGCGACAGTATCGAATGAGCATGAAGCGCTTTTATCACTCGGCCACGTAGGCATGTTTTTTTCTTCTTTTTCTTCACATAATAAAAGGCACCATAACCACTGAAGTTAAACTATAAAGTTACTAAACGAGGTTGTTGTAACGGCGTGTAAAAAGGGATCAAGCGGGGAGGGGTATATTATGACGATATGCAGTTTAAATAACTGTGGACCCTAGACGTTTGAAGAGGTTGAGATTACATTGATCGTGAAATCATCATCTCTGGTGTCTGTTCCACAGTTCTGGGGAGGGGGGAGAAGAAGCTGACTGAGTGAAACTTCCTTCTTATCAATGAAAGATAAATGGACTGCGGGTCAGTCGACTCAAGGGATATGGCCTGGCGTGTCCTAGCTGTGAAGGTCTAGACTGGCGGTGTCGGGGTGAAGAATGTAGTTCGCACGAACATCTACCACGAAAATAACGATAGGGTAGCGAGGGCCTAACAACATTTCGTCTAAAGGAATGGGGTTCATCTCGACCTTGTGCCATATTCCGAATGTGCTTGGGAATAAATTGGGATTATTAATTTATATGAAGAACAATGCAGTCCCCTAAAATGCTGGTAACTTTTGCTTCGGCATTAGAACACACACAGAGAGAGAGAGAGAGAGAGAGAGAGAGAGAGAGAGAGAGAGAGAGAGAGAGAGAGAGAGAGACGGAAAGGCAGAGGGTGATATAAAGGCGGATATATATATATATATATATATATATATATTAATTGAACTATATACTTAGTTCATGACATATTAACTGAAAACACTTGTAAAAATAGATTACATGGATTTACCACTTCATAAAAAAGTTCAAATAAAAAATTCTCACTTAAAATTTTGAAAAACTTAGCGTTGCGTCTTTGCATGTTCCGATATTGTACACAACCGTCAATAATAGCAGATTGTCAAAAAACATCTTTCGGTCTACAAACAATTATTTTGTCTCCAAGTTTTATTTTTAAAAGGAAAAAAATATGCCTGAGGATGAATAAAGGATTATTCGAAAGTACTTGCATTTAAAAAAAAATAAACTGGAAACAACAGACAACAGTTTTATAAATGAGGATCACATCATTCTGTGGATTAACAGTATTTTAATGCATACATTATATTCTACTAGCGATGGGATATCGCCAATAATAGCATTAATATTGCTGATTGATTCTATGTATGATTATTTCTTTGTATATATATATATATATATATATATATCGAATGAGAGAGAAAATAAAATCATGGAAGTTTTGGTATAAAAAGATAGATAGATAGATAGATAGATAAAAAGCATGGAGTTTTGCGATAGAGAGAGAAAGAGAGAGGGAGGGAGAGGGAGAGAGAGAAAATAAAAGCATGGATGATTTGGGATATATATATATATATAGAGAGAGAGAGAGAGAGAGGCATGGAGTTTTGAGATAGATATATAGAGAGAGTGGGGTGAGAGAGTGAGAGAGAGGTAAAGAGGTAAAGAGAGAGAGAGGGAAAGAAAAAGAAAGAGAGGGGAGATAGAGATGGGGAGAGAGAGAGAGGGAGAAGAGAGGATATCGAATAAAGATTTGAGTGTAGAAGTAAGAAGTCGCTGTTTGCAGTTGCAGTAACTAAAGAGACGGAAGGTGGGGTGGGGGAGTTGCCGGATTTATTATTGTTTAATAACCTCCAGCCTGGGGGAGTTCGAAGGGATTATCTCACAAAATAGATAATCTTCGTGGGATTCCCGCCAAAATTGGGAAGCACAAGGAGTAGGATGACTGCTGACACGCAGGGGACTGACGCTAATAAAACTAAAGAAAGCATTGCATAGATTAGAGAAAAAGGTTTTTTTTTTTTTTTTAAATTTCAATATAAAATAAATATAAAAAAAAAAGAACCCAAATCCTAAATATTCTGAAAAGAAAAACTTTTGGCGCGCGCGTGCTGCACACACACACACACACATATATATGTATTTATTATGCACTGTTCCATTAGAACATGTAAGTAACCACTACAAAATTGTACAATATGTTTCGACATTGAATAAACAACGTCTCATCAGGTAGTTACCATCATTTTTAATTACTTCATGTTTGTTAAACGTCAAAACAAAATGTACAGTTATGTAGTGGTAACTTATAATGCTACAGTGTGTAATAAACATTTATTGCTCTACTCTTGTATTGAGCCCTGTTTTAAATTAATGTTTTGAATGTTGGAATTTTATTCTTCTTTTACATTTATATATATATATATATATATATTCCCCAAAAAAATTTCGCTTGAAGATGGAACAGAGATTTGTACTTTAATTCAATTTAATTCAAACAATTATATTGAAGTTTTCGGCTCTTGTTTTGAAACATGAGAACTCTTGTGTAGCGATGGGATCATATTTTTAAATAAATAATCATATATATATATATATATATATATATATAAACAAACATACATAACAAACATTCATAAACAAACCATACGTCAAAACAATCCATATTCCCCCATATCTGAACACTTTAATCAATCAGGACACTCATTAGAAAACTGTAAATGTTTATTGATAGATTCTGATTTCACTTCCACATACACACGCAGAAAAAAAAATACTGGATTTTAAAATTAAATACATATAAACTAGGGTTAAATAAAGACTTGGGTATTTTAAATCTTTATAATTATTTCAATAGTTAAACATTTTTAAGATATAGTTAAAAAAAACTTTTATTTCTTATTTTAGTTTAAAATTTTTTAAACAACAGCTAAGATATTATTACAGTTAGATTTACGTTAGGAATATTCGTTCCATATCACGTGACGTCCGCATCTCGCGACGGACGCTACTTGTAGACAAATAGTTATTTCTGAAGAAAGATTGAGGCCAATCTGAAATATCAAATATATATACAAATAAATAAATACTTTCATAAAAGAACATTATTATTTTTTTAATTTGCAACTTTTTCTGTATATACATAATAAGAAAGTATACGTGGTTCTCATTGTGATATATATATATATATATATATATATATATATATGTATGTATGTATGTATGTATGTATATATATATATATATATATATATATATATATAAATTAAAGATAAAAGAGAAGCCGCAAAAGTTTTTGGTTATAACGTAGGTTTTAAAAAATATATATTATACTTTAATTTCCATAATGTTTTGCTACACCCGTTTCGGGTCTTGTGACCTTCATCAGGCGAAGAATGGTTATTTCCACATATCATTTTAACGAATTAATTTTTTCTTATGTTTTCTTATGTTTACCCATGTTCTTTCCTGTGTGTGATAGTAATCCAAATTCTTCTTGGACTGGTACAGAAAATGTTCCACTGCTTAAGGGGTATTAAAAGATAAGAAAAAAGACCTCCTTCGTTACCCTTTTCTCTGACCAATCATAATTCTTTTATTATCCTTTAAGCAGAGGGACATAAATAAAGTATAATATCTATTTTTAAAAAATCCACATTATAACCAAAAACATTATAAACTCTTCTCTTTAAAATATGCACTATTATCTCGTTGGACAACTATATCCCTACCTTATATATAGATATAGATATAGATAAGGTAAGATAGGGAGATAAGGAGGCACGGTGGAGTAATGGATAACGGCTTGGATTGAGGAATCGCAGAGCCGAGTTCGAATTCCAGTCGAATCCATTACATTTACTTACGTGCTAATACCCTTGGGAAATGAGTCCTCTTCTTCTCCCTCTAGCTATAGCAGGACAGACTGGGTTCTATAGCCTTCGATGGTAACTGGTCTAGGAGAAGGACAACTAATGAATTCAAAGCCAGTTGAGGGTCGTTTAGGAACCTTGTGGCACATAGTGCACTCTGTATTCAGATCTTCAAAAAGTGTGGATGGTCCCGCACGAAACCTTCATGACTATAATCAAATCTCATGTGCTGTTGTCGGTTTCCTGGAAACTGATCTGCTTGACCCTCATTCGTCGAATATATATATAAATGGTAGTCTATTACTTGAAATAGGCTATCTTCTATGTTGAGATAATTTTTTTTTGCTGTGTGTTTGTGTATGTATATATGTGTGTGTGTGTATATATATATATATATATATATATTTTTTTTTTTCAAGTAATAGACTATCATTTATATATATATGTTTTTTGCTGTAAAAAATACATAAGCTCTGTTACACATTGAGCTCTCTGTGGATCAGTTTTAATATCTAATATTACTAGGTTCCACCCGGATTATATACCAACGGATCCATTACCTGTACTATATATATATATATATATATATATATCTTTCAAGGGTATATATATATATATATATATATATATATATATGCGTGTGTGTGTGTGTGTGTGTGTGTTCATTAAATAAAAGTTCCAGGGATCTATCTAATTGAGTGACTCCGGAGGAATTTTTAATCTGTTCACCCATGCAAATCGATAGTTTCACTAAAACCGCAAGGTGTTACTGAGGGCGAAAGAAAATGAGAAAGTGTCAGTGAGGAGAGAGGACATTAAAAGAACGAGTTTCATGAAGACAAGATGGCGATAGGTGCTGAGCTTAAATGTCCTATATGACATTATCATATATGACATAGATCAATGGAATCGTTTATAATCAGAGTTAAGCGGAGTTGAGGAGAGTTAGTATTAGGTTTTATCCGCGCGCGCTAAGTTCTTAGTGCTTGTCGAACTCTCTTTCTTTCGGGCAGCGACGAACGCATTCGAAGATATGTCGAAGGCAGAGTCTCGTCTGGGGAGGTAGACAAACCCAGCACCGTTTATACGGTGTCTACGGGGATATTTTGCCTGAGCTTATGGGCTCGGAATCGCCCCAGTAAAAACTGGCCTTGTTTCGCATTCTACCTTGTGGGGAAGTTAGGTAAATACCGAGTCAACATTAGTACTTGTTGAACTATCTGCCTTCGGACAGAGAGGAACCCAAACGAGGCTTTTCCGAAGGGCAGAGTCTCGTCTGTGTAGGTAGACAAACCTGATACCATTATTACGAGGTTTACGGACTGGGAAATTGCGTGTCGTCATTTGGAGGTTTTAGTTTATTGCAACGTATACGGCTGGTAAAATTTATTTGAACGAGTCCGACACGGCTAGAAATATCACAAACAAAAAGTCTATTGTTATCATCCATCGGCAGTACCTTTCCTGTGGCTAGTTTTGTGTTTGCGTGACTGGGCCTAAATTCTTCAAAGGCTTTGCTGCCTCATAAATATGGAAAAGATTTTGACAGCAATACCACAAATGAAAGAATAACATCCCATAGACGTTGGATGAACAATCATAATATACAACGATATTTGAAATCTATCAATATAATTTCGCAATTCACCCCAAAACCTTTGAAAAGCTTGAAAGGCCTGCTGCACTTACCTGAGATAGCACAGGACAGGAAGGTTTTTCTCATAAGTGGTTTTGTTTCAATCATTTCTCCGCAAGCAGCCCAACAAAAGCCACTAAGAAGCAAGGGGTTACTGAGACTAAAAGAAAACAGAGCGCACAATAAAAAGAAGAGGATCGAAGAAGAAAGAAGATGACGATTGAGATTGCATTAAAATTTTTAAAGATCGTAGTTGACAGGAAAGCAAGAAGCAGGTAAAGAGTTCTGCATGCGAGAATTGCAAGAAAAGATACGATTAGCATAGAACTTACGGTTGCCATGATCAAATTGCCGCCAATCTACGCTTTAAATCGTGAAGTTGGGGTACCTACGAGGTAAGCTCATCACGAAAACTACCATGAAAATATTTATAAAATAGGCACAGGAAAACTACATTTCAACAGTAGGGAAGCGACTGAAGCCAAGATGCCAGGTCAGGGCCAATAACGTTGCTGATTCTTTGAAATTTTAGATATATAGCAGAAGCACGACACCGGATGTTGGCAGCCATATTCGATGTACGAACAAATGGTAGACTTATAAATGTGCAAGATAGATAGATTGTTTAACGACATATCGAAAATTCATGGGTCATTTAATTCCGAAATTTAATTTTCTTGGGAGCTTTGAAGTAATAAAAAAATACGATATACGTTATTCTGTTTTCACAACTGAATACATGGTAGATGATAATCATCTTTTGTGTATATATATATATATATATATATATATATATATATATATATATATATATATATATATGCATGGAGATGGCTACTAGAGGCAGTCATAATATGTGTGATTTATGTTGTTTTGTTGAAGTTATATTTTGGGATACCGTATGATTTATGAAATCGAACGATATTATATGGACTAATATCATGAAAGAGTTCTTTAATGTTGGTTGTTTAGTTACTTGGTTTTATTTTCGGCATATCAACCTCTCTGAGTTAATTAATACCAAACTCTGAATATTTTGTACGTAACTTTATAGTTTCATACTAAGGGAAGTTTTTTTTAGATATATATTTTGTAGATCATAAAATGTATTGTTGGTAATTTTACTATAAAAACGTATTTTTATATTTTAGGGTTGCATTGATTGCCATTTTGTTATAAAAATGTATTGTTGGTCATTTCATAATAAAAATTTACTGTTGATTTTTGTTTTAGGCGGCGTCACTATTTACCCATAGCTGGGACGCTAACATGTGCTACCACCCTGGTAGTAATTAAGAGGTGGTTCCATGCTCCTCAAAACCTCCCGATCAGAGGCCTTGCTGCCGGGTTTAGTTTATCGTCATAACCAGGACGAGATTCTGGCGAGAAAGATTGTCTAGCAGCAGACCTAGCAATTAATTCAATATAATCGTCACACTTCACACAGACCTAGCAATTAATTCAATATAATCGTCACACTTCACTTGAAAACGTTCGACTGAAAAGGCGCAGTGAATTGCTCTAATGGAGGTGACCATCAACCATGCTAATGGAAGGAAAAAAGGCTCTTTAAGATGTTTAACAGAGAGAAGTTTCGTTTTGGGGTGTTAAAATCAAGAAGCTATTTCTTGTCCCTGTTAACAATAGACTAAATGTCATTTCCCAGATCATCTGCCAATTCGAATTTATCGAGCCCAGCTCATTATCAAGACTGGTAGAGATAACAGGTGACATCAGAAAGATCAAATATAGGACATGTCGCTGCACAAGGTCAAATATAGGCAGTGTCGCCGCACAGGGACAAATATAGGCAGTGTCGCCGCACAAGAACAAATATAGGCAGTGTCGCCGCACAAGGACAAATACAGTCGGTGTCGCCGCACAGGGACAAATATAGGCAATGTCACCGCACAAGGACAAATGCAGTCGGTGTCGCCGCACAAGGACAAATATAGGCAGTGTCGCGCACAGGGACAAATATAGGCAATGTCGCCGCACAAGGATAAATATAGTCAGTGTCGCCGCACAAGGATAAATATAGGCAATGTCGCCGCACAAGGACAAATATAATCAGTGTCGCCGCACAAGGATAAATATAGGCAATGTCGCCGCACAAGGACAAATATAGTCAGTGTCGCCGCACAGGGTCAAATATAGGCAGTGTCGCCGCACAAGGACAAATGCAGTCGGTGTCGCCGCACAGGGACAAATATAGGCAGTGTCGCCGCACAGGGACAAATATAGGCAATGTCGCCGCACAAGGATAAATGTAGGCAATGTCGCCGCACAAGGACAAATATAGTCAGTGTCGCCGCACAAGGATAAATATAGGCAATGTCGCCGCCCAACGATAAATATAGGCTGTGTCGCTGCACAAGGTCAAATATAGGCAATGCCGCTGCACAAGGTCAAATATAGGCAGTTAAGTTGCACAAGGTCAAATATATGCTGCACAAGGTCAACATTCTATTACCGCCGATCTTACCTTGAACTACTGCCAGTCACGATGCACGGATGTCACCTCAAGTGGTCAGGGTCACATGCTTTGAGAGAATATTGGGCCTTAAACTTACGCCCGACCTTAAGTGGACCTTATATACGATCCATAGCTAAAGATGCCCTTAAATTTGTCGGCTCCCTGTACCACTCCAGTAAGTACCTGACTTCTCATGCTATCCTCTACTTTTATAAGAGAAAGATCAGGCCGAAAATGAAGTACTGTTGTCATATTTGGGCGGGAGCTGCCCAGACCTCACTTTCTAGTCTTGATAGAGTTCAAATGCGTCTTCGTGACTGATGTGGCGACATCTCATTTCTCTATCGCTACTACCAAGGAAAGTGCTCAGACGAACTACATTCCTTTGGTTCCGCCAGGTCTAACCTTCACGGCTAGGACCCGCCAATGCTATCTACATTGTAGCATACCACCGACATTCCCTCCGTATTCCATTGGTGAGAACAGTTTCTGCCCGCGAGGCACTGCTCGGTGGAACAGACTCCTAAGAGGATGTTTCCTCGATCACTACAAACGTAACCTGTTCAAGTCTTGTAACCGTTATCTTCTCCTCATACCCATATAAACTACCTCTTAACGTAACTCTCTACCTCGAGTGGCACCAGGGCCTTGTGCAGAGTGAAGTTTATTGTAAAAAAAACAAACAAAAGATCGAAGATGTTACGCATAAGGTCGATTATAGGCTGTGTTGCTTGAATATTGTTTAAGCTTGGCCCCTGATATGGCACCGTATGCTAGAATTCTTCTCCTCACATGTTGAAGAAACTTGTAGAGACAAAAGTGTGATGCTACTGAGAATACTGCGAACTCGGCATGTGAATAACGGGGAATTTGTAAGGAAAATAGGAACTGCAAGGAAACGAAAAGTCAGAAAAAAAAATGAAATCAGAAGGCGCCTTGGAATAGCGAAAGTGGCCTTGCAGAA
The DNA here is from genome assembly GCA_963932145.1 of Acanthosepion lycidas. Classification (NCBI taxonomy): domain Eukaryota; kingdom Metazoa; phylum Mollusca; class Cephalopoda; order Sepiida; family Sepiidae; genus Acanthosepion; species Acanthosepion lycidas. Next base: position 27,976,269 of record OZ010584.1, read on the forward strand.
ACTAAGTAAAATATTGAAATGCGTTGTGGAGTAGCTGAACACCACCACAAGATGGAATAATCTAAGACTATTTAAACATCACTCTCTCTTATTGAGGCAGGGAAGTTAAGGATTACAGTTAACTCTGCTTGTCTACTCTCTGCCTCTGGATGGAGAGGAACACAGACGAGATAGACAGCTACCCATCCCCGTGTATACGGGGTATACGGGCAATTTTTGCCCGAGCCTACGCGCTCGGAACGCCCCACATAAAAAAAAAAACGACTTTGTGCCATATACCGCCTTGTGGGTAGATCGATTAACTGTTTATTACATTAGTCTGTGTTCTCAACCGTGCACCATATTATTCTCCGGATTAGACTACTTCTCGTCCTAGGTACATTAAACTACATCCGCGTCCTGGGTAAGACCATAAACTACATCCAGCAGCAAGGCCTCTGATCAGGTGGTTTTGAGGAGCGTGGAACCAACTCTTAATTGCTGGCGTTCCCATATCCACCCTGACCGGGGTGGTAGCACATGTTAGGATCCCAGCTATGGGCAAATATTAGGTTGGTGCAAAAGTAATGACGTAATAATGTCGTTTTTTGACGTATTTTTTAACGTCAAAAAACGACATTATTACGTCATTACTTTTGCACCAACCTAATAGTTTAATATTACCAACAATACTTTATTGAAAAAAATTATTACCAGCAATACAAAATATTGTCGGCATTAAATAACCTATTGAGGTTGATATGCCGTAAAACAAAATAAACTAAACTAAACCATTAGACTACTTCTTATTTTCTATATGTTTGTCAATCTTTCCTATTTACAACAAAATGTCTTTAGAAAAAGAAGCAAGTGATGTTTAATTGCTATGTAATATTAAATCTTGCATGCAACAGTGAATCCTCGCTGATGAAGAAGAAAAAGTAAAGTGTCAGAAATGTGGTTCAGCCAATGAATACTGAGAATTCTATGGACACAAGTGTTGCAATGTGAATGCTTAAGAACTATGAGGATACAAATATTTACAATGGAAGAGAGATAGCTGAAATTTCTGGAACATTTAGTGTGGAAAGTTGACTTGGAGAGTTTTGTTTCTATGGAATATGATGAAGGCAAAAATATTCAGGGAGAAACAGCGAGGAACCTATTTAAAGTTTGGGTTAAGAGATGATAAGATGTTGCGGTGGAGAAATCAGCATTCAGATTCCGGACAATTTACCTGTGTTTTGACTAGATTATCTCCAAGATGCTAAAAATACGTGTTCGTATCAAAGAATTTAGATGGGAGAAAAAAAAAAACAGATACAAGAAAAGGAATAAAAAGAGAGTAAAGGAAGAAGAAGAAGAAGAAGAAGAAGAAGAAGAAGAAGGAGGAGGAGGAATGAAAGTAAATAATGTAGAAGCTTTAGAAGAAACAGGAAGTTTAAGGAAGTAAAAGAAAATAGGGGAGGCTAATAAAAAAAATAATACATAATAACGATGGAAATAAAAAAGAAATATTGTAGGATGAAGAAGAAAGATGAAATCAAGAAGAAGAAGAAGACATGGGGAAAAGAGAAAACGACGAAAGACCAAACAAAGAAAAAGTGAAGAGGAAGAATAGAAGAAGAAATAGGAAAGAAGAATAAGGAGAAAGAGAAAGAGAAAGAGAAAGAGAAAATCAAGTAAAAAATAGGTAATTTAGAAGAAGATACCGAAAAAAAGAGACAGTGAAGAAGAAGAAGAAGAAGAAGAAGAAGAAGAAAGATAAAATAAAGAAAAAAATGAATATTAGAATAAACATGAAAGAAGAAGGAGTAAAGAGAAAATAAAGAAGTAGA
>OZ010584.1:27983085-28028085 GCA_963932145.1 Acanthosepion lycidas
GTATCAATTCATGTGCAAGTATGAAAAATAAAATAAAATAAAAAAAAATTCTAATACATGTACATGCCTGAGTGGATGCATATATAGGCACACGTATATAAATGTGTATGTATGTATGTATGTATGTATGTTTGCGTATATATATATAGATAGATAGATAGATAGATAATATTAGTGGTCAATATATATATATATATATATATATATATATATATAATTTCCAAGAGGATAATATTCAAGTAGAGCTCTATGTACAAGACAGAGCAAGAGTATAATACAAATTTGTAGGTCGGATGAATTGTTCGTGATTACGATTTCAATGTAATATAGTACAATCATGAAATTTTAGTGTTTGAGCCTTACACACACACACACACACACACACACATATATATATATATATATATAGTGAGACAAATTAGAATGTATTTTTTTTATGAAAGACGCGTTTCGCCGAAGAAAGCTTATGTTCTCTCTGGTTTTCATCAGTTTGACTTAAGGAAAGAAAAAATACGTGTAAGGAATGTCTATATATATATATATATATATATATATATATATATATATATATATATATATAATGGCTGGCCACTCATATCCAAGCGAGGATGTCAGTTTACTAGGGCAGTTAGCTAATCCCATTGGAAACGCTTACTCAGGCACATTTGTGTTTGTTCAACACCCACAGAGCCAACCTGTGGTTTATAGTGCAACTTTGCCGAGCAGACCTTAGTTACAGTTTCTGGGAGAAAGCATGCTATCTAACTTGGTCAATAGTCCGAACAAGGCTAGTAAACTCAAACCCTCAGTCACGATGACCTGTAACTTCGTGCTAACACAACCACCGATGGTTCTCAAGGTTTCTATCTATCTATCTATCTATCTATCTATATATATATATATATATATATATATATATATATATATATTAGTTTGTGTACAGGTGTATATGTGCATACCAAAAAAAAAAAAAAAAAAAGAATAAATAAATAAAAAATAAAAAATACCAAGCAGCTCTGATATAGATACAGATAAAACAAACAAACACAAAAGCAGACAGACTCTCAAACCAGGAAATGATAACCTAGGGTAATTAATGTGATGTACAGTACCCACCTATCTTCAGAGATTCCAAGACATATTCCTAACATGTAGTTATGATCTTTTTTTAGTCAAACTGATGATGCCAAAGGGACCATAAGCTTTCTCCGGCGAAACGCGTCTTTGATAAAAAAAAAAAAAAAAAAAAAAATGCTTCCGTTTCTGATCATCTTCACATCTATCCATATATTAAAGTTTAACATCTGCCTACATTTCTGAGATGAGGTATTGTAACTATTTGCATTCTTCGGACTGTTGTCCTCAACTTTATTGCCATATTCACGATGTTTCGGCCATTGTACGCTCCGGCCTTCTTCCGGATCTATTTGTATTTCTGAGATGAGGTACTGTACCTATTTACATTATTTACATTTTTTCGGACTGTTGTCCTCATCTTTATTCTAATATTTATGACGTTTAGACCGCTGTACGCTCCGGCCTTCTTTAGATGATATACGTTGGAATTTCGAACCGAACCCTTCATTCCGTCCACCGGGGTAGATTGTTCTAGATCCACGTACCCTACCTTTTTTGGATATCTCAGTTTTAATTAATTCTCTTTAGTAACTATACTTTCCAAGATTTTTGTTTTGTTGGAGAGTTATTGAACTCAAAATTCGTTGAGTCAAGTCACTGGATTAATTCAACCAACGCTTTTATCTACTGGGCGATGTGTTCTTGTGGGGACAAAGAAGTTGTGAGTTAATACCTGGTCACAGCAGAGGTTAACAGTCTTTTCCCTCCAAGGACACATGGCTCAGTCGATAAAAACGTTGATTGAAATAAACCAGTGACTTAACCCAAACAGTTTTGAGTTCAATACCTAGCCACAGCAGAAGTGAACAAAAACTTAGAGAATTGCGTTACTAAAAAGAGAATTAGCTGAAACTGAGACATTCAAAGAAAGTCATGGCACGTGGAACTAGAACAAAAGCCTTAAATAAAAGGTTCGGATCGAAATTCCAACGTATATCACCTGAAGAAGTTCGGAGCGTACAATGGCCGAAACGTCATGAATATGCCAATAAAGATGGGGGGATTAGTCCGAACAATCTAAATAGTGTAAATACTAAAGTTTAACTCATAAGTTAAGCATTGCAAGATATTAGGTTTGGTTTGGTTTGAGTTGTTTTACGGCATATCGAGACCTTAATGGGTCATTTAATGCCGACAAGACATTTTATTGCAGATAATATTTTTTTTCTCAGAAATGTATTGCTGGTAATATTTTTTTTCCTAAAATGTATTGCTGGCATTAAGACCGATTTTTCATAGTGTTTTGAACCCCCGTTTGGGGGTTAACTATTTGCCCATACCTGGGACTCTAACAAGTGCTACCACTCTGAGTCAGCAATTCTTTATTTATACATGAAAGACGACAGACAAGGTAGTACGATTAAACCTTTTATTTAATTTTTCTTGAGTTCGAACAAGTGTTTTCTTTACTGGACACAGAGTGTGCAGAAATTATCCGAATATTCTATAATCGCGAGCGCTTTCAGCTATACTTTTAGCCATTATCAAGGATGATTTTATTTTTAATTGTTAACTGTATTTATGGGCTGTGTGTATGTTTCTAAAGTTATAGGGATGTTTTATTTTCTGAACACAGTCAGCACATTGTGGCCGTGTTCGTAGTTAATATTTTTAAGTGTTGTTTTTTTTTTCTTTTTTATTATTAAGGCTTCCATTATTTTTAATCTTTTTTACATGTGGATTAGTTTATTATCTTTGTATTTTCAACTAGTATGTTTCGGATGGAGTCTGATAGATTTTTGTGTGCTTTTAAATGGGTGCTGTGGTCTGATAGGTGTAATGTGAGGCGTCGGGATAGGCATGTGGTAGCGTGACCGATGTAATTATTTGTGAATTTGGTTTGATCAGGAACACAATTCCGAAATTGTACCTACTTATTTTTATACTGATTCTTTCCAGTTGTCTAATGATTTCTTGATGTTAAGAAGAAATTCAGCAAGGAAAGCCTCTTAGTTTTTTTCTAACCCAAGTACTTTCAATCTTTTCTAAGATCATCATCAGCAGTAAATTACAAAGACAAACTTATTACAATTGAGATAAAATCTGCATTCTGTTATGATGGTGATTTTTTTAAATCATGCAGGAACGCGCTCTGTAAGCATTTTACAATTTTAAATTTATCTGTTGTAGCTATGGAATTTTGCAAAATATGCGTTTCATTATAAGGGAGCTGACCAGAAATTGGTAGAAATGTGAAATGCCATTAAATGTTTGTTAAATGTAGTTTTGAACACGTTGCTGATACACTCGTTATAAATGTTTTTGATGCATGCTTGGTTGATTTTGATATAGAGGGCCTTGAGAATTTTTAGTTATTCTTTATTCTTTTCGCAGTGTAATATTGTGGTATTTTCTTATATTGTTAACATGGACAGGAGTTTTTAAATGCAGTGCAATAGATTTTGTATCCGACAAATGAAGTGTAAGACATCTTAATAACTAAATATGTAATTTCTTTTTCTTTTTTTTTTTTTGCCAGAGATACAATCTCCCAAAGGTCATTTAAACTGATATGCAATAGTGTTCTTTTCCAAAAGGCTAGTTGACAGAGAACATTTATTGCGTATGATTAAGTAGGTTGTTTTGAAACATTTTGAATTAAGATATGCTGCATATATATATATATATATATATATATATATATATGTGTGTGTGTGTGTGTGTGTGTGTGTGTGTGTATAATCATTTATTCGAAAATTATAAAATAAAAATGTTATAAAATCACTATAAAAATAGCCATTTTGTTTATAACATTTCTATGTTATAATTTTCGAATAAATGATTATATTTACTCTACTCTATATTGACTACACTTTTTAGTATTTGCTGGTTATTGGAATCTATTCCGTATATACCAATCCTATACTTATATATATATATATATATATATATATATATATATATATATATATGTATATAAAGACATTTTTATCTTTGTCCATTTCATAATGTGTGACGTCATTTGTTTACATTTGATACACCATGAGCAGATATGAATGTACGTGAGAGATTCATAGAAGATTGAAGTTCAAATACAGTAAATTCGACCTTGCTCACCGAACGCTCCTCTGTGGCCAAATCGGTTAAAGGCACGTCAAGCTAATGACAGGTTCGAATCCTGTCGGAGGACGAATATTTTCTCGGACATTCAGACCGGTAAATGTTGTTTAATACTGTTTATTATGAACAGAGCATTTACTTTAATACTTGTATCTATAAAAAGAATGTATAAACATAAAAATGTCTTAAAATAATTCATAATATATACATATATATAACCTAACGATTCTTTACTATTTTTTTATATATTTGCACACACACACACACACACACACACACACACACACACACACACACTATCTTCCCCTCCTATCCATATGAGGTACCCTTTAACGTAACCATCTACCTTGAGTGGCCCCTGGGCTTTGTACAGGGTGAGCCTGAATGTAAAAATATAAAAAAAACGTCGAAAGCGACAAATAGCTACGACATTTTATACGCACTTACGCGCAAACGGGAAGCATAGGCCGATGCGCATGAACGCACATATACGTGTGCGTTTAAGCCCCTGTGTGTGTGCATGTATAAATTCCTTACGACAATGACAATAAATCCAACATCAATTGTGACATCAGTTACACCAAGCCTAGCGCAGAAGATAAATTCTCCATAGACTAGGCCGTGCTAGGGGTAGTTTCGCACAATACCGCAAGTTGCTACAACACCAAAAGCAGTAACCTAAAAAATCGATTCTTCTTAAATAGTCCCAACAGATATAAACTTTCATATTGATGCCATGTGCGGCGCCAAACTCGTTCAGAAATATCTAAACTCTCTATAATCACTTTCTCAGACCGATGATTAAAGGAGGTTTCAGGCAAATGAAGAGTGTAGGTCGCTATGAGGACCATCCTTCTTCGATTCGTTGCAGAATCACAAACAAAGAACTCTTCGTCCTCTCGAAGCTTCGAACTTTCTGTCCTGGGGTAACAAGGCGCCTCACCCGTTTCACATAGGATTTCATTACAAGTCTTTTTTCATTGCTCTTTGGGTTGTCTTAATGGTTCTTGAATAGACTTTGGAGAATGAATGTCGGTACCATGACTGAAGAGCGGAATGATCTTTTTCCTCCCACCGTTGCTCAGTTGGGCTGACACAAAACAATTATAGTCTGCTCTCTTTTTAGCTGAATAACTCAAAGGGTTTTCAGTGATTCTTACAGTAAATGATGCCAAGATGGCTAAACGTCTTAATCGAAAACCTGGAAAAAAGAAACTGAATTAGTTTAGTGTTTTATGTTTCTTTTGTAGGACGGATAATTATGCTGTTATACGATTCGGGCAATTTTGCTGTTACACCCGATAGAGAGTCAGTGTGTGTGTGTGTGAGAGAGAGAGAGAGAGTGAGACAGACAGACAGACGGAGGAACAGAGCGAGAGAGAAATAGTGTAACAAAGGTTATGTGAAGGAAAATTTATATAGACACATTGTAATTTCAATATACGATATTTTTCATTTTTCTTCATCTTTTTTGAGGGATGGGGAGGATATACAGAATTGTCAACATCACTATGAGTGCGTTTTAGAGCCATTATTACTTGAAATGTATAAATTGTTTATTTCAGGGTTTCTCGGAGGGTAACTAAAACCTCAAATAAAGAGACACTATGTTACGTAGTTCAAGCAATAAGGTTGTGCTATGTAGTGTCATTTGCATTATCGCCTTGCTTGGGGTGAAATGATTAAAAAACTTATACTCTATCTCCAGTTTCTAGCTTTCAAAAGAAATCGGAATAAGAAGGGATCACTACGAATTTTGCGCACATCAAATAAAAGCAAGAAAATTAAGTAAAAGGAGAAAACGCGTAAAAAAATTCGCCTCAAGGCTTATCTAAATCTTTTCCTGTTCCAAATTTAAGCCGTCATCGATTGCACGACCCGCACCCGATTCACATCGGGGCGAGTCTCCGATGTAGAAACTGAAACACGTCTTGCGACGTTAGCAGATGATTAAACCAGTTTATTTATTTATTTATTTTTTACCGTTATTTTTTTTATTAAAGACATTAATACTCTGTCAAATAACATAGCACAGTTTATAAGGACGGACAAACTTGAGATTAAATCTTACGGCTGTAATCAACCGATTTACCGGAAGAGACGGATTTAATTAAAACTGCTGCCTTATCTCGACTTACATGAGTTAAGAGCCCGACAGAATTTCTTTTATTGTTGCCTTTGCAACAGGTTTTAAAAACACACACACACACACCCAAGAACACTTGCTGATCTTAATCCAGATGTGACTTAATATCCACAATGAAGAATTTGAAACACGAGTAATAGGAGCAAAGTGTAGTATCTGTTCTCCGACGGACAAACTACGGTGCTGTTCGATAAAAGTGACTCACCTGATTATGTAGCATTATAAAGTACAGGCTCTAGAGAAAACAGTTGAGCAACATGCTCCATAAGTTTTTATAGGGATGAGGTCAGGAGATTGGGGCGCCCATGTCATAACACTCACCTGCTTCTCATCAAAGTATTCCTTCATCAGTTTTGATTTGTGACAGGGAACATTATCCTCCATAAAAATGAGCTTGGTGGGGTCGATTTTCACCCTTTCAGCAAAAGAGAGCAGACAAGACTGTAAAATTCTCTTGTACTGATCGCTCCTGAGGGTCTTTTCAATAGGTTTTAAGAAACCAGTTCCATGAAAAGAAAAGGATCCCCAGAACTTTATACTGAACGGATGCTTGACAGTACTTACTGCTAAATTCAAAGAGCTTTCAAAGCTTCTTTGGGTTTTAGATCGCTTATCCTTTGAATTTAGCTCAATTTTCGTTTCATCGAAGAAGAGAACATTTAGTAAAAAAAAAAAAAAAAAAAAATCAGGCGAGTCACTTTTATCGAACAGCACTGTATATTTCATCTCTCTATTTGGTCACTGTCTTCTATCTTTATTCAAACTCTGGCTTACATCTTCAAAGTCCATTCAAGAACCACCAGGACAATCCAAAGAGTAGTGAAAAAAAAATTGAAAATCGAATCGTACGTGAAACGGGTGAGGCACCTTGTTACTCTAGGACAGAAAGTTAGAAGGTTAGAGAGGGCGAAGACCATCTAGAATAAGTTTGAAAATCAACCTGGAGGAATATATGTATATTTGAACTCCCCAGTACCTCCCCATTGCACTAAATTAATTATCAGTAGTAATACCGATATCAGTGGAACCGACGTTTGCGGGGCCCGGGCCATTTGGGGCCCCGGTATGCACTCGGCATCCCGACTTTAAACTGACCTTTTGTCACATCCCACAAGCGTGGGACGGCAAGTAAATATCAAGTGCATCTGTTCTACTCATCTCTCTCTATATAAAACAGAGGATGTCTGCGTGTTAGTCTGTGGGATACCTTTTCACTCAAGATCCATCCAACCGATTTTGAGCAAACTTGGCATACATTGTATAATCGATAATTTAAAAAAAAAAATCAATAAAGCCGATCAAAAATCAATAACTCAACTTTTTTCCTCCGGTTTCGTTGAAACTCGGTATGTAGGTTACTTACATCATGATGAGCTCAAGGATGCATCATTTTTATTTTTATTTATTAGCAAAAAACGAAAAATTGATTTCAACATACACCGATTTCAACACAAAGTTTAAACTAGAAACTCCCAGTTTTCAAGCAATCTAATACAAACTTCACTCAATTTTAGCCAACAATAAGTTGATTTTTTAACAGTCATTTAACTTGATAATTGAGTCCACCCATATAGTGAAAACCCGCGGAAATATCTAAAAATGGCGATTTACTGGTGTTTTTCTTATTTTTCGTTGATCTTTCAACCAATTTTCATCAAACCTAACAATTACTTTATAAAGGTTAACTCTTTTACATCCATGGTTGCACACCGACAAATTTAATTTCAAAAACTTCAAAATAATTGTGGTTGAAGTGGATCTTCATGTTGCCTGTTTAACGACTACATGTCATCAGCTAGCTTCCATTGAATAAATACAGACTGCTTCTGTTATATCGTTAACTGCATTAATTCAAAATGTCTTTAAAGGAAAGTACTTTATAGATGGGGGGTTTCCTTTCTAACTTTTTGTCTGAAGTGTGTTGGAACATCCACATCTTGATTATGTCATTATTTTCTTTTCGTGATTATCAATTTTACTCGTTGCTACTTGAATTTTTAAATTTTTCCCCTTGTTTTTCTTTTCTTTTCTTTTCTCTCTCTTTCTCATCTTCTGATTTTTAAGTTTAGATTATTGTGCGCAGTGTCACCACAAATGTATAAACCCATTTCCGGTGTCAGTTTTCAAATTAATTTAGGTCAGCGATTCAGGAATGAATTATGCATCGGAAAATAATTCAACTTTATCTGTATCTCACTCATTAAAACCGTCTTCTAACTTCTCTTTAGAAATTCTCTCTGTTAAATCTTAAATCCCCACCTTCACTTTTAGGCCTTCCTGTTCTTCTCTCGTCTGTTACCCCTCTCTAGAACTTTCTTTTACCTCTCACATTCGCCCCCACCACTCTCATAAATACACTCTCGCTAAATTTTATCTTTTTATTCCGGAGTTATTTTTTCTGATTTCTTTTTGAATTTGTAGGTCTGATGAATTGGATCGTAATTACGATTCCAATGGAATAAATTATGACCATGGAATATTAGTGTTTAAGTCTTTTTTTTTTATTCTTACTCTGTCATGGACATTGAGTTCTAACTGAATTCTATCCTCTTGAAATTTTATATATGTATCTATGTATGTATGTATCTATATATATATATATATATATATATATATATATATATTGATATACGTTTCATTAAATATTATAGACAAGTGTTGTGTATTTATTTTATGCAAAATTTTTTCGTAACATCTGATAAGTTTAATAACATTATCATTGAACGAAGAAAGAAATTTACAATATTGATCCATATTTTTTTTAATACAATCTAAGCTTTCGGCTTACATAAGCCCTTATCAAAGACGTCAATTACAACATATTAAACAATATACGGACACGAGAGTGATGATAGTCCGTCAATGTTTACATAGATGATTTCTAAGCAACGATAAACACGTGCATAAAGACGCTAGAAGCGAAAATCGCACCGCATCTCATGACGTCACACATGACCACACGAGAGTGAATTGAGAAGTATAAAGTATGGTAAGCCGTTGGTATAAACCAATGGCTTCTGTTACCAATTATAGACATTTAAGAATATTTGTAGAGATGCCATAGTTGATTTTGTTTAGGTTGGGTTTCAAATGTTTGATGTATAATGCTTCAAGGATTTTTAGTTTTTGTTTATTGTTTTCATGTCGAAGTATAATTGTGTTTTCGACAAGTATTTTACGGAATTGTGTGTGGTGTGGCAAGCATGTTGTTTGAAATGCCTAAAAGTGTTAGAGTTTTCATTCAAATGTAGTGTCAAGCGTCGGGAAAGCGAGTTTGTTGTGTGACTAATATAAATATTATTTAATTCGTTGGGGTTACACTCTCCCAAAGGGTACTTGAATTTATGAACTATGTTGGTTTTTTGCAAATCGTTAACCGGGGGAGAAGAATCATTGCGAAGAATTAAGTTGGATATACTAGATTTAGTGTAGTATATGATTAATTTCATTTTTTTGCTAGGATCTGTAGTTGATATATCAGAATTTACTAATTTTTTTAGTATATTTTCATCTTGTTTATAATTAGTATGCATTTGATTACGATATATGAGATTAATATGTTTGAGATCAGTAGAAGCAGTATTATGTACAATTTGCTTAGTATTGAGATTTCTAAAAAGTATCTTATGTGTTCATCAACTATATAGTTTGGAAAGCTATTATTAATAAGTGTCTGTTTTATATTCTTTAGTTCACTGTAAAAAATCTGTTTTGTGGATGAATTAGTTTCTGCACGATGTATTAGATTCTTTATAATTGCTATTTTGTAGTAATATGGGCATTCGCTCTTGTAGTTAAGTGTATATGAATTTATGCTTGTAGGTTTTTGTATGGCGAAATAGTAAATTTGTTATTATTTGTGTTTATCAATATGTCAAGGAAGGGGATTTTATTAGTAGTATTGAGTTCATAAGTGAATTTAAGGACAGAATTATTTTGGAAACGTTTTTGAAGTTGAATTATTTCATCTGTATTTTTAACTAACATAAGAATATCATCAACGTATCTTAGGTAGATTGATGATTTTTTAAAAACTGTAAATATCTTATTTTCAAGGTTCGACATGTAGAAATTGCTAAATGTCGGACCTAGCACTGAACCCATAGAGACACCATCACGTTGTATATATATATTGTGATTATGATCGAAGAAAGTGACTTCAGTAGTACAAGCTAATAGTAGTTTTCTTAATATATTAGGATTAATTTTAAGTGGGGGTAAAGATATATATATATATATATATATATATATATATATATATATATATATATATATATATATATATATATATATATCGTGAATTGGGGCAAAGATCATTATTTAAACATATATTGTTAAATATAACAGACAACGAATGTCTATTATGTTTGATCACGAGCCGTTCTAAGCTTCGTATAGTTGCTTTAATTTCGGGAGGAAATAAAGACAAAATCTGTCCAACATTTGTATATATATATATTTTTTTATTATGCTATTCCTTGATCTAAGGTTTCGGCTCACATGAGCCATCTTCAGAGTGGTTATACGGACATTTCAACGAAGATATTCACCATCAAAGATGATATTCTGCTATGTTTACATAGAAGTTTGCTATGTGATGATAACGATAACGGCCGTGGAATATATATATATATATATATATATATATATATATATATATATATATATATATATATATATTGTTGATACTTTCGGCGTATAGGATATAAGCAGATTTTGAAAGAACATTTGTAGGTAAAATATGCTTCATATACATCCGAAAATAAAGTATTAGGTTGGTGCACAAATAATGACGTAATAATGTCGTTTTTTGACGTATTTTTTAACGTCAAAAAACAACATTATTACGTCATTATTTTTGCAACAACCTAATATTTTCACCTTATTCCACATATTGTGTGTGTGTTTTTTTTTTTTTTACATGATGTATTTTATTCTTATGCATTTTTCTTCTTCTAAGGGAGAACTTTTAATTTTTCCACTGGCCGCATGGGCCTCCTATTTTTCTAAATACTTCATGCCTGTCCCACGCAGATATTTACCAAACTTTCAAAGCGGCCGTGTGGATTTAAAACCATCTGCACTTGGAGATACGATCTTTGTTTCTGAGCCGTAAGCCCAGATTATCGGTGGCTTTTAATACCCGTGAGATTCCACCAGTATCACGCGTTCACAAATACTGTTCGCATATCAGGCTTCTCATGAGTGGTCCCGGCGAGAGAAGGTCAAACTTTAAGGACCACGACCCTCAACACCACTCTTGAAATCATAAATCACGAATAAAATAAAATAAAATAAAATAAAATAAGAATATCTAAAAAGCAAAAAAAAAAAAAAAAAAAAAAAAAAGAGAAGAAAAAAAGGAAGAAAACAAAAAAGACAAACAAAAAAAAAAAAAAACAAAAAAAACGGATGCATGTACATTCCTCAAGAATACGCGTCAGTGAACGATCGCGAAATATTCCAGGCAGTTGAAATATCTAAACGGTTCTTTGGACTCTCTTGCAACCGATGGAAGAAAATTTAGCAATAGAATATTCTAACGGGCTATAAGACACTTATTCAAAATTCTTAGAAGAAGGAGAAGAAAGAAAGAAAGAAAGAAAGAAAGAAAGAAATAGACAAAAAAATAGAAGAAAGAAAGAAAGAAGGAAAGAAATAGACAAAAGAAATAGAAGAAAGAAAGAAAGAAAGAATAGACAAAAGAAATAGAAGAAAGAAAGAAAGAAAGAAAGAAAGAAGGAAAGAAATAGACAAAAGAAATAGAAGAAAGAAAGAAAGAAAGAAAGAAAGAAGGAAAGAAATAGACAAAAGAAATAGAAGAAAGAAAGAAAGAAAGAATAGACAAAAGAAATAGAAGAAAGAAAGAAAGAAAGAAAGAAAGAAGGAAAGAAATAGACAAAAGAAATAGAAGAAAGAAAGAAAGAAAGAAAGAAGGAAAGAAATAGACAAAAGAAATAGAAGAAAGAAAGAAAGAAAGAATAGACAAAAGAAATAGAAGAAAGAAAGAAAGAAAGAAGGAAAGAAAGAAGGAAAGAAATAGACAAAAGAAATAGAAGAAAGAAAGAAAGAAAGAATAGACAAAAGAAATAGAAGAAAGAAAGAAAGAAAGAAAGAAAGAAGGAAAGAAATAGACAAAAGAAATAGAAGAAAGAAAGAAAGAAAGAAAGAAAGAAGGAAAGAAATAGACAAAAGAAATAGAAGAAAGAAAGAAAGAAAGAATAGACAAAAGAAATAGAAGAAAGAAAGAAAGAAAGAAAGAAAGAAGGAAAGAAATAGACAAAAGAAATAGAAGAAAGAAAGAAAGAAAGAATAGACAAAAGAAATAGAAGAAAGAAAGAAAGAAAGAAAGAAAGAAGGAAAGAAATAGACAAAAGAAATAGAAGAAAGAAAGAAAGAAAGAAAGAAAGAAGGAAAGAAATAGACAAAAGAAATAGAAGAAAGAAAGAAAGAAAGAATAGACAAAAGAAATAGAAGAAAGAAAGAAAGAAAGAAAGAAGGAAAGAAATAGACAAAAGAAATAGAAGAAAGAAAGAAAGAAAGAATAGACAAAAGAAATAGAAGAAAGAAAGAAAGAAAGAAAGAAAGAAGGAAAGAAATAGACAAAAGAAATAGAAGAAAGAAAGAAAGAAAGAAAGAATAGACAAAAGAAATAGAAGAAAGAAAGAAAGAAAGAAGGAAAGAAATAGACAAAAGAAATAGAAGAAAGAAAGAAAGAAAGAATAGACAAAAGAAATAGAAGAAAGAAAGAAAGAAAGAAAGAAAGAAAGAAGGAAAGAAAGAAGGAAAGAAATAGACAAAAGAAATAGAAGAAAGAAAGAAAGAAAGAAAGAAAGAAAGAAATAGACAAAAGAAATAGAAGAAAGAAAGAAAGAAAGAAAGAAAGAAGGAAAGAAATAGACAAAAGAAATAGAAGAAAGAAAGAAAGAAAGAATAGACAAAAGAAATAGAAGAAAGAAAGAAAGAAAGAAAGAAAGAAGGAAAGAAATAGACAAAAGAAATAGAAGAAAGAAAGAAAGAAAGAATAGACAAAAGAAATAGAAGAAAGAAAGAAAGAAAGAAAGAAAGAAGGAAAGAAATAGACAAAAGAAATAGAAGAAAGAAAGAAAGAAAGAAAGAAAGAAGGAAAGAAATAGACAAAAGAAATAGAAGAAAGAAAGAAAGAAAGAAAGAAAGAAGGAAAGAAATAGACAAAAGAAATAGAAGAAAGAAAGAAAAAAAGAAAGAAAGAAAGAAGGAAAGAAATAGACAAAAGAAATAGAAGAAAGAAAGAAAACAAAGATAAAATAAATAGAAAGTAAAGGTGAAGAAGAAAAAAGAGAAGGAAATGTCAGGAAAAGAAAGGAAATGCGGGGGAAAAGGAGGGAAAAAAGAAAGAAAGAAAGAAAGGAAAGGAAGAAAGAAAGAAAGAAAGATAGAAAGAAAGAAAGGAAGAAGAAGAAGAAGAAAGACAGTGAAAAAAAGAAAAAATAAATAACCGGAAGAAGTAAAATCGAAGGAGAAAAAGAAAATAAGAAAAAGGGACAAAGAATTTGCTGAGAAAAGAAGAGAAAAAAAACAGAAAAACTATGGAAGAACTCAAAATTGATCGGTGCATTTAAGTATCACATTAATATTTAAGCTTACCTTTTAAAAGTTCAACGATAATTTTTCTGTCGCCATTTAATTTAAAGACAGTTTGATGTGCGTAGGTCCTTACTTTGAGTACAAACAATTATTTTTATTTCATGGGTGACTTTCGCTGGATTTCGTAATTAATTTCGATTATTCCCAAATTCATTTCCAAGTTATAAAAATTGGCATCGTACAAAACATTCGTTGCAAAAAGTTACGTAAAAAAATCGCTGAAAACAATCGCAGTAAAGAAAACTTGGAAATTTCCAAGATTTCAGGTTTGCGGGTTCAGATCCGGCCTCGAATGTTTATAATTTGCTCACGCAGTCGACCTGATTCGAAAATGGTGTGATATGTTGGGCTACGACCTCTAGGAGTAAAATTGACAAACATAGACAATTTTATTTTGAAACGATGTAATTTTTTCATTTAAGCATGAGTTATTGAAAGTTAGAGAGTTGCGTCCCTTTATTTGTTTTTTTTTTATCAGCCAAGATTTTTCCAATTTATTGAAATGATTATAACCTTTGTATCACATGTGATGCACAGAGCGTAGTGTAAATAAATTATGATTCTGTGTTTGGCATGTGATACACAGGTTTTTATTATGCGAAACCTTATAAAACAGCGCATTCTATTTGTCAAATAAGCCTTGTAATAGTTATAAATCTGAAAATAAGTTTTGGATTGTACACAAGAAAACGTCCTGGACAGAGAAAGGGTTAATTCAAGCCTGAGAGGATTGAAGATGTAAGAAATAATTTTGTAGAATTATAACAACTACCTGTTAGAATGTTGAAAATCTTAACAAAATATGATATGCAGATGAGACAGTACTGATAGCAGACACGGAAAAGAAACTACAAAACCTCCTACAGAAATTAGAGAAGGAGAGCGAGAAGAAGGGACTAAACATATACTACAAGAAGACAGAATGCATGCTCATCAGTAAAAGGATGATCCTAAAATGAGATTTGCATATCGGGGATACTAAAATCAAGCAGCTGCAGAAGTTTAAATATCTGGGAAGTGTTTTGACAGAGGATGGTAAGTGCGACACTGAGGTCCGTAGACGTATCGGGATGGCCAAGGATGCATTCCAAAAGCTGGACAGAATATTGCGAGACAGGAGGATTTCTTTGGTAACAAAGGAAAGAATACTGAGCTGTTACGTGACATATGTCCTTTGCGGCAGCGAATGTTGGGCGGTCACCACAAAGATGAAGAGACTCGAGACGACGGAGATGTGGTTCTACAGAAGGATGCTGAGGATATCATGGAACGAACGTGTGAGCAACGATGAGGTCTTGGAGAGGATGCAAACGAGGAGGAGGCTTATACTTAACATCAGGAAGAGGCAGCTGAAGTTTCTGGAACACATAATGAGGAAAGAGGGTCTGGAGAATCTGATACTCACGGGTCGAATAGAGGGAAACAAGGGAAAACAACACATGACATACCTGGAGGGCTTAAAGCAAGTAGATGACAGAACGTGGTCTGGGGGAGGTGGCAGAGGGACGACACTTATTGAGAGCTACAAGGGACAGGGGGAAGTGGAGAGCTATGACCGCCTACGTCCTGAAAGGACACGGCGCATAAAAAGAAAAAGAATAGTTTGTAGTGTACTTTGCATTTTCCCTGTAAAAATCCACCAATAGTCTTAATCAGTCAAGACTGACAAAAAAAAAAGAAAAAAAAGCAATGATTTTTGAAGCAATATAAGTTTATTGTACTCAGTCAGTTTTAAATTTCTCCTCCGGGCCTATAATAATAATTGATACAACAATAGTTAATAAAAATGAACACGCTACCAACCCTGTCTGAATGATTGGATTTCTCTGTATCCTTGGAAAAAGTAAATTATGTGTGTGTGTGTATGTGTGTGTGTGTGTGTGTGTGTGCGTTTTATAATTATATTTTTAAAATGATTCCATTTAGGCTCTACTATTTTTGAATTTGTAGGTCTGATGAATTGGATCGTGATTACGATTCCAATGTAATAAATTATAACCATGGAATATTAGTGTTTGAGCTTTTTATATTATATATATTATATATATATATATATATATATATATATATATATATATATATATATGAAAGACAGATTAATATAAGCTTGAATTAAAGAATTGTGAGAATATAAAGAATAAAATTTAGCCAAAATGAGTCGCAAATTTCCAAGTTCTCTTTCTTGTCTTCATTAAGCCTACGGCCGTATCATGTTGAAACACCAGTTCCCGTACGATCACCGAAGTTAAGCAACGTTGAGCCAGTACCGATATCGGTGAACCTGGTCAGTACCTATATTGGTGAACGCTTGGGAGTATCGGGTGCTGTGATCTTGGATGTGAATCGGGGTAATGGATAACGGCTTGGAATTGGAAATTGGAGAGTAGAGTTTCAATTCCAGTTGGGTTCGTTATATTCACTTACTCACTTATATATATATATATATATATATATATATATATATATATATATATATATATAAAGAAATATAGTCTTAAGGTGTGCTATATTTATGGAATAAAGTGCTCAATATCAGAGATAGAGCGTGTGTAAATATAAAAGTGAACATAGAAGTCAACACTTAGAGGCGACAGTCTGTTTCATGCTATATGCAATCGTCAAGCCACGTGTGCTGTTATTTTTCTCGGCTATTTATATATATACGGGTTAGTGGTGCATTGTGGGTATTCTATTATGGCGGTTATTTCACCGGAAGTCGTTTGTTTATCTATTTAGGTCAAATTATATTGCTTGTTTTTATTTTTGTTTCGTATTTTATTTATTTATTTATTTATTAACGCAGTAAAAATTTGTTTAGATCACTTATTTAACAGTTTTGTTTTGGTTTGGGAATTTAATTAAAACTATTTGTTCAGTTTTGGGGTTGATTGTTGTAGTTCATTCTAAGTATTATTTTGGCGGGAACAGTTTTTAATTGATTATCTTTATTTGGGATTGGTTTGTTTATTTATTTACTTGGATGAATTTAGGTTAATTTATTTTACTTGTATATTTTCTCTTTTCGGTTTTCGATTTTTTAGTAACATAGTATTTTTTTATGTTTTATTTCTATTTTTTTTTTTTTTTTTTTTTTTTTTGTTATTTTTGCTTATTAGTATATTTATTTGTTTTTATTTTATTTTTTCCGTTTTTTAATTTTTTAGGTTACGTAGTAAAAATTTATTTTCATGTCTGCATTTTGAGATGAGTTCAGATCTTTTGTTTAATAATTTATTTTGGTCGGGAAAAGTAATGATAGCTATTTTTTCCTCCGAGCAAAGTTTGCAAGTTTTTGATTGGTTATTGTAGGCTGATGATTTTTTCCTTATCTTCCAAGATATTTTTGGTGTGATGTTCGTTTTGTTTTTAATTTCCCAGATATACTTAGAAAGCATTGTACTGTTTGCATATTTACTATTTGTGAAAGATGTTTTGTGTGTATAATTTCTTTGTTTCCAGGGTCCTTCAGTTACTCCTATGTATACTTTTTCTTCATTATCTGGTGATTTTATCGTGGCTTGGTATATTACGTTGTTTTGTAAACAATTTCCGTTTAAGGGACATTCGTTCTTTATTCTGCAGTTGCACGTGGGTTTAATTTGTTCGTGTGGTTTGTTGATAATTTTCCTATTGTGCTTTTTTATTATTTGTGCCATGCTCTCGGTGCAGCTGTAGCTGATTTTTACAGTGTTTTTGTTGAATATCTTGTGTAAGGTGCTTGATTCTGGGAAGTGTTTGTGTAAGAGTTTGAAGAATATTTTCCCTACGTTTGTTTTTACGTTCTTGCTGTACGGTGGGTTGAACCATATGATATTTCTTCTTCTGTTGGCCTTTTTTGTATTCTGTGGTGAGTATGTGAGTGTTTCTGGGAATCCGCTATCTTTTAGGGCTGTTTCATAGTCTTTCTTAGCTTTGTTAAATAGGGATTCATTGGAGGAATTGTCAGAGAGCCTGACAATTCCTCCAATGACTCCAGTGACTTCTATGTTCACTTTTATATTTATATATATATATATAAAGAAAGAGAGGCCGCTGCTTTGTATCAACACTTGTGAAACATCCTACCTTTATCTGCGTAGTATTAATATTCAGCGTTTTCATATAAATAAGCACATTGAAACTTTTTTTCTTTTTCGAAAGATTAGGGTCTCTCAAAAATATGAATGGGGATGCCCATGAGGATATTTACGTATAGCTTTTGATAATCCCAGCACTTCTGAAAAGTTTTGATCGCTGGTAATAGGGGTCACCATTTACTCCTTTTTTAATATATCATAACCATCAACATCTGTGTTTCATTTCAAGAGAAGAGTCTTCCTCTTCTTTTTAGCGTGTGGGCGATCATGGTTCTCCATAAAGTTCTATCATTTGTAGCTCTTAGTAAAGTTGTTTTCATCGATATCTCTCCCAGTCCCTGTTCTTTCATCCATATTCGCTATCTCGCTAGGTAGGTTACTCACTGCTTTCCTCTGTTCGTCCTGATTCAATATGGTCAAAATCTCCAAGCTCTCCTTGCTCATTATGTTCTAGAAATTTCAAAACGGCTTTTTCTGGGGATAAACATAAGCATACTTTTTGTTTCCATTTTCCTTAAAATCTTCAAAGTTACTCACATATTTATTCCACGGTATTCTTAGCATCCTACTGTAGAACCACATTTTAGTTGTCTCCAGTTTTCTCTTGATATGTTAAGGATTGTCCAGCATTCACTGTCATATAGGAGAACTGATATTATATAACATTTCAATGTACATTTTTCTTGTTTGAAACTAACTTTTCCCGTTTCTTAATAATTTGCTTAGCTTCCTTTAAATTGCGTTTTCTTTTTAATCATTTCACTCTAACCAAGGCAATAAAGCCACCAAGGCGCAATAACTTACTGAGTATAAAAGAATATGAAAAAAAATATTATTAAGAAGAGACGACAATAAAAGAATAAAAATTAAGAAGACAGAAGATGACGATTGACATTGCATTTAAATTTTTGAAGATCAAAGTTGACAGGTAAGCAAGAAGC
This sequence comes from Acanthosepion lycidas, assembly GCA_963932145.1. Classification (NCBI taxonomy): domain Eukaryota; kingdom Metazoa; phylum Mollusca; class Cephalopoda; order Sepiida; family Sepiidae; genus Acanthosepion; species Acanthosepion lycidas. Next base: position 28,002,072 of record OZ010584.1, read on the forward strand.
CGAAAAAGAATTCCACAAGCGAGAAATGTTAGAGAAGAAACTGTTAGCATAGAACTTACGGTTACATATAGCCACCTCGACTGTAAAATGATGAGACCTAGCCGCCAATCTAGTACTGCGCTTAAATTCATAAAGAGCAATCATCATCATCATCATCATCCCCTTGACTTTTGTAATCGTAGGATGGAGCCGAATGCAGAAGCCACACTAAGTCTTTTCCACAATGATCTATCAACGGCAGCCATCAGCGGTTCTGGTACAGACGTACCTGTCCATTGTTTGACATTGTACAACTAGTTTTGGGGTTGGCGTCCTCTCCTACGTCCACCTTCAACGGTGCCTTGCATGATGGTATTGCACAGGCTGTCGTGCCTTGTAATGTGTCCAAACCAAGCCATTTTTCACCGTTTGACAATGGCGAGAAGAGGTTCCTGGTGTCCCACAAAACTTTCAAACCTTTTCCCCACAAACTGTTTGATTTTTTGTTCCCAATTACCACGAAAATATTTATAGAAAAAGCACAGGGAAGCTATGTTAGGTCGGGTAGGAAAGTGACTGAGACCAAGATGCCAAGACAGGATCAATAACGTTGCAGATTCTTTTTTAAATACATAGCAGGAACGCCATATTAAGCATGGCGGCAATATTCAACGCACAAATGAATAATGACAATGTTAATAATAATAATAACGAGGAGTCTTAGAGTTTCTTAACACGAAATAAAAATTAGTGTAAATGTCTGTACAAACTAGATTAATATAATACAATCTAATATAAACTATATATTTTTTTATTTTTCATTAAATTTCCCCCAATACAAGGTATGACAGCTACTCAAGGTAGGGGGTTACAGTCGAACTCGTAATAGTGAATGAGGTATATGGTAGGAATGGAAAAGAAGGTGGTAGGAAGAGGGAATTATGAGAAAGAGAAGGAATGATGACCTTTGACTTATAGAGATCAAAATCTTATATAGTAGAGTCATAAACCGCCTTTATATATATATATATATATATATATATATATATATATATATATATATATATATATATACATGAAGTAAGCTTTGGAGTAAATAACTATACAAAGGGAAATATATTTGATGCACAATGATATTATTAGGTTGGTGCAAAAATAAAAACGTAATAATGTCGTTTTTTGATCTTAAAAAATACGTCAAAAAACGACATTATTACGTCATGATTTTTGCACCAACTTAATAATAATGGAGTCATAAATCATGTTTAGGTGAGTTCATAAGATAAGCTTTAGGGTAAAGGTCTGTAAAAAAATGTTTGATACAAAATAATAATAATAATAATAATAATAATAATAATAATAATGGAGTCATAGATGTGTACATGACATAAGCTTTAGAGTAAAGGTCTGTAACAAAATAAACGAAAATACTTTTAAAATTGATTTTATTTCAGGTTTTGGGGGTTAAATAGTAATGCGGAATAATTAACATCAATTTAAAAATATTATTATACCGAAGAAACAGGTGATCCGTTCCCGGATAGAATCTCCCCTTTGCACTGGACAAGAGGAACGAGGTACAAACATTTACTCATGTAAACTGACCGAGATGGCTATGTACGTTTTCTTTTGTAGGGTCCCTTAATAAGCAAGAGGTAAGGAAAGAAGATTGCTTGTTTTTGTACAAGAAATAAGGTTTGGTGTAAAAGCTAGTAAAGAAACAAAAACAGTGTCCCTTTGTATCTGTCCGAGAATGAATTGTTTTTTACGCTTTATGCAACAATTTTCCATATGATGTTTAGACAATGACACATACCGCTAAAAGGTAAAACACAGTAAAATCATTTGTAATGCATTCTTATAGTAAAATCATTTGTAATGCATTCTTATAGTAAACTCATTTGTAATGCATTCCTATAGTAAAATCATTTGCAATGCATTCTTATAGTAAACTCATTTGTAATGCATTCTTATAGTAAAATCATTTGTAATGCATTCCTATAGTAAAATCATTTGCAATGCATTCTTATAGTAAACTCATTTGTAATGCATTCTTATAGTAAAATCATTTGTAATGCATTCTTATAGTAAAATCATTTGCAATGCATTCTTATAGTAAAATCATTTGTAATGCATTCCTATAGTAAAATCATTTGCAATGCATTCTTATAGTAAACTCATTTGTAATGCATTCTTATAGTAAAATCATTTGTAATGCATTCTTATAGTAAAATAATTTGAAATGGATTATTATTGTAAAATGATTTGCAATGAATTCTTATTGCAAACTCATTTGCAATGCATTCTTATAGTAAAATCATTTGCAATGCATTCGTATAGTAAAATAATTTGCAATTCATTCTTATAGTAAACTCATTTGTAATGCATTCTTATAGTAAACTCATTTGTAATGCATTATAGTAAAATAATTTGCAATGCATTCTTATAGTAAAATCACTTGCAATGCATTCCTATAGTAAAATCATTTGCAATGCATTCTTATAGTAAATTCATTTGTAATGCATTATAGTAAAATAATTTGCAATGGATTATTATTGTAAAATGATTTGCAATGAATTCTTATTGTAGACTCATTTGCAATGCATTCTTATAATAAAATCATTTGTAATGCATTCTTAAAATAAAATCAATTGCAATACATTCTTATAGAAAAATCATTTGTAATTTAATGCTAATTTAAATTAATCGGTTCTGCTTTTTGTTTTGATATTACTAAAATCGCTGATTCTATTACCATTTTTAGCCATGAGTCATCGCAATATAATTCTCTTTATTAAAAACATCATTCAAAAATAAAATGTATTTTTCTGAAGCATTATTTGAGTGATATTAGCTAATTTATAATTTAATTAATGTGATTTGAAACAGATATTATTTACTCTTAGTTTTAAATATCGGAAAAATGCATTTTTTTTAACACGGAGGTACGTGATTATTTAGCGTGTTGCCAGGTTGACTCAGTGACGGAAGTTTTTCTATTTTTTTTCTAAGGTGGACATATCGGTAAAAAAATACTTGAGGAATATAACGTGAGCGCCTTTCTTATATAATTTTTAACTACCCAATTAAAAAATAATTAGTAAAATATCCTCCGTAATCTTATGTTTTATTGAATTTTAGGTACTTTGGATTTAAATCTATTATAATTAATTTCTTATTTTCTAATAATGTCCGTATTTACAAAAATCGGTCCGTTTATACACACCGTGATATAAACTAATATAGTGGAGACATAGATATATTTTAGGTGTATATATGAAAAAAAACAAACTTTGTAGTAAGGGTCCGTCAAAAAGAAAAATACGTATGACACACTTTGATAGTGAAAATAGTATTGTTATATCCCAGGCTGTTGGGATGAACAAAAAATGGATGACCATAAAGTGTCTGTTAACACATAAATAAACAACATTTATTCATTCACTGTCTGAGAAAAGCAAGGACTGTATGACCGGAAACAATGATTTCCACGTGCGTGTCAGCTGGTTGCCATGTTCAAATCAGAAGTGGCGCGTTCATCTTCACAGATAAGAGAAGTAACTCAATTGTGTTTTGAATTATCATCCTTTTTAAGGGAAGGAATTTAGCTTCGCTAACAATAGTCATATATTTTGTGGTTAAATGTGTAGAAGTGTCATCCGAGCACAAACAGTTACCAAACTGTCATCAAATGGTTGTCAAAGTGTCACCAGCCACAAACTGGTTGCTAAAGTGTCACCAGCACACCATTTGGCTGCCAAAGTGTAACCAGCAGACTAACTGGTTGCTAAATTGTCACCAGCAGACCAACTGGCTGCTAAATTGTCACCAGCACACCAACTGGTTACAAAAATTGTCACCATCACACCAACTGGTTGCCAAAGTATCACTAGCACACAAACTGCTTGCCAAAGTGTCACCAGTAGACCAACTGGTTGCCAAATTGTCACCAATACAACAATGGTCACCAGCACACCAACAGTCATATAAAAAAATAGCCATATTTTTTGCGGTTAAATATTTTTAGGAGAAATTTTCATCAGTGGACCAACAGAAGGGAAATGTCATTATTGCACGAACGCTAACCGACCGGTTGTCAGCTTACCAATGTAAACAGTTGAGTTTTTTTTTTTTTTTTTTTTTTTTTTATTTACAAAAAAGGAGGATGCTTATACTTAACATCAGATAAAGACAGCGGGAGCTTCTGGGACACATAATGGGGAAGAAGGGTCTGGAGAATCTGATACTCACGGGTCAAAGAGAGACAAGGGAAAATAACGCGTGACATGCCTGACGAGCTTGAGCAGATGGATGACAGAACATGGTGTGGGGGAGGAAGTAGAGGGAAGGAGCTTGCTGAGAACTGCAAGCGATAGAGGGAGGTGGAGAACCATGATCGCCCACGTCTTGAAAGAATATGGCACATAAAAAGGAGGTCATAGGACAACGTGCATCCCAATAGTAAATGCTTAGCCTTTAGAATAATTAAAGAATAATTATGTCAATTTTTAGTGACTGGTCAGCATGCCAGCCAATCGGAAACACTCTTTCCCATTTCTGTCATCTATGACATAATACTACATTAATCAATTTTCTAATTTTCTCGGCCCTTCTATTGTCAGAAGGCATTTTATAGATTCTGCCAGCGTTCTATGTAGACAGTTGATATGTTTTTTATTATTATTATTATTTCCATGTTTTGTGCCATTTGATCTATAAGCATTTTAGAGACTTCCCAGCAATCTTTTATGAATCTTCTGGTTTTCCTTTTATTAGGTTGGTGCAAAAATAATGACGTAATAATGTCGTTTTTTTTTGACGTATTTTTTAACGTCAAAAAACGACATTATTACGTCATTATTTTTGCACCAACCTAATATCTAATTCGGCTCTTCTGATGTTTTCTAATGTTTTGCAGAGGAGTTAATGAATCCTCAAGTTCCCATCCTCCTGAGAAATCCAAGCAGTTTGAAAAGAGAAAAATTACTCAAAATTGACAAAAGTGACCCCCAAAGGCAGAAAGTATGTTACAAAATATATATTCACCAATAAAACCAAAGAAAAATAATTTTATGACATTCTGACACATGTTACAGTGCCGTGTAAAATTACAAACATGATTATATGAAAACAGATCAAAATAGTTTTTATATCTCAGGCTGTTGGGATAAACAAAAACAAATGAAAATAAAAGACAAGTGTATTTTGACACATAAATAAACAACTTTTATTCATTCACTGTCTGAGAACAGCAAGGATTGCATGGATTAAAATCATGCATCCCGCATGTGTCAGCTTGTCGCTATGTTCAGTTTAGACAAGGGAAGTAACTCAATTGTATTTTGAGTTATCGTCCTCTATAGTGGAAGAAAATTAGCTTCCCCTAACAGGAAATATTATCCATTTCCTTATAAGCAAAGATTCAGCATTCAAAGACCGAACAGCCAATGCTACACTCGGTTGAAATATTCTTTCTGAAAAATAGGTTACTTACGTCCACTGTTATCGCTCTTTCTAGTATTGATGAGGGTTTCCTTCCTCACCTTTTGTTTGATGTAGTCTGGAACGTCAACATCTTATAACATTATTTTCTCTTTGAGTTACACGTGCTATCCATTTTAGTTGTTTCTGCTGCTTAATGTTCTCAAGTGACATGGTTTCTGTTATTTGGTATAGTTATTTGTTTGTGAAACTGTAGCGCCAGTCTGTGAGGTTTAAAGAATGATGGCCGTCGCTCGAAGCCATTTTAAGCATTGGTCCGAGAAAGCTGTTGTATACAGCTAAGAGTTTAAATATTTATGAACAGGTTTGGCGTTAGGAATGACATTCAAAACAAAACCTCGATCTGCCGAAGCTGTTTAAATACATGACTTGAGCCTCTATTTTAATGATAATAGTATTAAATCAGTGAAATAATAGAGAATCTTCTGTTGTGTAGAAGAAATAAGATTTGAAGTAAGGTTTTATAAGCATATTTTTAATTATTCACTCGTAAATATTTTGTTATAAACAAAAAAAAAAAATGAGTTCAGAGTTATAATGTAATATCAGTTCTTATATATGCTAGGCAATCTCCTCACATATGAAGAAGAGACTTGAAGCAACAGTTATGTGATTCTATAGAAGTATGCTGTGAGTACCATTGACTGAAGATGTGAGCAACGAGGAAGATTTAGGAGAAAATTGAAACAAAAAGGACACTTATACTTAACATTTGGAAGAGACAGAAGAAATTTCTAGGCTAGATAATGAGGGATTGGAAAATTTGGTACTCACAGGACAGATAGAAGGCAAGAAGGCTGAAGAAGTACAAAGCATAACCTACCTAGCGAACTAGCGTGTAAATGAATGGCGAAGAAGAAGAAGAAGAAGAATTAGCTTGAGTAAATGGATGGCGGGACAAAGTTTACGAGAGATAAGAAAAAGATCAAATTTATTAAGAGCGACAAAGGACAGAAGATTTGGAGAGACATAATTGCTAACGTCTTGAAGAGACACGGCATGTAGTAGTAGCAGTACTACTAGTAGTAGTAGTAGAAGAACAAGAACAAGAAGGAATAGCTTGGTTAAATCGATTGCAGAACAATGTTTAGGAGGATAACAAAAAGACAAAATTTATTAAGAGCTACAAAAGACAGGAAATTCTGGAGGGTAAAGATCGCCTACGGCCTGAAAGGATACAGCATAAATAATAATAATAATAATAATAATAATAATAATAATAATAATAATAATAATAATAAGAAGAAGAAGAAGAAGAAGAAGAAGAAGAAGAATTAGCTTGAGTAAATGCCTGGCGTAACAAGTTTTAGGAGAGACAATAAAAGGACAAAATGTATTAAGAGTTACAAAAGCCAGGAAATTGTGGAGAGCCCTGATCACCTACTTTCTGAAGGGACACATCATATAGAAGAAGAAGAAGAAGAAGAAGAAGAAGAAGAAATCGTTCGATTAAATCGATGGCAGAAGAAGGAGAGATAATGAAAAGACAAAATTTATAGAGCTACAAAATCAGGAAATTGTGGAGAGTAAAGATCGCCTTCTTTATGCTCCCTCAAGGGAGCATAAAGAAGAAGAAGAAGAAGAAGAAGAAGAAGAAGAAGAAGAAGAAGAAGGAGGAGGAGGAGGAGAAGAAGAAGAAGAAGAAGAAGAAGAAGAAGAAGAAGAAATAACTTGATTAAAAGATGGCAGAACAAGGTTTAGGAGAGATATTAAAAAAGACAAAATTTATTAAGAGCTACAAAGGACAGGTAATTGTGGAGAGCAATGATCACTAACATCCTGATATTACACGACAGATAGAAGAAAAAGACATCTATATAAGATCTGGTTTGTTGCAAGACGTTGTACGTGATTACATTTTTTATGATGGTGGTAGGCAGAGGAGGTGTGGTGGTGGAAAATAAAGTAAGACAAATGAAAGAAGCTAGGTTGATGGCGAAATGAGGGTTTGGAGATAAAACGCACCCCAGAAAAGAAAAGTTTCAGATATTATATTTCTTAATCATGGGCGGAATTATTTTTTCTTATTTAATTTCCTAAAGAATAAATATTCATTTGAAGTTGTTGATACAAATGAGGCCACACGGTGTTGTCGACCTTTGCTCACTGAAGCGAGCCAAAAGATTATGGCTGACGTGTAAATAGAGAAGGACAACACAATGTGAAATTGAAAACACCACGTACATACATGAAGAGATATCGGATTATATTGAAATATTTATTTATGTATCTATCACATTCTATTCATATCTATCTATCTATCTATCTATCTATCTATCTATCTATCTATCTATCTTAGTCTATTCATATCTATCTATCTATCTATCTATCTATCTATCTATCTATCTATCTCACTCTGTTCCTATCTATATATCAATCTCTGTTCATATCTATCTATCTATCTATCTATCTATCTCAGTCTGTTCCTATCTATATATCAATCTATCTTTGTTCATATCTATCTATCTATCTATCTATCTATCTATCTATCTATCTATCTATCTATCTATCTATCTCAGTCTATAGATATCTATTTCAGTCTACACATATCTATTTCAGTATACACACATCTATCTATCTATCTATCTATCTATCTATCTATCTATCTATCTATCTATCTTAGTCTATTCATATCTATCTATCTATCTATCTATCTATCTATCTATCGCAGTCTATACATATCTATCTATTTCAGTCTACACATATCTATCTATATTTAAATTAAACTTATAAATGGGGCGTTTATTTCAAATACGAGTAGGTACTATAATATCGTGATAATATAAAAATATCGGCTTAAAAACAATCCATTAATTATTTAAAAAACATAAATCTCCCCTCTCTCTCCATATATATATATATATATATATATATATATATATATATATATACGTACATCGCCTTGTTGGCAGTGCTGATCAGATTTCGAGTAACATTAGTCTGGTAGTAAACTGGACTCGACCAATCAAGTTTAACACACCCACACACACACACACACACACACACACACACACACTATATATATATATATATATATATATATATATATATATATATATATATATATATATATATATATATACAGAGAGACAGATGGAGAGAAGGAAAGATAGAAAGAAAGAGATAAAATTAAAACAACAGAAAGAGAGAAAGAGGAAATAGGAATATAAAAGAAATCGATATCCAGAGAGAGAGAGAGAGAGAGAGAGAGAGAGAGAGAGCGATTGAGTGTGAAAGAAAAAAAGAATGGAAGAAAAAGTAAAAGCGACGATAGAAATAATAATATAAAATAAAAAGAAAGCCAGAGTGTGTGTGTGTGAGAGAGAGAGAGAGAGAGAAAGATATATATATATAGAGAGAGAGAAAGATAGCGAGAGAAAGAGAGAGAAAGAAAGAAAGAAACAAACAAACAAAGGAAAGGAATGAAAGAAAAAGAGGTCGGTAAAGTTGATATAAAAGAAAGAGAGAACGAGAGAGGCAGAGAGAGAGAGAGAGAGAGGAAAAAGCAACAGAGAGAGAAAGAGAGAAAGAAAGAAATAAAGAAAGAAAAAGAAAGTGGAAATAAAATAGTGATATAAAAAAACAGAGTCATACAGAGAGACAGAGGGTGAGAGAGAGAGAAAGTAAAAGAATGAAAGAAAGAGAGAGATAGAAAAGAAGTAATAACAGACAGAGAGAACTAGATACAGCCAGTGAGAGAAAGAGAGATAGAGAGGACTAAAGAAAAAGAAGCAGAGAAAGAGAAGGGGGGAGCGGGAGAAATTAAGAATGAGATAGAGAGAGAGGGCGAGCGAAAGAGAGAATGTATATTTCAATATATTTGATTAATCTTCATTATGTCCCAACAGCATTGTCTGAAAATAAATCTTCAAACTAAAACCCAGAAGGTAGCTAACACCGGCAACAAAAACACAAAATATATAAACCTACCTTCCAAATGTCTATAAAAAAATTGCAAAAAAAAACAAACAAACCCCAAAACTATTTTTTTAGACATTTTGCACCAATCAAGTTGACAAATAGTATTAATACGCAAGAGGTTACAGGAAGTGAAAATGAGAGGGAATAAGAAGACTGAAAATGGGGAGGATTAAGGTAAGGACAAAAAAGGAACAGGGCTCAAGAAAACAAAAGATGCCGATTGACGTTGCATTTAAATTTTTGAAAGATTGTAGTTATCAGGGAAGCAAGAAATAGGAATGGTTTTCCATAGGTGAGAAAGGAAACTGTTATAGTAGAAGTGGCTTTTCCGTCTAGCTAGTTCCACAGCAAAACAGTGAGACCTAATTGCCAATCTAGTAGCACGCTTAAATCCACGTGGTCGCTGCACCAGGGGAAAAAAAGGCTCGTCAGAGCAGTTGCCATGAAGAGCCACGTGACGTTGGTGAAAAAGTGATTGAAGTTGAGATGCCTGGTCAGGATCGGTTATATTACAGACAGTTTGGATTTTGTCAAGAATCGTGAGATGTAAGGCAGGAGAACCAAATCAGGCGTGGCAACAATATTCAATGCAAGGACGAATGGTAGATTTTTAAATCTGGGTGGATAAATCAAGATTCCGACCAGAAAGATTTTCTGGCAGGACACAGTGAACCAACTTCCTTTGTAGACAAAGAAAGTGATTCGATATAGTCGATCTACGCCATGTCAGTGGAAAACGTGAGACCAGGAAGGCGATTGACATTGCATTTAAATTTTTGATAGATTGTAGTTATCAAGGAAGAAAGAAATAGGAAGGGTTTTCCGCAGGTGAGAAAGGAAACTGTTGTAGTAAACAAGAGTTTAGCATCAGCCATGCTGATGGCAGGCAGAAAAACTTCTACCTAGTCACTAAAAGAATGCTGTTAAAATTTACAAGTCATATCTTGCCCTAGTTAACCACTGCCTAGAGCTCCTTTTCAAGTGCAGTTACATATCTATGTCTGCCATTCGTTCATTCTTAGAATATTGCTGCTACATATGGCCCGATGCTCCTGATGTTTATCTAGGGCTTCCTGATAAAATCCAAAGAAGAATCAGCAATATTATTAGTCTTGATCTGGTGTCTCGGCTTCAGTCACTTTCCTATCGCTGTAAGGTTGCCTCCCTGTGGCTTTTTCTATAAATATTTTCATGCAAATTGTTCGGATGAGTTCTTCGCTCTGGTACCCTAGATTCATTGAATTTAAGCGCAGTACTAGTCGGTATCCACTAACTGTCCCACGCTGTCAGATATGGCAAAAGGTCGAATATAAGGTAGGGGATCCCGAGCTCGTAGGCGTAGCCAAAAATACCCCGTAGATCGCATATAAAACGGGGTCGAGTAGGTGTTTCCCGAGACGAGACTCTGCCGTTCAACATATCCACGCCTGGGGATGCTCTCTGCCCGGAGGCAGAGAACTTAACAAGCCCAACTGCAGGCCGCCCGACCTAAGCGCAGTACTAGTCTGGCGATGAGGTTTCACCAATTTAGAATTGAGTTAACTTAACTAGATGTAACCGTAAGTTCTATGTTAACAGTATTTTTCTCCCTTGTGGAAAATTAATATATATATATATATATATATCATAGTAACAACCAACAAAAAAATAAACAATAATAAACAAAAAGTTAACAAACAACAATAGAAATAGCCAAAACACTGCATCAGGATCCACAATTATTTCCACTCAATAGCCCTTAGAAATAAACGTTATTCCCTCACAAAAATAATCTTTAGAATAATACAATCGTCTACCCACAATCACCTAATATGGGGAACAGCCTATTTCGGCAGACGAAGATATCTTCGTCTGTCTTATCAACCCTGGTGTGGAATCGGGGTTGAAAAGACAGTTGATATCTTCATTTACCGAAATATGCTGATCCCCATAAGAGGTAATTTTGAATGTTTTGCTTATTAATTATATCGCTCTGTATTAATAAACGCATCGAGCACTTTTTGTGGATCAGTTTTAATATTTTATATGACTAGGATCGACTTGGATTATATACCAACGGATTTTTTACATTTAATACTCACACACACACACACACACACACACACACACACACAAAGATATATATATATATATATATATATATATATTGAGTAATAAAAGGTGTTAAAAATTAAAATTTCAGACAAACGGGGTTCTATATTAATATTTTTGTTTCATTGTTTTAAAATTTGGTTCCTCGACCCGTTTCGGCCAGTATGGCCATCATCAGGAGAAAAATTTCCTGCTTCCTGGTAGCAGTGAACTACAGGGGTGAATGATTGTCTCTGAAGAAGGAGAACTTTATCTGTGGTTTTCATTGGGTTTTTTTATCGTTAATTTTTGGTCAGACCTTGTCAAAGGCATTTTCAAGTTGTTTTAAGGAGCGGTTTGGGGACTCATGAGTCTCAAATTTATCTCCTTACTCACATTGACAGATTTATTGGTTGATGGGTGCGTGAAGTGTGTGTTGTGCGTATATTATCTTTCAGTTTTGCGGGGAGTGTGTGGGATGGCTGTATATATATATATATATATATATATATATTTATATATATACTGACTTGCTAATATCCTTGGGAAAGGTATTAATCCTCTTCTTCTCCCTCTAGATATGGGTAAATAGCAGGACATACTGGATTCTATAGCCTTGGATGGCAACTGGTCTAGGAGAAGGACAACTCTGAATTCAAAACCTGCGGAGGGTCGTTTGGGGACCTTCTGGCACGTAGTGCACCAGGTCTCTGTATTCGGCCCTTCAAAAAGTGTGGTTGGTTCTGCACAAAACCTTCACCACTGTAATCAAATTATATGTGCTGTTGTTTGGCTGTCGGATCCTAGGAACTGAGCTGCTTGACCCTCATACGTCGAATACGACAGGAGAGTCCACAATATAGGTTTTAGTGTAGGTTTTACGAATATTGATGACGTGAAAATTAATGTTGGAAGATCATACTGGGTGTAACAGCAAAATTGTCCATATCATGTAACAGAATAATTATCCATGCCACAAAATGTTTAATATCTAAAAAACCACTAAACTAATTGGGTTTCTTTTTTCCAACTTTTCAGATAAAACATTTAGCCATCTTGACACCATTTGTTGTAAGATTCACTGCAAAAACCTTTGATTTATATTCAGCTAAAAATAGAGCAGGTTAAGATCGTTTTGTGTCAGACCAACTCTCTTGACAAATGAGCAATGGTGGGAGGAAAATGATCATGCAGGCTTTCAGTAATGGTACAACATTCATACTCTGGCTTCCATCTTCAAAGTCCATTCAAGAACCATCAAGAAAATGGTGAATAAGTTTAAAAAAGAGGGAGCAGTAGAGAGGAGCACTGGATCAGGAGGTCACAAAAGCAAGAGCGGACATCATTTCAACATATATCTACAGAGATCAATTAGAAAAAAAAATCCCAATCAATCCACAGGACGCTTGGCACGTGAGAGAGAAGTTTTGGCTATGACAGATCAAAGAGTAGTGAAAAAAGACTTGAAAATGGAATCGTATATGAAACGGTTGAGGCAACTTGTTACTCCAGGAGAGAAAATTAGAACGTTAGAGTGGGAGAAGCTCATCTTGAATAAAGTGGAAAATGATCCTGGAAATATATATATATATATATATATATATATATTTGAACTTAATTTCAATCCTTCATCCTTAGCTATGATTAATTAATGATGAACATGTCATTTTCGATCAATTTTCATTTTTGATCAGTTTCATCACGATTCTTCTGTTAAGTTTGGAGAGTAATAAAACATTCTTATTGCTCAAAGTAGAGTTATTAAAACCTCAGATATATATCTTTAATCATTTCTAAGATACAATGTAACAAATGGGCAATTTTGCTTTTACACTATTTGCAAATATTTGCTGTTACATCCAGTCACGATAATGTTGTCGCTGGCATATTTTCTGCAATCGTCAATACGTACACATAGAGATATGTACAAAGATTACGAAGGACATCTTAAAGGAATGGCCACACACACACACACACACACACACATACACATATATATATATATATATATATATATATATATATACATAGAGCGATATGCACAAGGATTACGAAGGACATAACCATCTTAAAGGAATGGCCATGCCAGTTTTTGAATTTTGAAATTTTACATTTACGGACTTACATTAGAATCTAGAATACAGCGTGTATATAAGAACCACATGTTTGTCTTTGGGGATTACGACAGCTTATCTCGTTCTTAGCTGCTGTCCAACATTTAAATTGGCATCTTTGTCTCAACTTCCTGGCCGGATTAACTTTCAGATAAATGCCGATTCTCTGTCGAAATTGGGTTCGTTCACCGGAAGACGAAATGATAGTGAGATTTAGTCAACACGAATACACAAGATAAAAAACAGGTGTCAAAAGAAAAGTGTCTTGGCGAAAATGACATGATAACACCTTTCAAAATATTCACTCTTAACGTCTTTGCGCGTTCATCAAACTTTGTTTAACCCTGAAGACACTCTTATTATAAATGATATTTAAATTATTTTCTAACTCAGTGTAACTTATAAAAGCCACGTTATTAGGAGACACGTTATTACAAATGACAGCGATAAAGATATTTAAATCATTTTTTAATTCAGTGTAACTTATAAAATATTAAAAAGCATTTTTCTTTGCACTTTTTGTTTATTTACATTGCTTCCTGAATATTAAATAAAACGAATATAATTCTCTTGACTATTTAATAATTATTGAGTTTAATAATCAAGTTTAGTATAACATAACATTCTATGCCTACCACATCACTTCACAGAGATGGGTGACTGTTCCACAAGAACATATATATATATATATATATATATATATATATATATATATATATATATATATATATATATATATATTCTAGCAGTATAACTTGTCTTTGACTGGGTTTTTCATTATTGGGAATTTTTGCTGTCCATTTGGAGCAGTTTAAGTTTAAAGTCAGTCCACCCGAAAATCAATATCTGTAACAACATTTCGGTGCAACTGAGGCCCATCCCCAAATGAGGGGAGGGTAACAATTTGAAGGGGGGGGGTGGCCCTGAAAAGGGAACTGTATAATAATGAATAATATTATTGTAATAATTTAAACTATTTATTTTTATTAAAGTTTTTTTTATGAAAGATATATATCAAAGAACAGATAGTAAATAGTAAAAGTTGCGGAGTCTTATAATGTACAGGAAGTAGTGGAGAGCCATGGTCGTCAACAATTTGGATACACAACCGGCACTGAAGAATTATCTGTTAAACAAAAAACAAAAAAATTCATGAAAATCGGATGAAAACTGTGGAAATGCATAAACAACATCCGATCGCACACACACACACACGCATAAATACACACACACATTTTGAGAATTATACATATATATATATATATATATATATATATATATATATAGATAGAGAGAGAGAGAGAGAGAGAGAGAGAATGGACGCTATTATTTTACCTTGAGGGGACCCTTTTGGCCGACATTTTCTCAACGGTGATCGTTGGCGAGCAGGAGGATACAGTCAAAGACATATTAGTAAATAACGCGAATGAGGAGGGAAAATTAGAACACGATTAAAATAGATTTTAATTCTAAATAAATAAATGACTAAAACAAACTACGAAGTTCTAAAAAGAGTATAAAATGGTAAAAAGTTACTCATAATCCTGCGTTTAAACTTAAGGAACAAATAAAATGTCCTTTTTGTTTACATAAGCTCGGCTGATGAAACTTAATATAAACAGCGTTAAGAACTCAAATACATACATACATACACACATACATACATACATACATACATACATACATATATATATATATATGTGTATATATATATATATATATATATATATATATATATATATATATATATATATACAAGGTGCATCAAAAATACTTTTACAAAGATTAGGCCGGCTTCCTCACACCAAAACAAGGACAAAAGTCCATATAAAAATATGTCCGCAAATATTTCTGTTTTAAGTTTAAAGTTTACGGTTGACGCTGTTAAATATACTATCCAAGATACAATGCAAAATTACAGCCGTGCAGCCTCGCGTCCATTAACATTCGCACGGTCATATGTAAAATTCATGTCTGCCTGCTTACGATATGATTATAATGCCATTCTTAAACGGAACACTTCTCAGCTAACTCACTACTACACACGTTAAACGTCGAAGACAGACTAGCCACAAACATACACGAATGACAAATAGAACCTACTCTACATGGTAATGCAGCGCAGTCTACCGTAAACTTTCTTTAAATCATTTTCTGAGTGTAAATTATAAAAAGTTAAAAATGTATTTATTTTGTACCCAGCATTTATATTACATTCTATCTATCTATCTATCTATCTATCTATCTATCTATCTATCTATCTATCTATTAGCCTCTTCATATCTATCTATCTATCTATCTATCTATCTATCTATTAGCCTCTTTATATCTATCTATCTATCTATCTATCTATCTATCTATCTATCTATCTATCTATTAGCCTCTTCATATCTATCTATCTATCTATCTATCTATCTATCTATCTATCTATCTCTTCATTATCTATCTATCTATCTGTTGAAATACCGCCTGTTAGAAAACGAACACCATGACGCCATTCACTATTTACCTATAACTGGGACCCTAACAGGTGCTACCACTCCGGGTCAGGTTAGACCTGGGAACACCAGCAATTAAGAGGTCGTTCCACGCTTCTCAAAACCTCCTAAACAGAGGCCTTGCTGTTGAATGTAGTTTATCGTCTTACCCAGGACACGGATGTAGTTTATCGTCTTACCCAGGACGTTTTTGGTTTGGGAATGAAAGATAAAAGGAATAAGAAGAAAAATGAAAAAAGCGTCTGCCCTGTTAGTAGCAATATTGTTCTTCAGATATAAAAATATTTCACAAGATCATTTTGGTGTTCTTCTGTTACGTTCAAATATGGCTCTCCACAACTTCCCTTTGATATTCTAAGTATCCTTTGACCCTTTGCTCTCCCTATTTACCATTTATTTCTGCGAGGATCTGGATTTGAGAAACAAGGAATTTTTTACATAGAATAGTTTGTACTAAAGTTAGTTTCTCCCAACACAGGAAATTGCCAGGACGCCTCATTGGTGGCGGGGTGGAAGAGTTCTTAAAATTCTGAAGAGGTTTAGTCGGCGTATCCTGAAACCTCAACCGACATATCTCAGGACGTAGACAATAGAGTTCTAACTGCCACATAAACACGACGTTAGATCTTGACAATGACTGATATGGTCGAAAGTTTCTGGCTAAAAAAATAGCCCAACATGAACACGTTGGACAGTTTATCCACAGTTTCGAGCACAGGACTCAACACTTTATTCGAAAATTAGAAGAATATAATAAAAATTGAAAAAGTCAGACTTTGTTGATTCTTTTTAATCAAAGTTTTTTTTTTATTTTATTAACGTTCTTGTTTCTTTTTTCTTTCATTGTTCCTTCTCTCCATCTTTTTCCGCTTCTGTAATAGCTTTCTTTCTTTCTTTCTTTCTTTCTCCTTCGTTTCTTTCCTCCATTTTTTGTAATTTCTTTCTTTCTTTCTTTTTCCTTCGTTCCTTTCCTCCATTTTTTGTAATTTCTTTCTTTCTTTCTTTCTTTCTTTCTTTCTTTCTTTCTTTTTCCTTCGTTCTTTTCCTCCATTTTTTGTAATTTCTTTCTTTCTTTGAACTTTTACGTTTTTCTTCTCACTTTCTTCCTTCCTTTCTTTCTTTCTTTCTTTCTTTCTTTTTTCTTCGTTCCTTTCCTCCATTTTTTGTAATTTCTTTCCTTCTTTCTTTCTTTCTTTCTTTCTTTTTCTTTCTTTCTTCGATCCTTTCCTCCATTTTTTGTAATTTCTTTCTTTCATTGAACTGATACGTTTTTCTTCTTTCTTTCTTTCTTTCTTTTTTCTTTCATTTTTTGTAATTTCTTTCTTTCTTTGAATTTATACTCTTCTCGCTTTCTTTCTTTCTTTTTTTCTGCGTTCCTTTCCTCCATTCTTTGTAATTTCTTTCTTTCTTTCTTTCTTTCTTTGAACTTATACGTTTTTCTTCTTTCTTTCTTTTTTCTTTCTTTCTTTCCTCCATTTATTGTAATTTCTTTCTTTCTTTCTGTCTTTCTTTCTTTCTTTCTTTCTTTCTTTCTTTGAACTTATACGTTTTTCTTCTTTCTTACTTTCTTTCTTTCTTTCTTTCTTTCATTTTTTGTAATTTCTTTCTTTCTTTCTTTCTTTCTTTCTTTGAAATTATACGTTTTTCTTTTTTCTTTCTTTCTTTCTTTCTTTGAACTTATACGTTTTTTTTCTTTCTTTCGATTTAATTTAAGTAATAATATAACATAACATAACTTCTGCATGAACCATTAAAAAAATTTAACTTTCATTTCGCAAAAAAATTATATATGTACACTTGTCGTTCCCACATTTTAAGTCACAGTTTTTGCATGAGACTTGGTAGATGCAAGCATCGGATGTAATATGTTGTTTGCTGGTGCTATTAAATCCAAGTAGAGTTTGAAATATATGAAGATGATTTCAGAATATGAGATAAGCCCGATGGAGACGATTTTCACATATAAATAGTTGGATCAGAAATCCTTTCTGTTCATATAGGTATGCGCGGAGATTAATAGATTCCTGTATTTTCGGATAAGCTTGAAGTATTCCATGTTATAAAATGAATTCAGGTTTGTATTTCCAGTAGACAGTATGTAAGCAAATATATGGATATATTTTAGATCAAATAGAATTTATTTCCCTGACTACATCAAACTCTACTTGGATTTAATAGCACCAGCAAACAACATATTACATCCGATGCTTGCATCTACCAAATCTCATACAAAAACTGTGACTTAAAATATGTGGGCTCAACAAGCGTACATATAAATTTTAGATCAAATAGAATTTCTTTCATTTTTCTTTCATAATATTCAAATTTAGGAATACGTTTTCACAGCGTCGCAAACGTGGTGACAACGTGACCATGTTTAAAACTAAACGTTGATCGCATAAACTTTTAGTTATCTGTTTGGATATGTCTTGTTCTTGTGTCCATCGTTTTTGTCATGTTAAGTTTGATAATGTTATTTATATTTTATATTTTATATTGAATATGTCCTGAAGATGGTTTATTGACCGAAACGTCCGACGTCGACATATTAACATTAAAACCGCATTATTGCATATAAGGATTTTTGTTTGTTTTTTCCCGTATATTTTTCTTCATACTGTCGGATTCTATATCCATATATTTGCTTACATATATATATATATATATATATATATATATATATATATATATATATATATATATATATATATAGTTGATTTGCCATGACTAAAAAACCTACCACGGTTGACTTAAGCTTTGTAAGGGAAATTGGGTAG
Source organism: Acanthosepion lycidas (assembly GCA_963932145.1). Lineage (NCBI taxonomy): Eukaryota > Metazoa > Mollusca > Cephalopoda > Sepiida > Sepiidae > Acanthosepion > Acanthosepion lycidas. Next base: position 28,020,933 of record OZ010584.1, read on the forward strand.
ACGGAACATTTGGGGGCCGTCGATAGTCACAAGTCATTGTGACCGAGGGTTTGAGTGTGCTGGTGTTGTTCAGATTGTTGATCATGCTAAATAACATGCTCTCTCTCTCCCTCTCTCTCTCTCTGAAACTGTAATTAAGGTCTGCTCAGCATAGTCGACAGACATTTGGCCGAACCGACATTTGGCTGACGGACATTTCATCGAAAATGTACAAATAAAAATAGTAACAAGCAATACTTTAAGTATTTTAATTAGTAGTATCATAAGATAGAATAGGACTAATAATTAACAACGAATTTTAAGTGATTAAATTACTAAATCTAAAGTCAAAAGTTGAAAATATTCTTACTTCAATATTTGTTTATTGGAATTAGTATTTTAAATATATATTTGAGCGTTGGTAAAATTTTAACAGCTAATTATTTAAATTTGTATTTAGCAGTAAGATAAAAGCTAGTTCATCCCTTTAATATAATGATCATTAAAAGCTAAATTAAAAGATCTTTCATATCGTAAACGCTTAAGATTTTTGCTGTAGTAAAATGTGCATTTTCTCAAAATATTTATCATCTTACAGTAATATTGGGTTGGTGCAAAAATAATGACGTAATAATGTCGTTTTTTGACGTTAAAAAATACGTCAAAAACGACATTATTACGTCATTATTTTTGCACCAACCTAATATTTCAAGTATAATATAATATATACAGAATAGATTTTTTAAAAAACCTGTAAAAACCCGAAAAATTATAAATTAAGAAAGTAAATAAATATAAATATATGTAGCCCATTACGATAAAGATAGTGGCATTTATATAAGTAGGCAACTACATTTTCGGCTAAATAACCATCCAGTTAAATGTCCTTCGGCCAAATAGTAAAATAATTTCCATTGTATTTCTATCGTAAAACAATTTTCAGTGCAAATTCTATAGCAAAATAATTTCCAGGAAATTAATTTGTTGAGTGTTTATATAGTAAAATAATTTGCAGGGCCTTTCTATAATAAAATAATTTGGAATGCATTGCTATAGAAAAATATTTTGCAGAGCAATACTATAGTAAAATAATTAAAAGAGCAAAAAAACTCTCTGAAGGTAGTTGTTAACGGACCGTGCTTCGAGTCCCAAGCGATCATCGCAGACATTCTTCGAGGTTCGTTTCTCAGTTCAATCCTCTTTCTACTTTACATAAGTGATCTATGTAAGAGTATACGCCAATCATTTGTGAATATGCTGATGATAGAACGGTATATGAGTGCACTTCCAAGACTCTAGAAGAACAAAGATTGGCAGGTCATCTCTACTCTGATCTAGCACTAACAGCGCTGTCGGGGAAATCTGTCTGGTCAAATTCAGTCAGTGAGCGAATCCGGAATTTTCACCTATGGCGATGAACTGGTGAATTTCGTTTTGGTTATTCCTCATTCAGTAACTCTTTCTTAGGTTACAATAGATAGATAGATAGATAGATAGATAGATTAATTAATTGATTGATTTTGAGAAGACTTAGATGCATAGATAGATAGATAGATAGATAGATAGATAGATAGATTGATTGATTTTGAGAAGACTTAGATGCATAGATATATATAGAGATAGATTAATTGATTGATTGATTTTGAGAAGACTTAGATGCATAGATAGATAGATAGATAGATAGATAGATAGATAGATAGATAGATAGATAGATTAATTGATTGATTGATTTTGGGAAGACTTAGATAGATAGATAGATAGATAGATAGATAGATAGATAGATAGATAGATAGATAGATAGATAGATTAATTGATTGATTGGTTTTGGAAAGACTTATATATATATATATATATATATATATATATATATAGATAGATAGATAGATAGATAGATAGATAGATAGATAGATAGATAGATAGATTAATTGATTGATTGATTTTGGGAAGACTTAGATAGATAGATAGATTGATTGATTGATTGATTTTGAGAAGACTTATATATATATATATATATATATATATATATATAGAGAGAGAGAGAGAGATAGATAGATAGATAGATAGATAGATAGATAGATAGATAGATAGATAGATAGATAGATAGATTAATTGATTGATTGATTTTGGGAAGACTTAGATAGATAGATAGATTGATTGATTGATTGATTTTGAGAAGACTTAGATGCATAGATAGATAGATAGATAGATAGATAGATAGATAGATAGATAGATAGATTAATTGATTGATTGATCGATTGATTTTGAGAAGACTTAGATAGATAGATAGATAGATTAATTGATTCATTTTGAGAGGACTTAGATGCATAGATAGATAGATAGATAGATAGATTAACTGATTGATTGATTTTGAGAAGACTTAGATGCATAGATAGATAGATAGATAGGTAGATAAATTGATTGATTGATCGATTGATTTTGAGAAGACTTAGATAGATAGATAGATAGATTAATTGATTGATTTTGAGAAGACTTAGATGCATAGATAGATAGATAGATAGATAGATAGATAGATAGATAGATAGATAGATTAATTGATTGATTGATTTTGAGAAGACTTAGATGCATAGATAGATAGATAGATAGATTAGAACAAACTGATATAGATAAATAGATAGAAACAGAACGCGATAGATGTGAACAGACTGACTGTTATATGCCGTATCTATGAACACTAATGGGCATGTCCTAATCCATATAAATACGTTGGACACTATCGTAAGTGGGGGTAATACGCTGTCTAAGTAGTTCACAACTAGTAGTGGTTTACCTACTTGACGCTGCTGGCGAGTATTGTATTTTGTTGATGATATATAGATTGTCATTTCATTTCCAACCTTCGTTATTCCTCATTCAGTAACCTTTTGTTGGTTACAAAACTATATTCACTGAAGCAAGTCAGTTATATGCCATGCGTGATATACGAGGCAGATTTTTCCCACAGTAGGTTGCCATTTCTTTCTGCAGTCGACCAGTTGACATCCAAAGCTACAGAACCGGGTCTGTCCTGCTATTTTCCCATTACTAGGGGTAGAAATAAGAGTATTCATACCATTCCCAAAGATATTAGCATGTAAACGAATGCAATGGATTCAACTGGAATTCGAACTCGGCTCTCCGATTCCTCAATCCGAACCGCTATCCATTATTTTAATAATATAAAATACGATTCGATATATAAAAATATATATTTTTAAAATATAAATAATTGGGTAGACTGGGCATTTTAATCTTGGTTGGTAGCCAGTGTAGAAGAAAACCATCGTGAAAGCAATGGGAATTCACTCCACTAGATTTTCCAAGAAGTGATGGCAATTTAGAGTTATTTTTAAAAAAAGGTTGGGACATGTTCTGAAATGACGTGATTATAAAAGGAAATATTGAATGGATAATAAAAATACTTGAAGAGGTTTGGTGTGTTTGACGGCGGAAAGATTGGCACTAAAAAAATCTAGATGGAAATTCCATAGAACTGTGGATATGTAATTGGTACATCATTCGATTATGACGCACGTGTACCGTAACCCTCACAGAGTCACCACATGTAATGCCGTCCGAGCATATATATATATATATATATGTATATATATATATATATGAAGAAATATAGTCTTAAGATGTGCTATATTTTTAAAAAAAAGTGAACATAGAAGTCAACACTTAGAGGCGAGTGGCCTGACGATTGCATCTAGCATGAAACAGACTGTCGCCTCTAAGTGTTGACTTCTATGTTCACTTATATATATATATATATATATATATATATATATATATATATATATATATATATATGTATGTATAATTATATAGGTACAACCATATAAAATAAGAAAACGAACGTCCCTAAAACTGCAAAGGGGACCTTTCAGTCAAATGTCCGCAGCTGGGTTAAATAGTAGTACTTGCATTATTGTTATTCTCAAATGAGTTTTAATACAATATTTAGGCCTGACGATTAATGTCTATATATATTAATGTTTATATATATATATATATATATATATATATATATATATATATATATATATTGACCCTGACAATCCGTATAGGTGAAACCTAGGTAGGTTTACCTGGCTCTTTAGGTTCATATTTAGGTTTCCTCTGCTTAGTGTATTGAGCACTTTACGTAGTTACTTTTGCTTTACTAGTTTTGGAAGGTTTTTTTCTTTCGACTCTGAGCGTGGATTCTGGACAATTGTTTTTGCCTCAATTTCATGGCCTTGATTCTTTCTTGTTTATCCCTTATTTTCCCTTGGGCATTGGTTTGTTCAGTTACAAGCCAAAATACCTAATGGTTTTCCAAACGAGTATAACTACATATATAACTATATATATAACTATATATATATATATATATATATATATATGTAAAGTAATTCAAACGCTATTTTAGTATTTAGTATGTTAGAGCAGATATGAATGTACGTGAGAGATTCATGGAAGATTGAAGTTCAAATACAGTAAATTCGACCTTTCTACCCGAACGCTCCTCTGTGGCCAAATCGGTTAAAGGCACATCAGGCTATATGACGGTTCCGTTTTATTTTAATCCTCTTGTATCGAGTAAAAATAACTTTCAAACACGAGTATCCATTAAAAACAGTTGATTAAAAATCAAATTAATTTGAATTGAATAATTTAAATTTGAATAAAAATCTAGGATTAAAAACAAAACTCTCTCTCTCTACACACGCACGCACACACACACACACGCACACACGTATATATATATATATATATATATATATACTACGGATCAAATGTTTGTGGCCATCCTAAATTTTTCTTTAAGTTTATAAAAAAGTATAATTTTGTATATTTGAATAAATAAATTCATTTATTGTATATATACATACGCACACCCTTATAGAACATTCAAACACAATTTTCTTCAAGCATTAAAAATTTATTTGCATAAGCTTTGGATACTTTGTTACAACTTGATACTATTTTTTAAACTTTAGAGCAGAAATTTACAAATATCTCAACTTCAATGCTTTGTAGAGGATCAATTTCATCGACAGTAATGTCGGATTGAAATTAATTTGCAGAAACCGTTAAAATACCAAGAACTAAACGGCCGAGTATTGATAAAAGCGCCCAAGTGGAAATTCAATCTACAGAAGGATATTCCGAAAGTCAGATTGCTAGAAAATTACAGATATCAAAATCAGGGTGCATTATTGCCTACAGTGAAATACAGAAAACGGTGCAAATGCTGACAGAAAAAGATCTGAGAGACCCAGAGTAACATATATTGCAGATCGTGTCTAGTGAAAGGAACAGAAGAAAAACAGCTCTTCAACTAATTGCTGGATTTAATTCTATATGTAAACCTCCAGTGTCTGTTATGAGTTTTAAGAGAAGACGTAATTGTCGGACTTTGTCAATTTCATAATGTGTGACGTCATTTGTTTACATTTGATACACCATGAGCAGATATGAATGGACGTGAGAGATTCATGGAAGATTGAAGTTCAAATACAGTAAATTCGACCTTGCTAACCGAACGCTCCTCTGTGGCCAAATCGGTAAAAGCACGTCAAGTTAAATGACGGTTCCGTATAGGGTACAGGTTCGAATCCTGTCGGAGGACGAATATTTTCTGTGAAAATATCTCGGACATTCAGGCCGGTAAATGTTGTTTAATACTATTTATTATAAAGAAAGCATTTACTTGAATATTTATAGAGAATGTATAAACATTAAAATGTCTTAATATATATGAATACATTTTTCAAATACTGATGTGGGCCCAAATTCGGGACCACGAAAGGAAAACATGGAACACGGATTAGAGGTAAGAAAGATCTATTAAACAAAAGATTACATCATAGTGTAAGTGTAAGCGGAGCTTACTATGTGCTAGTGTCCAATATTGGTAGTCATACGCGGCTGATACTACGGTATTAGAATACACTCTCTCTCTTTCTTTCCATCTCTTCTTCTCCTCTTCTCCTAGAGTGTTATATCGCATACTTTATATAGTCCTGGAAGAGTCCATGTTGTAGGTATAGACAGGTATGTACAAATAGACACAAAATAAATATATATATAACGTCATCTACAGACAGACTTTCGCAGCTCATCAGTGTGGCTAGACATCCGGTTGCCTCTAGCTAGGACCGAAACCCGACTGAGTTGGTGTCAGTCGGAGATTCTACCACTAAGCCGTCGGTGGATTTTTAGCGTATTTATTTTTAGAAACACGCCCAGTGACCGACAGTGACTCAATTCGCTTAGTGAAGAGTCTCGCTATATTAGCTATAATAGTCACTGTTTACAAACCTATACCTCCTCCCTAGAGAGCTCAACTGGAATTAATTTTTATTTCAGGAGCCAATATAACGTCATCCACAGACAGACTGTTTCGCAGCTCATCTGTGTGGCTAGACGTCCGGTTGCATCTAGCTAGGATCGAAACCCGATTGACTTGGTGTCAGTCGGAGATTCTACCACTAAGCCGCAGGGATGTAGGTGGATTTTTAGCGTATTTATTTTTAGAAACACGTCCGACAGTGACTCAATTCGCTTTGCGAATAGTCTCGCTATATTAGCTATAATAGTCACCATACCTCCTCCCCAGACCAGAAATACATTTTTGAAAAAATAAAATCTATTCATACGAATGTATCCTAAATATCCTGTCGGCATTAAAAGGCGCATTGAGGTTGATATACCGTAAAACAAAATAAACCAAACCAAACTGAGCAGTGAATGCTTCTAGGGCAGCCCAACCTGACGAAGCCTATCCCTTTTCAAATCTGGTCTTCAAGTCTACATCCAGCTGTCAACCTCCTGACTCACAAGGAATTCAATTCGAACATTTACTTCTCCTAGATTGGCTACCATTCATGGCATAAGAGCTCAGCCTGCTCTGTTATTTAATTCACACTTGAAGGACGAAGATTTCATGCCTTTTCCTAGAGAATTAGTGAGGCGTGAACGAAAGAGACTCAGTCAGAATTTGAATTTGGCATGCAGATTTCACTTCCGCGCATTTGTATCATTGCTGACAAACAAATTAGCATTTCTCGCAGATTAAGGACCCTACTTCTCACTTGTGCCGTGTCCCTTTAGGACATGGGTGATTATATCTCTCCACAGCTTCCAATCATTTCGTTATCTCTCCCGATCCCTGTTCTTCCATCGATTT
>OZ010584.1:28033085-28038085 GCA_963932145.1 Acanthosepion lycidas
GAAAGTGTCTTACGGCTAATAATAAAAACTTTAAAGGTTAAGTGTTGTAAAATATACCTCTGCAAATGCAATGTATGTAAGCAATTCAATGTAAATACAAGAAATAACATGTAGTGAGTTTAATTTTAACAGGTCCCCAAATAGGGCTCATGGCAGGTAATGGGTTAAATCAAATGAAGATGAGGGAATCTTACAAATTATGACTTGGCCCCATCAGTCTTCAGATCTTTCACCAACTGAACTTGTCTGGGACAAAATTGATCGTAAAGTTCGAAGTGAACTGCCTGAGAATAAGCCAGAGTTGTCAACACCTTTACATACTGCTTGAGAATCACTTCCACCAAAATAGTTTTACAAGGTAATAGAAATAATGCCAAGAATTTGCTCTGCAGTAATAAATGCTCGCGTTGGATTCTTTGATATAAAGAAAATATAAATTTGCTTTCATTGAAATTATAATTATTTTATATTCATTTTGATTTAAAATATTGCATACATATTTGCATGAAAGTATAGAAATTTATTTCATTAACTTGATTCATTATTTAAGGAAAAAATCAATTTTCTCCCAAATTTTTGGTGGGTAGCATATCTATCTATCTATCTATCTATCTATCTATCTATCTATCTAAATCAATATAGATGTATATATATATATATATATATATATATATATATATATATATATATATATATATATATATATATACATACATATATATATATATATATATATATATATATATATGTATATATATATATATATATATATATATATATATGAAGAAATATAGTTTTAAGGAGTGCTATATTTATGGGATAAAGTGCTCAATATAAGAGATAGAGCATATGTAAAGATAAATATAAAAGTGAACTTTGAAATCAACTCTTAAAGGCGACAGGCTGTTTCATGCTGGACGCAATTGTCAGGCCGGCTGGCGGGCGTCTAGACGATTGCGTCCAGCATGAAACGGCCTGACGCCTCTGAGTGTTTACGTCAATGTTCATTTATATATATATATATATATATATATATATATATATATATATATATAGTGTATATATATAGTGTATATATATATATATATATATATATATATATATATATATATATATATATATATATAGTGTATTGGGGCAGCAGATCATTAAACATATATTATTAAATATAACTGACTATGAATGTCTATTATGTTTGATTATGAGACGGTCTAATGTTCGAATGTTTGCTTTAATTTCTGATGCAAATACAGGCAAAAGTTGTCCAAAATTGAGATATTTTTTTAGTTAAGTAGGTGCTAAGTTTTCGGCACTCTTGAGACATCCTCAGAGTCGTTATACAGACATGAAACAAAGATATCCACCGTTAAAGATGATATTTTGTTATTTTGTCGTGTAAAATTTGCTATACGACGATAATGATCGTGGAATAGGACGTAAATTCCGCGACCGCTCGAACATCAGAACGGCTGATGATCAGACATGATAGACATTCAGTGTCTGTCATATTTAATATATATATATATATATTTATATATATATATATATGTATATATATATATATATATATATATATATATATATATATATATATATTTCGCAGACATGTTTCGTTGAATAATTTAAAACATGTTCTGTCTACTTATTTTCAATTGGATCATTTCAAATTCCTGGAGAAGGTTTTTGGTGCCTAGAGAAAATCGGCGTGTTGATACATATTTCGTTTATTTCCGAGTACTTTCGACCTAGCATCATGTCATCATCAGCGTATTGTTTATTGAAAGACAAATATTGTAGTATTCATTATTATCGAAGACAAAATTGTGTTCATTTGAAAGTTAAATTTCTTACTTGTGGAGTGAAGAACGTGATCGCTGACAGGGAAGATAACTAATTATGGCTGGGGAAAGTTTTTACGGAATAAATAATAATAAAACAAAAAAAAATCTATTAGTGCAAACCTTGGCATTTCAAACTATCTATTGTACAGGTGTATTGAGTCAGCGATCTTCACTCCAAATGTAAGAAATTTAACTTTCAGATGAACACAACAATTTTGTCTTCGACAATAATGAACACTACACTATTTGTCTTACAATAAACAATATATATATATATATATATATATATATATATATATATATATATATATATATATATATATATATATATATATTGTGTGTAACAGCAAAATTGTCCAAAGCAGGTAACAGCAAAATTGTTCAATTGTTAGATTAATATTTGTACCGTTGTATCTTAGAAGTGATTAAAGATATCTTACTGGAATTCTCCGAAGTTTTTATAACACTATTGAACAATACTTTAAACAATAAGATTGTCTTTAGCTCTAAGTTGAAATGATGATCTTTCTTCCTGTTGTGACCTCTTGATCCAGTTTTCATTTTTACTGTTCCTTCATTTTAAAACTCTTTTGAATGGACTTTGAAGATGGAAGCCAGAGTATGAATTCTGGTATCATTGATGAAGACCTGACTGATCCTTTTCCTCTCGCCATTGCTCACTTGGGAAGACATAGTGGGCCTGACACAAAACGATTTTAACTTGTTCTCTTTCAACTGAAAGACTCAAACGGTTTTTTTCCTGTGATTCTTCGACATATGGTGTCAAGATGGCTAAACGTCTTATCTGAAAACCTGGGATAAAGAAACTCAAAGATTTTTTTTTTTTCAGATATTAAACATTTTTAGGGATGGGCAATAATCCCATGCTGTTACACGACTTGAACAATTTTCCTGTTACAGCCGTTATATATATATATATATATATATATATATATATGTTGTATGTGTGTCAGTCTATTCAGTTTCTTTGTATTTTTTTCTTACGGTCTCTGATACTCTAATTATTTTCAGTTGAGTAGCATCCGAAGTCTTCAACTGGAAAGACAGTTGGTGAACTGTGGAGCCCTGTTCAAAAAATCTCTGGTCGACGAATTTCACGGTGAAGAAGCGAAATCAATGCTAATGTCAAATGGGGAGCTGTGAGAGTCGGGAGCAAGAAGCACCTGGATTCATAGGGATGGAGTAGATGTGATTTTTGAACAGAGAAAAGTGAGTCATTCGAGGGTAGGAAAAACGTAAATGTAAAAAGCATGAAAGCAGAGAAGTGATGACAAGTTCCCAAAGTTTAACTCATAGGAAACATAAATGGAAAACACTTTCGTAAAACAAAAACAAAAAAAAAAAAATGATTATTTCTGGTCACAGTACCTAAATATAAAACTCGGGTTATAGGATTTAAAGAAGATCGAAAATAAACAAAAGCGGACATTTTCCAGACTTAAGCATGTTTTTAAAAATAATTTGGAAATTTTATAAAAATAACATCTGTCTGTTTGTCTATGTATCTGTCTATCACTATATATATATATATATATATATATATATATATATATATATATATACATACATATAAATATATATATATATATATAATAAAAAGGCTTAAACACTAATATTCCATGGTCATAATTTATTCCATTGGAATCGTAAATACGATCCAATTCATCAGACCTACAAATTCAAAAAGAAAACAGAAAAAAAACCATACCCATATATATATATATATATGAATATATGAAAAATATATATATATATATGAATATATGAAAAAAACCCACACCCATATATATATATATGAATAAAAAATAGACCACTTTAAGGTTCCATGTAATAAATTATTTCACCACAGCCTGGATCATCAAAATAATTCCCAAATTATTTTTACTGTAAAAGAATGTATTACTACAGTAAACTCATTTCCAGTCTGTTTCTATAGTAAAATAGTTTCCAATGTAATCTTATAGTAAAATAACTTACAATGGAAATCTATAGTAAAAAAAATTTTCAATACTTTCTACAATAAAATCATTTGTAATAAAAGTTTGTACGAAAATAATTTCCAACTGAGCGTGTTTATTACAATAATTTGAGAAATATTGCTATAATAAAATATTTTCTAGTGGTTTTCGCTTGAAATAACTTTAAATGGATTTCTATAGTAAAATAACCATCAAATCCCTGATAAGAAATATGGTTTCCCATTCAATTCTGAAGCAAAGTAACATGCACTATAGTTCCTTAGTAAAAAAATTTACAATCCTTCCATAGTAAACCAATTTATAATTCAGTTTTGCTGCAAAAAACTTTCAATGGATTTTTCTATATTAAAATAATTCCCAGTCTATTACAAAAGGAAAATAACTTTTAATACAATTTCTATAATAAGCTAATCTAAAATGCAATTTTAGAATAGTATAAATTTCAATGCATTGTTATAGTATGTTAAATAATTTTCAAGTTGGAGTTAAGGGAGGAGTAATCCCTATGACTACTCCCAAGGAAGATGGATAATTCTCCAAATTTAGAAAGTTGATTAAGAAAGCAGAAATAGGTAAAAAAAGAAAACCTTTATTGGAATTAATGAAAATTGGTGAATCCCCGAATTCATAGAACCCATCGGCCCCACGCCAGTTTGGGGAGGAAAAGTGCATATGCAGATGACTTTGGGGAGCTCGGAGACTTTGAGCTGAGAGCCCACATCGAGTGCCTTTGTAATCCACGTCAACTGCCACCAGATTTCCTGATTCCAAGAACTTTGAAGCCAGCTCCAGAAGTTTAGACAAGGTCTAGTGTTCACTATAGCGATTAATGCGAGAAGTGTTAATTTTTGTTGTATCAAGAGCTATATAAGACAATGGAAGATTAATCCCATGAATCTCTCGTTTTATTTTTCGTCGTGAAGATAATTTTCTTCCTTACTATAGCAACCGCCAAGGCTTGAATCAGCGCTGCCATTACGACAACATTTGATCTTCCCCTGCTCTGGGGGCGAAGAATACGGCGTGGGCAGAGTTGGTGTGGCTCGAAGCGACCAGCGACCAGCGACCAACAACCAGCTTAGACCAGCGTCAGCATTGACCCCGGCAGAGTTAGCCCTCTGATTAAAACGTCGTTCTAAGATACTGAGGACCGGACAAC
>OZ010584.1:28043085-28045585 GCA_963932145.1 Acanthosepion lycidas
AGCATTTCGTGCTTATTAATTCCACATTCTAAATTTTTATGATGTATTTAGGTTATGTGCAATCACTACTCTCATTCCAATTCCAGATCATTCTATTTTGGAAAGATTTATCTTAAGCCCTTCTTCTTGGAATACTTAGTCAAGAATGTTAATTCTTTTTGTTCATGGTCATTCTTATACCATCTATGGACACCTACGTCATCAGCATTTCTCCATTCATCATTTCACTGACCTCTGGAAAGAGGACATGAGTGCTGTTTTCTATTAATAGTTCTAGCCTTGGACCTATATTGTTTCTAATTTTCATCAACGATCTTCTTGATTGCATCAGCTCTCAGTGTTAATTTTCTCAATGGGTACATTATTGAATGATCTTCTTGAGATAAAATTGTGGCTACATGTTCATTTGCATTCTTAGTCAATGTCACTTCTTTTTTTGGATCAAAGATTTTTGCAATTAGTTTTTTTTATTAGTGTCTTTTTTTAAGCTTTCCAATTTGCCTTTGAGTCCATTTGAATTCTGTATTCTTTTCCCATAATTCTGGAAATAGTTCTATGTCATTGTATCTAGGTAGATATTGGCTATAAAAATTGGTCAATCTCCCCAAAAATTCTAATTCTTTATTTTATTTTTTCTTGGAGATACTTCCCATATTTTATTTATCTGTTTATTATCTGGTGAAATTTCTTCTTTCGATATTCGGTATCCCAGATAATGCCTGCAAAATGAAACTGATCTCTATTAATCATCTGAAAGAACCGTTTCTGCTTTTCATCAGCATGACTAATGCTAACCTCCAGGAGAGTGACTTTGCTGTGCCTTTTTTTAAATACGGGGAATTTTTGGCCAAGCCTACGAGCTCGGATACCCCACATTAAATTCGGCCTTGTGCCACATTTGACCACATGGGGCGGTTACTAGATATCCTGCAGTTGGAGATTCATTGTGGAATTCTCAATTCTAGCAGTTGACTACTACTTCTACGCGCCGCTGGCGAATCTTATATGTGTTGTTCTTGTCCTAAGTATTATCGTTCATTACCAACCTTCGTGTGATTATTCTAACCTTCCCTAGGCTACAACATTTTGACGACGAAGATTAGCCCAAATTACAACAATTATTATTATTATTATTATTATTATTATTAAAGATATCACCACACGAACAAACTAAATGCTAAGGTACAAATATTCGAAGCCAAATATAATCATAATGACATCCAATCTGATAATGTACATCTACTTGTAAAATCCAGGATACCCATGTGGTACGAAAGAGGATTGGTATTATCCATACGGATTACTAAGATTACTTATATATATATATATATATATATATATATATATATATATATATATATATATATATGTATATATATATATTTTAAAGAAAAACTGACCACTTTAAGGTACCAGTATAATAATTTATTTCACCAGACCCATTTTAAAATATTAGCTCTGGATTTACATTGTGCTCTCAGGATTTCATCCTCCTTGGGATTACCCATACGGATTACCGAGTTCTTCATAACTTAAATATATATATATATATATATATATATATATATATATATATATTATTTATTTATTTCATATGTAAAAGAAAAACGAGAAAATAAATAGACAATTGTGGACAGAGTGATTGCTGGATGGTCTACAAACTCTAGAGTCAGGTAACACCAGTCAACTAAGTGACAAACATTAGATTTGTATTACTTATATATATATATATATATATATATATATATATATATATATATATATATATATATTGGTTCGCCTATGGCCCGTTTCACACTCCACCCCAGTCTTTTTTAATATGAGTAGAGTTTTATTCCTTAATGGAACTAATGTCTTTAATCTAATTTAATTTAATTACAAAATTTTAATTCGAAGCTTTTAGCTTCCATTTTTGAAACATGGTCAGAACTGTGTAGCGAAAAAAAACATATTTTAAATCAATTAATTTATAATATTAATGCACTATACATTTACAGTAAGCACTATTTTGTAAAAATAGAAATATCTATATGAACACCGGATTATATATCTTACAGTTCTTTTCTTTATATATATATATATATATATATATATATATATTAGGTTGGTGCAAAAATAATGTCGTTTTCTCACATAGTAACATATGTGAGAAAACGACATTATTTTTGCACCAACCTAATATATATATATATATGGAGAGAGACTAAGAGAGTCTAAGAGAGAGAGAGGGGGGATGAAAGAGAAAATGAAAACGATAAAGAGAGGAACTGTTCTTTTTCTCTCTTCTTTCTTTGTTTCCTTTTTCTTTTTTCACCTGGCCAGTAGTTATATTCTTTTCTTAATACAATAATCTATTTCATCGTTTGTTGTTTTATTAAGACAGGAGTTTTCCTTTCCTTTTGGGTGAGTCGGATTGTCGTTTTTGAGTTCCCGTCTAAGAGTGCAAGAACAATAACAAGTTTGCTAGGACAGTGTTTTTTTTTCTGCACCCCCCCCCCCT
>OZ010584.1:28050585-28065585 GCA_963932145.1 Acanthosepion lycidas
CGTCCTTGGCTATCCCGTCTACTGAAGCTGATTCTAAGAGAATCAGACGTCCTACCAGGATTCATTATTGGTAGCCACAATCTTAATACCATAAGATATGCAGCTGACACAGAATTGATAGCAGACATAGAAAGGAACTTGCAAGAACTCCCACAGAAGATAGTGAAAGAAAGCAAGGACGAAGCATCAATTGTAAGAATAAAGCATATATGGTTGTTAGTAAAAGGAAAAGCCTAACATGCAATTTGCAAATTGGAGATACTAAAAGCAAACAAGAATAATTATTTAAATATCTGGGAAGTTTTTTTAACAGAGGTCGAAAAGTGCAACTCCGAATTCCGAAGGCGTATTGGGATAGGGAAATATGCTTTCCAAAACCTAAGCAAAGTATTAAGAAACAGAAAAATACTGCATGGGATGCGTGTAACAAACTTCACAAGATTTGACGCTCGAACCTTCCATCTTCCTTAAAAGTCCAAATATTTCGAACATTAATTGAAACGGTCCTACTGTACGGATCAGAAACTTGGACATTATCTGCTCGTCTTGAAAGACGAGTGAATGGAACGTATACAAATTTACTTAGAAAAATCCAGAACATCAACTGGAGATCCGATGCAAATCTTAACACAATTTACGGAGAACTGAGACCAATCTCACTTAAACTCAAACAAAAACGATTACAGTTTGCCGGCCATTGCCACGTAACGGACAGTGAAATCGTCTTATCCTTACTCCTATTTGGCGCTCGAACCTTCTATCCTCCTTAAAAGTCCAAACCATTCGAACATTAATTGAACCATTCCTAGAGTATGGATCAGAAACTTGGATATTATCCGCTCGTCTTGAGAGACGATTGGATGGAACATATACAAATCTACTTAGAAAAACTTGGAGATCCCATGCAACGCTTAACATAATTTACAGAGAAAATATCTCTTAACCGTTTGAGCTCTGCGTTCCTGGACAATTTTAAACCTTCTGCCTGAGATCCTGAGTTAAAATTCGCAAATAATTGGTATGTTATGTTTCACAGTAGATTAGTTATAAAATAGTAATAAAATAGTTAAAAGTATTTACCCACCGTTCAACCGGTGGCTGGACATTAATTCATTTTTCTTTACCACCGGTAAAGCGGTGGCGAGGGCTCAAAGGTTTAAGCTCAAACAAAAACGATTACAGTTTGCCGGCCATTGCCACCGAGCGGACAGAGAAATTGTCTCATCTTTATTTCTATGACATTCTTTTGGAAGTGTTATCTCACGAAAATTGACTTTCCCATACACCATAGCTCGGGACTCAGGGTTGGACATTGGGGATCTGGGGACAGCAACACAGTACCGAACTGTGTTGAAAGGGATTTTCAATGGAGTTCCGACCAACCATAGGATAGTCGAACGATGATGAGTATGATGATTAAAAACAGAGAAAATTTTGTTAGAAACAAAGCAAAGAGTTCGTAGGTTTATTGTAGATTTCATAGACGTTACATTCAACCGAAGAAAAGGTACATATCAACCATATAGAAAACAAATACAAACCACTTTACACACACACACACACACACACATCTTCCAACCAACCGCCAAAAATAATTAATAAGCAGCTCACATAATCAATTATCCGCAGGTTATCTGACAATTCTTCCTATGAAACCATCTTCTTTGAAATCAAAAAAGATTATGAACAGCCATAAAACATAGTGGTTTTTCGGCAGCACTTGCATGCACACCACCCAGTAAAACGCACACACACAGAGACATACAGAGCAAAATTATCATCATATGGTATGGTTTAACTCACCTTACAACAAAACCGTAAAAACATATAATAAAGAAAAGGAATCTGTGTAGAAAGCATCGGGAGATCACTCCAACATATTTCCCAAGAACTCCTTGAAATTCACAGATAATAAAGGATGGGAATCTGTGGAAGAGGCAACTAGAAACCACTCCACTATCTTTCCAAAGAAATCATGACAATTCACAGATAATAAAGAAAAGGGGTCTGTGGAGAAGGCAATGGGAAATCACTCGACTGTCTTTCCTCAGAAGTCATGTAAATTCACATATAATAAAGAAAAGGAATCCCTGGATAAATCAACGGGAAACCACTCCACCATCTTTCCCAAGAAGTCATCCCAATTCACAGGCAATGAAAAAAAGGAACCTTTTGAGAAGGCAACAGGAAACCACTCCAGCACCCTTCCAAGTAGATTTGGGAATTCACAGATAATAAAGAAAAGGAATCTCTGGATAAATCAACGGGAAATCACTCCACCATCTTTCCCAAGAAGTCATCCTAATTCACAGGCAATGAAAAATGGAATCTGTGGAGAAGGCAACAGGAAACCACTCCAGCACCCTTCCAAGTAGATTTGGGAATTCACAGAAAATAAAGAAAATGAATCTCTGTATAAAGCAACGAGAAACCAGCATCTTTCACAAGAAAGCAGGACAATTCACAGGTAATAATTTAAAGGAATCTCTGAAGAACATGGTCACTTACTTTATGAAGGAAGATAGTATTGAAAGAAGAAGAAAGCAAAAACTTTAGTGTGCCACTGGTGTATAGGGCCACAGTTTACCCACGCTATGTGCTTCCCGGGGGGTGGAGTAGCTATCATCACGCCCAATCTGTTTGGGATTCAAAATTGTTTTTTTCTGGACTGTTAAACAAGGAAATAGAGAGAGCCCAGCTTCCTCTTCTATTGAATTTCTAACTGGAGGCGAAGAAGAGTATACATGTTTATAGTGTTTTTCTAAGCGTAGCTCATATGTGGCATATGGCCGAAGGTTTGAGGCCACCTAGTGAAGCTGTCCTGGGTATGACGATAAACTAAATCCGACAGCAAAGCCTTTAATTAGGATGTTTTGAGGAGCATGAAACCACTTCTTAATTGCTGGTGTTTCCTGATCCGGGGTGGTAGCACCTGTCAGGGTCCCAGCTATAGGCAAATGGATACCCCACAAAAGGCGTCAAAACACTGAAAATATAGAAATAGGTTTTAATACCAGCAATACTTTTTGAAAAAATTTTTACCAGCAGTACATTTTTGAAAAAGAAAAATATTACCAGCAATACATTTACTAGTGTTTTTCCGTCGCCTTCTCTACGAATTGCTTTTCTTTATTATGTTTTTATGGTTTTGTTGTAAGGTGAGTTAAACCATACCATATGAAGATAATTTTGCTCTGTGTGTTTCGGTGTGTGTGCGTTTTACTAGGTGGTGTGCATGCAAGTGCTGCGGAAAATCCACTGGAAAAAAATATTAGCAGCAACACATTTTTGGAAAAAAATATTACCAACAATACATTTTTGGAAAAAAATATTGCTAGCAATACATTTTTGGAAAAATATTACCAGCAATACATTTTTGAAAAAATATTACCAGCAATACATTTTTGAAAAAAATATTAGCAGTAAAACATTTTTGGAAAAAATATTACCAGCAATACATTTTTGAAAAAAAATATTACCAGCAATACACTTTTGAAAAAAAATGTTACCAGCAGTACATTTTGGAAAAAAAATATTACCAGCAAAACATTTTTGAAAAAATATTACCAGCAATACATTTTTCGAAATAAAAATATTACCAATAATAAAAATCTTATCGGCATTAAATAACTCATTGAGGTTGATATACCGTAAAAAAAGCAAACTAAACCAACCCAGTGATGGCAGAACTCATTTTTCAGTTGTAACTGATCTAGCTAGACAAGCTTGCTAACTCTTACACCACATCGAAGTGCCCGTATGCGCATGTGTCTGAACGTGAACACAACTGTTTCAGGTTGAATTTGAACGTGACACGCCAATCCCACATTATGCGTCGATAACAACTACGTTTACGGGCAGATCTTGAATATAAGCTTACATCTATCTTATAATCTGGCGCCAGTTGCAAACCGAATGATTGAGGGGTCAACCTCATTCGGTCTGATTTAAAAAAAAAAAAGAAGGAAAATCGGCTAATTTCGTTGAATTGTCATAGATAGATTGATACAAAAGCTCGAATTCTCAAATTGGTGATCTCAACATCTAGAAATTATTGAAACGTTTCGGAGGGTCAGAGTTAAGCATGGTCAAGAGGCAAGAAACTAGAAATTAAAAATCTGCTTGGCGTCGTTTTTTTTTTTTGTTTTTTTGTTTCTTTTTTGTCATTTAGACACAATCCTTGATGTATGTTTGATAACGGGTCGGAGGGAAAACCAGAGAGCCGAGTTCGAATTCCGGTCGGGTTCGTTACATTTACATGCAAATACGTAT
This sequence comes from Acanthosepion lycidas, assembly GCA_963932145.1. Classification (NCBI taxonomy): domain Eukaryota; kingdom Metazoa; phylum Mollusca; class Cephalopoda; order Sepiida; family Sepiidae; genus Acanthosepion; species Acanthosepion lycidas. The sequence continues at coordinate 28,054,858 of OZ010584.1, forward strand.
GAATCAATCTCTACTCTCCCCCCAGTTATGGGTTGAATAACAGGACAGGCCGGGGCCTATGGCTTTGGCTGGCAACTAGTCTACCGTGGAAAGAAACGGCAGCCTACCGCGGGAACATCTTCTGCCTATTCAGTCATGAGTCGAAAGAGGCATGATTGCCGAAGTGTCTATTATGTATGGTCCTTAAATGACTGAAACACCATCTTAAGAAAACTGAATGCCGTTTTATGAATAAAATAATTTACGAATAAAGATTATAACAAACTAGCAAGAAAATATTAGCGTTCTTCTCAAAGATCTTAATTAGATCAATGATAATAAAAAATAAGACGTTTTTCATGAAAGACGAGCTCCATGAAGAAGACGAGTGTGTGTTCGAGTCACGTTGAAATCAATCGGTCAAAACATTGCGGAAAATGATTATTCAGGCATAGGTTTGCTCCTTGATTTAGTATAAAATAATGGCGATAAAACTTCGACTAATACACGAGTATGAATTGAGGCCATAAGAGGATGTGAATTCGAATCTATATATATATATATATATATATATATATATATATATATATATATATATATATATATATATATATATATATATATATATATATATATATATATATATATATATATATGCTATCGAATGATCTACCTGAACCGAAAGGAAAAATCGTTTAGAGAATAGATAAAGAATATGTCCGAAACACAAAAATTAATAATAACAAAATTTTCTTTAGTTTCTGACTATATTTCTGAGACGAGGTATTATGTAGACTATTGCTCATCTTTGTTGTCATATTTATCACAACGTTTCGGCTGTTGTATGGTCCGGCCTTCTTCAGGTGTTTGGAATGTCGAACGGAACCCTTTAGACCGTGGTAGACTGTTCTAGTTCCACGTGCCATGCCTAATGGATGTCACTTATCAGTTATCTCCGGTTAATTCCCCTCTCATGGTTCTCCACCGCCTTAACCAGGTATTGAACTCACACTCTTTGGGTCCATATCACTGGATCGAACTAACGCCTTTATCCACTGTGCCATGTGTACTTCAGGACGTCTGTGTATGAATTTCAGGTTGTTATATATATTATTATAAACTTAATGTTTTCAGCATCATTACCGGTACTCATATTGAAATTTTTGCTGTTATTGAATGCTTTTTTTACCAGAGCTCATATTGCAATTTTTGTTGTTGTTGTTATTGCTTTACTCTGGAACTCCTTATTACTGGTCCTCATTAAAAAATGATTAATAATCACACACACGCACACACACACACACACATGCATATATATACATACATACATACGAAGACACACCCGCAAACAAACGAATATATATTATCATGAACTAGAATCATGATACATATACACAGATGAATTATACACACGAACGCTGCTTGACAAGACAGATGTATGTGAGGCCTGCTTTACTAAAAAATAAAAACAGCACAAAACTAAAAATACCAGAATTTTCTTTTTCTCCGCCATATTTCATTCTCCGATGAAGCTTTAATAAAAGCGAAATATGTTAGATTTACAAAAGTTTCCTATTTGTTCTTTATCCTATCACAAAAGAGTATTTAGAGTATTCTGCAGAGTAAAAAGCGAGCTTTAACTTATATCTACAGGGTGTGATGCGTCAATATTCGTCATTTTATATTTTTAATTCCGCTCAAACGCGTTAATTGTTTTTGAATTTGTCGACTGCACAGTCTAGTACGGTCAGTTGGGCACCGTCTGTGAAAAAAAGTTCACCATGACGGAATCCACTTCACCAGAAATTTGGAAACGGCATGCTGTACCTCTTGGCATTCGCGCCAGAAGCTCCAATACGAACATTTCAGAGTGTTTTTTCATTCGGTTTTTCCAGTTACGAGTCCTTTTTTAAAGCTGATCGTTTTGTGTTCATTTTGTTTAGTTCTTTTTTCGTAACAGATTTAATGTTTAGTATAGAGCTTTGAAAAAATTCGCAGTGTGAGATAGGCAAGAAGTAAGGCATGTAGCAACATCAGCACGGCAAAGGGCACTCCTTTAAAGGCAAGGAAGGGCAAAAATATTTTAAGTCAAGTGATACCGATTGCTGTATGAGTCGTACGATTTTTGAATCCAGCACGGGCAACGCCGGGCCATGCTGCTAGTCAAAACATAATGTAAGAAAATCAGAGGTGAAGAGGTGTTATATAATTTTTAAGTACTCAGTAATCTTAAAAAAGGTGGTAAATGTTCCCCGTAATCTAATTTTAGGAACGTTAAATTTAAATTTACTATAGTCATCGGTCTTATTTTCTGATTATGTCGTGTATGGTCACCATATTTTCAAACTGGAGCACGTTACGTATACATAAAAAAAAAATATATTTTTTTAACATTGGGTGCAAACGACCTTTAATGAGCTTTTCAATTTTTGATTCGTAAATGTAGGTTTTACTTAATAAAAATATCCGCAAACTGCCTTGAAGTAATGCAGAATTTTAAACGATTTTAAGCAGATTATAAATTATTTAATGAAAATTAAAAAAAAAAAGAAAAACAATTCTTGTAAAAATTAATTATTCATCGAAAAATTTTTTTCTTAAGACAATAGAGTCCATAATATATCTTATTTACAAAAGCAATTAAAAGCTTTTCTAATTAAATAATACATAGTTTTATTACATTTTTTTTATTTTACAATTCTGAGCTTATTTTCGGTAACTTGGTTAACTGTTTTACAAAATAAAATTGATGATTTACATTTTCCAAGGAGTCCTGCTTTTAACTATTAGGTTGGTGCAAAAAAAATGACGTAATAACGTCGTTTTTTGACGTTACAAAATACGTCAAAAAACGACATTATTACGTCATTATTTTTGCACCAACCTAATAATAAAAAAGAATGTTTGACCTTAAAAATTGAATTTCTGGAAATTTCATGAAATTAAGAGAGTGGATGGTAACATACGTAAAAAAAAAAATTACCAAGATTTTAAAAAAATTTTAAAAAATAATTTAATTTATTAGGGATAATACCTGAAAGTTTCATTAAAATCCGACAATTATTTGAGTTTTGCAAGATTTTCTAAATCAATGTTTTTCACCGGAAAAAAGCGTAAAAAACATAAATCGACCGTTGACGTAAACAGAACGAGATTTTTAACTAATATTTCGAGCGTGCTAGAAAAGATTAAAAATTTCAAGAAATAATCAAAAAATACTTTGGTCTTTCCTCTTAATAATACTCAACATTTTCACAATAAAACTTTGGTTTTTATTAAGTTTGGGGCCTTTTTTTGTCATGCTATGCTGTTTTTCGGTGGAGGTACCTAATTAAAAAGGTATTTTTTACGTGTAAGATAATTTTTGCATCACTTGTTTTTCCGCATGAACTGCAAATTGATCAATTATAATTGCAGATCAAATGTGACACCGAAATCCGAGGGAGGCATTGGAATAACGGAAGAAGCTTTTCAAAAGCTAAGCAAAGTATTAAGAAACAAGAAAGAATGAAACGAATGTTGAACTGCTATGTAATATCAATTCGCTTATATGGCAATGAATGCTGAGTAGCAGAAATGCGGTTCTACAGAAGGATGGTGAGAATAGCATGAACGGAAAATACGTGAACAACGGAGAAGTTTTCAGGAAAATGAAAATACGAAAGACACTTGTAATTACGATCAGGAATAGAGACTTGAAAATTTGGTGACCCATAATGAGGAAAGAGGGCTTGGAAACTTTGGCACTCACAGGCAAAACGGACATCGAACAGTGATTTTCCAAGTGTAGGTTAGATGTGGAACAAGGCCGAAGGTATGGGGCACCTAGTGAGGATCGAACTCACTACTCAGTCGTAACTGTTCTAGCGAAAAAGCTTGCTAACCATTACACCGCCTCGAGGTGCCCCTTTTTTTTTCTTAAGCGCAGCTTAGATGTAGCACAAGGCCGAAAGTATGGGACATCCAGTAAGGATCGAACTCGCTGCTCAGTCGTAATTGATCTAGCAAGACAAGCTTTCTAACCATTACACCACGTCGAGGTACCCCCATCACCCCCCATCGCCCCCCCATCGCCCCCCTCAAAAAAACAGACATCGAATAACATACAGTGTAACCCGGATATAAGCGACCCTGATATAAGAGAAACTCGGATATAAGAGAGATTTTCTCTGGTCCAAAATTAGAGCCTGTGTTAATGTATATATAATAGACCAAACCCGGATATAAGAGAAACACGGATATAAGAAAGTTCTTCTCCGGCCCCGACAACTCTCTTATAACCAGGTTACACTGTACAAAACAAACGTGCTTGAGCAAATGGTTTAGAGAACGAGTACTGGGAGAGGTAGTAATGTTACAAAATATTATTATAGATTCAAGGGATAGGAAGTAATGGAGAGCCATGAATATCAGTATCTTGAAGGGACACATGAGTGAAGACTATGTTCTCCGATCACCACTAGAGCACCAAAATGTTTTTTTTGTTTATTCGTTGGGCAACTTCTATATCAGCTGTTAAGTCGATCAATAGAAAATGTATTTAGAACAGAAATTCATTGAGCAATACAAATGTTGCTAATTCATTCATTCAAAGATAAAAAAAGAAAAGAAAGAAAAGCCGATTGTTATTCGCTAATTTATTGACAGCTGTCTTCATAAAACCTCATATCTGCGGCCTGAACTATTCCTCCTATCGTTTAGATTTTAAAATGTCGTAAGCGATAATGGTCAAAGAGGAAAGTCTCATGAAGATGTTTTGATTATAACGCTACAGGCCTTTATAATTGTCCACGCCCCACCCCGCCCCGCCCCCGAGTGTGGGCACGTATCTACATGTGTTGGGCTCGCCTTATGTCATTTATATATGAGAAGGATCACGTGTCGATTCCCTCCTCCTCGAAATCAAACACCCTGATTCAACCACTAAAATCTATTGTCTGTCATTTCTTTCATTGTGTTTTTGACTTTTTCCCCTTCAAATTCTTTCTATTCGTCAGTTAGAAGAACAAGGCAAAAACGAAAAAGAAAAAAAAAAAAAAATAGGCAGAAAATATGGCACAGAAATCCGAAGATAGAGAAAGATGCTCTATAAAAACTAAACATCCATTAAAAGAGAGATGCAATATAATATACAGTGTAATTACTTATATAGGCAGAATTTTTGAAGTGGAGAAGATAATAATAACTTACTGATACAGGTTTTACTAATTAACCCATAGCTGGGGGAGAAGAAGTGGATTCATAATTTTCCCAAGAGAATTTACGCGTATGTGAATATAAGGAACCCAGCTGAAATGGAAACTCGGATGTCCGATTTCCAATTTCAAGCTATTCTCCATTACCCCTACCCACACATCCAAGCTTACAGCACCAGGTATTCCCAAGCGGTCATCTATGTAGGTACTAACCAGGATCGACGTTGCTTAACTTCGGTGATCGTACCATGGACTGGACATCTGAGCAACGACGAGGTTTTAGAAGAAAAAAGGAAACAAAAAGGAAATGTATATTTAACATCAAGAAGAGGCAGCTGAAATTTCTGGGACACATAATGAGGAAGGAAGACTTGGAAAATCTGATACACACAAGACAGTTATAAGGCAAAAAGGATAGGAAAAACGCACAACATAGTGAGCTTGAGCAAATGGATGACGGAACAGAGTTTAGGAGAAACAACGAAAAGACAAAATTTATTAAGAGCCACAGAAAACAGGAAATTGTGGAGAGCCATGATCGCCTACATCTTGTGGGGGGGGGCAGTATATAATGAAGTATGTAGATAAAACTAGAGAAGCTTACTTCTTCATATGAAACTGTGTGAGAATACCATGGCCCGAGCAAGTGAGCAACGACGAAGCTTTAGAGAAAATGGAAACAAAAAGGAAACACATACTAAACATCAAAAAGAGATAGTTGAAATTTCTAGGACATATAATGAGGAAGGAGGGTCTGGAAAATCTGATGCTCACAGGACAGATTGGGGTAAAGAGGGACAGAGGAAAACTAGGAATAACATACTTAATGAGCGTGAATAAACGGATGTTGGTACAGGGTTTATGAGAAGTAACGTAAAGACAAAATTTATTAAGAGCTAAAGAGGGTAGGAAATTGTGGCGAGCAGTGATCGCTTATATCCTGAGGGGACACATCAAAAGAAAAAGAAGAAGAAGATCGTACGGGAACTGATACTTCATCGTGATATGGCAGTAAGCAGCATGAATGTTATTTATTATTGTGGGTTGAATGATTCAAGTCGATCACCCACTCTAGCTGATTTTTGTCGCCGTAAAGATCTGTCAAAGGTTGGATGGCGAGGTTCCGGGCAGGCGACAGAATGAAAAAAAAAACAGAATGAAGAACCGGATGAATGATTGGATTTTGGAGTTGCAGACATCAGGTAATGTTTCCTTATTACTCTTCTTGAATTCAGTACGGAGGGTGTTGTCTTCACGACCTCTAACCAGGGTAGAATCATTTATTTCCTTGCTTCTTTTATTTATTTTGATTATTTTGTGGACCGAAGAAATGCTAAGCAGTGTTCAGTTCAAAGTTTTGAGGAATTGGAAGCGGACAATTTTAACCGACATTTCTAGGGCGCCGAGAAGAATAACAGAAACGATATATATATATATATATAAAAGTGAACATAGAAGTCAACGCTTAGAGGCGACAGTCTGTTTCATGCTATATGCAATCGTCAGGCCACGTGTGCTGTTATTACTACGTTGAAAAAAAAACACCGATTAAATAAATAAATAAATAAATAAATAAAATAAGAAACAAAAAATAAAAATAAAAACAAGCAAAATAATTTAACCCAAATAAATAAACAAACGACTTCCGGTAAAATAACCGCCATAATAGATTAACCACAATTCACCACTTGATATTGAGCACTTTATTCCATAAATATAGCACACCTTAAGACTATATTTCTTCATGTATATATATATATATATATCGTTTTTGTTAGATATAAAAATATTTAAGAAATAAAGGTCTTTCTACAAACGTCGTTTGCCTTGAGAAAATTTGGTTGTACTTATAATCAATGCAATAAAACCCATGAAACGCACTCAGTGTGAATGAAATGCAACTTGAACGTTAATAACATAATGGGGTGCCATAATCCTTAATTTTTTCCGTTAGTGGATAAGCTAGCAAGAGCAACTAATCAAATAGTTTAGTATAACGCTTTTGTAACTCTCCTGCGATTAAGGTTCATCCTCCACCCGTAATCATCTTCTTGAGTTTTAAGGGTTGGGACATCGGTGGATCATTTTTTTTCTGAATGCATATCTTAATCCAGATTTGTATCTACCATTTTTTTACATCTTGTCCTTGAGGACACCAACGCCTTTATCCATTCTGCTATGTCCTCAAGGACACATGGCGCAGTGGATAAAGGCGTTGGTTAGATCCAGTGACAGAACCCAAAGAGTGTGAGTTCAATACCCGGTTAAGGCAGTGGAGAACTTGGAGAAGGGAATTAACAGGAGATAACTGATAACTGGCATCCATTAGACATGGCACTTGGAACTAGAGCAGTCTACCCCAGTGAGCGAAATAAAGGGTTTCGTTTGACATTCCAACCACCTGAAGAAGGCCGGATCGAACAACGGTCGAAACGCTGTGATAAATATGGCGACAAAGATGAGGACAATAGTCCGAATAATGTAAATAGTGTAAATCACGCTCGTCTCTAAGTTTTAGAACAACAACAATAATAACAATAGTAATAATAATAATAAACATAATAATTCTTTATTGTAAGGGTTAATAACTGCTTGATATAATAGGGCTGGGGATATTTCTCCAAATATTTTGAATGATGTTATCAAGTTACTTTCAATGTGACACTCCCCTGCTTTCACGATACCCACATTTTTTTTTTTTTATCTGACCTGCTCTTGTTTTCTAAATCCCGCAATCATGTCCCCTTCCGGCAAACGAATACTAATCTGGCTGACAATTGCCATTTTTCTGACGCCTAAGCCCAACAGGAATTTGAGACGGAGAAGGTGATTTAAAAATTTGGACCGCAGATAAGCCGAATTCTCAGATAACTTTCCTAGAAACGAACTTTAATTCTCCCAGATTGAAAACGTTTCCATTGACAAATGGAAACAAAATGGCATTATCATATCGTATATATATATATATATATATATATATATATATAGTAATGATACAATATGGTAATCTGTCAGGAGGATCTAGTTCCAGGGAGAGCTCTATGTCAGAAGACAGAGCAAAATTATTATTAATTAAAGAATAACAAAGTGCCTTAATATTTTTTTATTATTATTAATTAAAGAATATTAAAGTGCCATAATAATTTTTAATTCATGGAAGCTCTGAAAACGTAGCTTTCAATCTTCAAGGCCTACAAACAAAATCTTAAAACTAACAGATAAACATTTTAATAACAGGAATCGTTTATCAAATGTTTTTTTTAATAGAAAATCACTTAAAATTAGTTACTCTTCTGTTAACAATTTCGATAAAATCATCTCAGCTACTTAATAAATTTCGTAAGAGTAAAATAATGGATATTAAGCCCAAATGCAATTACAGAAGTGAGTATCCTGTTGAAGGTAAATGAAAGTTTAAAAACGTCGTATATGAAGCAACGATGTTCCGATGAATATCTTCGGGAAACTGGAAGCAACGCGAAAAAGGTGATTTTGTTTCTAGGTTTTGAAGATTGAGTGCTCCTTTTTTAGAGCTCTCATGAAACAAAAATTATTACCTATGGGTAGTTAAGTGTTTGATATACTTTAATATATATATATATATATATATATATATATATATATATATATATATATATATATATATATTCCTTTATTATAACTTTATCATATAGACAAACCATTTTACTCATTACAGGCACTGAAATCAAGTTGCATCTTTGTGGTGAGTAAAATGATTTTGTCTATATGATAAGATTATAATAAATAAATAAATGTGTGTGTGTGTGTGTGTGTATATATATATACATATATATATATATATATATATATATATATATATATATATATATATATATATATATATATATATATCGGGTGCGATGGATGAATTGTCGTCTAAATTAAAAGAAAATCATGTCATTTTAAAAGATACTTTTACCAAAATTTTCACCTAGGTTCTCACATGGGGCAGAGTCCTGTTGCCGGAAAAGGGGTCTTTCAGCAGCCACCCTCTTGACCCACGGCATCACTACATCCCTGGCTATGAACCTGATTGACTTGGAGGGATCGTTATCATAGCCTGTATCCCACCAACAAATTCGGAAGTTCTTTCTTATCAGAATGATCAGAGTGAGTTTTTCGAGCTGCCGTACCTTCGTAATCACCATTAGACTCATTCAACTCTTTCTGACTCCTCTGCGTTGTCCTCAGATTGACACCCAAGCACTCTGAAAAGTTTGTACTGGAGTTTCCGGCGCGTATGCCCTTGCAATATAGCGTTGCAGTTTCCAAATTTCTAGCAGAGTGAATTGTGTCATGGTGCTCTTTTTCTCATAGACAGTGCCCAACTGACGCTACTATACTGTGCAGTCGACAAACAATGCACATCTGCAAAATTGAAAATATAAACTAGCGACAACTGACTCATCGCACCCTATATATATATGATGCAGTCTCACGTCGTTTTCGATTTATGATGGTCCAACAATACAGATCATAGAACCGAATAGCCAGACTACCCTCACATATGATTTGATTATAAAGATTTTCCAAGCGTAGCTTAGATGTGGCACAAGGACGAAAGCATGGGTCACATAGTGAGGATCGAACTCACTACTCAGTTGTAATTGCTCTAGCGAGACGTGCTTGCTAACCACTACACCGTCTCGAGGTGCCCCTGTCATCAACATAGTGATTTTCCAAGTGTAGCTTAGATGTGGCACAAGGGCGAAAGTATGAGGCACCCAGTGAGGATCGAACTCACTACTTAGTCGTAATTGTTCTAGCGAGACATGCTTGCTAACCACTACACCGCCTCGAGGTGCCCCTGTCATCAACATAGTGATTTTCCAAGCGTAGCTTAGATGTGGCACAAGGCCGAAAGTATGGGGCACCCAGTGAGGATCGAACTCACTACGCAGTCGTAATTGTTCTAGCGAGACATGCTTGCTAACCATTACATCGCTTCGAGGTGGCCATATGATTTGATTATTGTAGTGACCGCTTGTGAAGAACTCTTCACACATTTCAGAAAAAAAACAAACAAAAACTAGCACATCGAACGGCTAAACATAGTGTGCCACAAGTTCCATAAATCACTTTCCTCGTGTTTTGAATTCAGATTTTTTATGCTTCTAGACTGGTTGCCAACCAAGCCTAAAGGGAACAGTCTGTCGTATTATTTAAACAATAATAAGTAAGGCTTGACGAAACGATGGATTCATGCCTTTTTTGCAATTAAGTAAATGTAAAGAACTCGACTGAAATCGAGTTCGGTTTTACGATATTAGCCGTTTCCTTATAAGGAAACATTCGGTATTCAATGAACGAGTAGTCAACTTTTGGTTGAAACTTATAAAATTTTTCTCACTATTTACATTATTCGGACTATTGTCCTCATCTTTGTCTCCATATTTATTACAACGTTTCGGCCGTTGTAGGCTCCGGCCTTCTTCAGGTGGTTGGAATGTCGAACTGAACCCTTTATTTCGCTCACTGGGGTAGACTGTTCTAGTCCCACGTGCCATGTTTAATGGATGTCAGTTATCAGTTA
>OZ010584.1:28070585-28088085 GCA_963932145.1 Acanthosepion lycidas
AACAATATTCGATTAATTTTTTTGTCAGCGCTTGCAACGTTAACCCTAACCAAAAACTAACCCCGTCTTGGGTATGACGATAAACTACGTCCGCCTCCTGGGTTTAGCAATAAACTGCATCCAACAGCAAAGACTTTGATCAGGAGGTTTTGTGGAGTGTGGAACCACCTCTTAATTGCTGATATGCCCAGGTCCACCCTGACCCAGTTAGCGTCCCAGCCATGGACAAATTGTTAACCCCCAAACTGGAGTCAAAACACTATGAAAGTGTAAAAATGTGTTTTGATACCAGTAATACATTTTTGTGAAAATATTACCAGCAGTGGATTTTTGAAGGAAAAAATATTACCAGCAATGAATTTTTGAAGGAAAAATAATATTACCAGCAATACATTTTTTGGGGGAAATATTAGCAGTAATACATTTTTGAAAAAAAAAAAAAAAAATCCAGCAATGAAAATCTTGTTGGCATTAAATTGTGGTTGATATGCTGTAAACCAAACCAAAAACTAACCTTGACCATGAAGCTAAATTAGATATAGAGTTTTCAATGGTCAAGTTTGCTTTCTTTTTTTATTTTAATATGGTAGTTGCGGCGTTATTTGTTACCTCTCTTGATTTTTTGCTACATCAGAAAGTCAGTATACGAACTAGTAACAAACTTTTTACCAAACAATTTTGGTTTGCTTTTGAATATTTACTATACAGGTGGGCGGTGGAAAGTCTTTCTATGTGAAAATGGACGATGACACAGAAAAGGTTGGGACCACTGTTTTAAAGCCAAGGGAGACTTACTGATTGGATAATCAGATTTGCATAAGCAGTAATGGTGTGTAATTATTATTCTATATATCCAGCTTGAAAGAACTATCAATAAACTAATTAGTAATGCTTAATTAAATGTGAATAATTCAGTAAAACAAATTTATTTCGTTTGAAGTTTGGAAATTTGAATTCTGATCTAATTTATTCATAATGATTTTTTTTCATACATTAAAAATCTTCCCCTGGGTCCAATAAATATACATACCATAGATGAAGGCTTAACATCTAACAGTTTGAATTATTCAGCTAAGAAATTAACTTTTCAGAAGATAGCGTTTCAAAAAATATAAATAAATAATAAAAATAATTAAAGTAATTAAACGGTCGACCAGTGTATTTGTGGAAGATGACACCGTGTTGCTGGAAGACAGAAATAAAGCTGCACGAACTCCCAGGGAAGGTAGTAAAGGAAAGCGAGAAGAAAGGACTAACTACCAGTTATAAAGCGGCCAAACGTATGGTTGTCCATAAGAAAAACAGTCTGTGCACAACCCAACCGTAGATGTCAGAAGCAAACAAGTAAAGGGTGACCCCCCAAAAAAACGGGCATTTTTGAAGTGCGTATTGTCAGACATGAGCAAGTGGCAACACTGCGAGACAGTGACCTTGAGCAAGTAAACATTTCGCCATTTAGAATTCAAGATGAAATTCACAATATCCCAGCTGAGATGTTGCAGCAGTCAATGAGAAATCTCAACAGCAGATTTCAGAATGCATTCGTACAGGAGGACGCCATCTACAGGACGTAATTTTAAAAAAATGAAAATTCCATCATTGTTTCTTAAATGGCATGATTTAAGGTTTCAATTACTATGAATAAAATACTTTTCTTCCATCACTCTTGGTTTTATCGGATTGTAAAACAGTTCCCGTTTCTTGGGGTCACCCTATATATAAGTTTAAAAATCTGGGAAGTATTTCAACAGGGGAAAGGAAAATGTGACATCGAAATCCGAAGTAGCATTAGAATAGCAAAAAAACTGCTTTCGAAAACCTAAAAAAAAAACAAAAAAAACAAAAACAAAAACAAAAAAACAACAAAAAATAAAAACAAAAAAAACCCCCAAAAACCAAAAAACAACAAAAAACCAAAAAACACACACACACACAAAAAAAAAAAACAAAGAAAAAAAACAAAACGATATTTTTGTTAGAAATAAAGAAGATTACTGAACGATAATGCATATCAGTCCTCCGATATGAATGCTGGACAAAGATGAGTCTTGAAATAAGAGAAATATGGTTCTGTGGATGCTAAGAATAGAAGAGACGGATCATAGGAGCAAAGAGGATGTTATGAAAATAAATAGGTCACATATATTTAGCCTCAGAAAGAGACCGTTGACATTTTCAGAGCACATAATGAGGAAGAAGGACTTAGAAAATTTGACACACACAGCACATATTAAGGGCAAGAGGGAAGCATGGAATGACCTACCTTAGGAGATTGTATGTAGCGGTATGAAAGCTAAGCAGACTGTTAAGTAAAAGGAAAATTTTATTTGAATCAAAGAAAAGAATACCGAACTGTGATATAATATAAATCCTCTGATATGGCAGTGAATGCTGGACAACTCCTTCCCTTTCCTTTTTTTAATCAATTCACTCCAGGCAAGGCGATAATGCCGCTAAGGCGCAAGGAAGTAAAAACAAAGAATGAAAATACTTTAGAATGAACCGGAAATCCAATCCTAAAAATGGAAACAATAGATAATCTACTCCTGTTCAAAAGACCATGGAGGAGAGTGAACCGGACCATACGTGAAACTATCTAAAATTGTTTCCTTAAAGAACTTAATATTATCTTTCTGAGATATCATCGTTGAATTCACAAAATTATCATATATATATATATATATATATATATATATATATATATATATATATATATACTGTATCACAGCTCATTATTTTGGCTAGACATCCGACTGATTTAGAATATATATATATATATATATATATATATATATATATATATATTTATATATATATATATATATATGTATGTATGTATGTATATATATATATTTCTAGCAATTGTTCAAATAAGCTCTCCTTTAGACCTCGACTGCATGAATTTAAGAGTAATACTAGACTGGCAACTAGGTCTCATCGTTACACTGTTGAAAAAGTTACCTGTGCCTCTTACTCTGTAACCTTCTACATCGAGTGGCTCTTGTGCTTTTAAAATCACTTAAAGTAGCTCTATTCTAAAAGTTTATTTTCCCGCACTGGAACGGTTTACCTTAAAAGCATTATGTTCCAACAATATATATTTATGCTTTGTGCTTTTTTTTTATTGAGAGAGAGAGAAAGAGAGTGAGAGAGAAAGAGAGAGAGAGGGGGTGGTAGGTTGCGAAAATTAGGTTTACGGATATTTATAACTGTGTTTTCCTAGGGTTGGGGTGAAGTTTTAAAAATTGTCGTTTTGTCTAAGCACGAATTTAATCATATAATCCAAGAAAATTTAAAAGTGTTTCTCCTGATGGTTTTCATATGTTTGTCGCCAGTCTCCAACGCCCTCCCCCTTTTTATTGCGTTCAAAATATGTGTTATGATAAATTTGTTTTTGAGATGCCTCAAGGATGAATTACATCGCTAGGCATACAGTTCTTTATGGAAGAATGAAAGTCATAATGATTTTCGCCACCCCCCCTAAAAACACATCAATTACGTAATATTTCAAGCGGATTCCTTGACAAGAGATTTGAAAGGAAATAGTTTGTGTTTTTCGACTCGCCACAAGAGCATCTCCTTCGAGATATCCCTAAGCTACTTCAACGGATCAGAGCCGAAAGGCTCACTTGTTGAAGAAAATAATTCTTTACTGAGAAATAAGAAAAAGGCATGGATTCCGAAAGGCGACAGGGGGAAAAAAAGCAAAAACAAAAACAAAAACACCCCCTCCAAAAAAAAAAAAAAAAAATCGTGTGAATCTAATTTTGGATGACATTGTGCGCGTATATGTCCATAAAAAGTGAAACCTCATTCGGTGGTTATTATATGAATAAATTGAAAATGACGTCGCTGGAGGAAAAAAAGAAAGAGGAAAAATAAAAAAATAAAAAAATTAAAGAAAATGCTGACAAAATAGTTTAAAGGACAAGTGGTAAAACACGACTAGAAAAACACGTGGCCGAAAAGAGAAACACATCTATCTATCTATCTATCTATGTATCTATCTATCTATCTATCTCGTAGCCGTTTCATATCTATCTATCTATCTATCTATCTATCTATCTATCTATTAGCCATTTCATATCTATCTATCTATCTATCTATCTATCTATCTATCTATCTATCTATCTATTAACCATTTCATATATATCTATCTATCTATCTATCTATCTAATTCCGTTCGACTCTCTAGGGATATCATTTTTAATTACTTCGTCTCTCTCTCGCTCTCTCTCTCTCGCTCTATTTTTCTATCTATCTTACTTTTTAGTTATCTCTCCCTCTTTCTCTCTCCATATATATATATATATATATATATATATATATATATATATATTTATATATATATATATATATATATATATATTTGTTTGGATTGCTCACATCAATCCAACCAAATATGTTAGCTCTATCTCTGATATTGAGCGCTTTCTAATAAGTACCGCGCATATAATATATAAATAATTATATATATATATATATATATATATATATATATATATATATATATATATATATATATATATATATATATTTATATTTATATACACACACTTTTCATATACATATACATACATATATATATCAATCTCATCATATCTATCTATCTATTTAATTCTGTTCATATCTATCTATCCATCTAATTCCATTCGTCTCTCTCTAGGGATATCAATTGAAATTTCTTCATATCTAACTTTCTCGCACTGTCTCACACTCTTTGTCTTTCTATCTTACTTTTATATATATATATATATGTATGTATATATATATATATATATATATATATATATATATATATATATATATATATATATATATATCAATCTCTTCATATCTATCTATCTATCTATCTATTGCTTTGTCTCCTCACATCTATCTATCTATCTATCTATCTATCTATCTATCTATCTATCTATCTATCTATCTATCTATCTATGACAGATTTTCAACGTTTTATCTCTCTATTTCTCTTTATATGTATTATTTTCTTTTATATATATCCAAGTTTCTTCACCTCTGTCAGTCTGTGCGTCTGCTCTTTTCTCTATATTTATCTCTTTGTTGCTTCTTCCTTTTCTGCTTCTCTTTCTCTCTCTCTCTCTCTCTCTCTCTCTATATATATATATATATATATATATATATATATATATATATTAGGTTGGTGTAAAAATAATGACGTAATAATGTCGTTTTTTGACGTATTTTTTAACGTCAAAAAACAAAATAATTACGTCATTATTTTTGCACCAACCTAATATATATATATATATATATATATATATATATATATATATATATATATATATATATATACGTTGGGTGTTGAAGACATTTTTAGACATGACACATTTCCTCCAGTGTTCAAATGTTCGTTTTTGATAACTTTCCATCTGCTATGATGGCTAGTAATCCTTTTTGCAGACGTCAGCTCAGGCACATATGCTTTCTTAACCACTCTCAAATTTAACTTTTTTTTTTTACTACAATTATGCTGAATATTTCTGGAAGTGAATCCGTCATCACTTGATCAGTGAGCGAGTAACAGGTAATTTCGTAGTAACACAACTATTGGCAGTTCTGGTTACCCAATTTCACTCACTACACTATGGCCAACCCGTGGTTATTTGACTAGTAAAATTGAGGTGGCAAGAGTTTCTACTTATGTTTTTTTTGGTTTGTGTAACGAGCTAGTGATCGTGTTATTACTAGACTCCACAACATCTATGAATGGGAGTTTACGAGAGGATAAATTATCATGCGCTCACATGAGGATATATATATATATATATATATATATATAATAAAAATATATATATGTATATATATATAATAATAAGGGTTAAACACTCTGTCCTGGACATTGAGTTCTACCTGGATTCTATCCTCTCGGAATTTTTTATTCAAAAAATATACATGTGTGTATATGCACCTGTGGATTTTGCATATATATGTATATTTACCACTAATATTATCTATATATATATATATATATATATATATATAATCCGTTGCTGTATAATTTAAGTGAAGCTTAATATTAAAACTGATCCGCAGAGTGCTCAATGGATTTACTTTAACAGAGCATATAAATTACATACAATAGGAATTAAAATTTTAATTTCTATTGTATGTAATGTGTGTTTATCTAAAAATAAGTACGCTAAAATTCACCTTCGACGGCTTTTCATGCGGGTTTCGATCCTAGCTAGAGGCAACCAGGCGTCTAGCCACACTGAACCGTTGTGATACAGCGAAACAGTCTGTCTGTGGATGACAATATATAATGTGTAACGTCATTTGTTTACATTTGATACGCCATGAGCAGATATGAATGTACGTGAGAGATTCATGGAAGATTGAAATTTAAATAGAGCAAATTCGAACGCTCCTTTGTGGCCAAATCGATAAATGTACGGCACACTAAATGACGGTTTTGTATAGGATACAGGTTCGAATCCTGTCGGAGGACAAATATTTTCTGAGAAAATTTCTCGGACATTCAAAATGTTGTTTGTTATAAACAGAGAATTTACTTAATTTTTTGTATCTGTAAAAAGAATGTATAGACATAAAAATGTCTTATATATATATATATAAGACATTTTTATGTCTATGCATTCTTTTTGTAGATACAAAAATTTAAGTAAATGCTCTGTTTATAATGAACAACATTATATATATATATATATATATATATATATATATATATATATATATATATATATATTTGATTAAAATTGCCGATAACAATACTGGGACATGCCACGAAGCAAAGGAGCATCAGACCTATCCGAGTTTCAGCGAGGAGGTATCGTGGGCGAACATGAAGGTGGTCTTAGTCAAAGAAAAATATCTGAAAATCTTTCAATACCCGCTTTCTACTGTTAATAGAGTGATCGTACAATTCACCAGAGAGGGCAAGAAGTGCACAAAACCTCATCCAGGCCGCCCTGGGCCCTCTGAAAGAACCATGCGTCTTGTCGAAAGAAATGTTGAACAGGATCCACGTTGTAAGGCCTCTGACATAGCAACTCAAGTTCATTTGTATAAATTACTTGTTTAATAAAATAAACGGTTTCTGTGAGCGTCTATTCAATTCTGTCATGCCTGTATACATATATATATATATATATATATATATATATATTACAAAACACACATATATATATATGTGCGTATATGTATATTTATATTACGCGCAGCAAAATCCAAAATATATATCCATATATATATAAATAGCCGAGAAAAATAACAGCACTCGTGGCCTGACGATCGTATCCAACATGAAACAGACTGTCGCCTCTAAGTGTTGACTTCTATGTTCACTTTTATATTTACACGCGCTCTATCTCTGATATTGAGCACTTTATTCCATAAATATAGCACACCTTAAGACTATATTTCTTCACACACACACACACACACACACACACACACACACACACACACACATATATATATATATATATATATATATATATATATATATATATATATTACATGAATCATTCATACAAAAAACAGATATACAAGTTAATGATATAAATGGCGAGAACCCATCTTCGCAAACAAATTTAATAAATTACATTAACCCCGAACCTGTAGATGAATGTTAGGCTCCCTGTTTATAAATTCCAGTTGCATAAGGTCTTTTTAAATTTTTTTGCAAGCTTTCATCAGTGCATACAGCCATCATCGGAGATGGAAATAGATTTGCTTTTTACATCGAGATAATAACAGGACAACGAAAGAATAGATGTAATCCGAAAATATGTTTTTAGAAATGTGTTATTGTTAATTGTAAGAAATTTTAGAGCGTGCGGTCGCAACGCTGAGGCTGAATTTTTAAATTTTAAGATTGTTCGTTTTTGTAGGTAGGTTTTTCAGTCAATGTGGCATGAACTAAATTGTTCAATAAATAAAGGAATGTCACAGTCACAGTTACTATTATATATATATATATATATATATATATATATATATATATATATATATATATATATATATATATATGTGTGTGTGTGTGTGTGAAAAGTGTGTGTATATAAATATAAATAAATATATATATAATTATTTATATATTATATGCGCGGTACTTATTAGAAAGCGCTCAATATCAGAGATAGAGCTAACATATTTGGTTGGATTGATGTGAGTTTGTGACCCTGGGTTTCACGCTTTTGTGATCGTCAGCTGACGATCGCAAAATCGTGAAACCCAGGGTCACAAACTCACATCAATCCAACCAAATATATATATATATATATATATATATATATATATATATATATATATATATATATATATATATTTAGTCCTTTCTTATCGCTTTCTCTACTACTTTCTGTGAGAGTTCCTATAATTTACTTTCTGTGTCTACTATCAAAACTGTGTCAGCTGCATATCGTATATTTTTATGATTGATCCGCCAAAAATAAATGTTGGTAGGACTTTCATTCCTCTCAAAATCGCTCCACAGCAATGTCTGCATAAGTCCGTGAGACGGCCCATCCTTTCTATATTTGCATATTTACTTAATTAATTTTCTATCGGTTTATTATGCGGTTTGCTCGCAGTATATATTTCCAAAATACGTGCATCTTTTGCTGGTATTAAATGCAGCATTATGCATAGGGCAAAATGGAAACGAGGCGCAATTTTCAAGAAGATGGACTACAAATGTTATCGTCTATAGCTGAACGTGATAATGAGTATGAAAAGGACATCAAGAAATTCTAAATAAACATAAAATACACTTTTTTAAAAATCGGTATCGCCCCAAGCAAGGCAATAAAGCCACTAAAACGCAAGGGGTTTACAGGGTGTGGAAGAATTACAAACATAAACATTAATGAGCAGGTAGAACAGTAGATAGTAATTGGAGCAGGAAGGGAGTTTCACAAGTGAGAAGTGTGAGAAAAGAAACTGAGAGGCAACCTTCCGTTCGGTGTGTAAGTGACTGAAGCTGAGTCGCCAGACCGGGACCAATAATATTGCTGATTCTTATCAAGGAGCTCATGGTAAGCAGCAGGGAGCACCGGACCAAATGTTGTAGCAATATTCCTAGCATGGACGAATGGTAGACTTATTGATATGTAATATTTTTATTTTTTTTTAAGCTTAGCGCCCCGAGCAAGGCATGAAGCCACTAGGATGCAGAAGATTTGTAGCAAGAGTAGATAGGAGTGATAGAAGAAAGGATGAAGGGAAGGGTAGTGTGTAGATCAAGGTAACTGGAGATGTCGATTGACATTACATTTGAATAGTTGGAGATTATAGCTATCAGGGAAACAGTAATTGGGAAGGGTGTTCCACAGGCGAGAGGTGTGAGGTATGAAGCTATTGGAATAGAAGAGACGGCTACATTTTAAAGATAGATTCCGGAGAGAAAAATTGTCTTGCCCGACACAGTGACCCGACCTTATTAGCAGCTGACCTAACATTGGATTCAATACAGATTTTCCACTTCATGTTAGCTGAAAACTGAGAAGGCGCAGACTCACTTTCTTGGAGGTTAGCATCAGCCATGCTGATGGAAGGTAGAGAGGGGTCTCGCCGATGATTAATAGAGAGAAGTTTCGTTTTGGAAGCGTTAAAATTGACAAGCCAACTTTTGCCGCGTTACATATGAGGTCATTTTGGACATACGCTGTCATTTTAACCTTATCCAGCCTTACTGAGGCAGGAGTAAATGGTTGTTTTAAGTTTTCTATAAAAAGATGTTATTATAGATGTTTCTACTAGATTCTCCTATAATTAAATGTATTCCCAAATCACTAAATGGGATTTTTCACAGCAGTGTGCGTAGAACAACATGGAAACCGGGCGTACACTTCAAAATAGGGACGTTATAAATTTAATGTTGCTTTTTAATGAACATCTCAAACAGTATGAAGATAAAAAAACAGTTTTATATGATTTCCCTAAAAACGAAATATTTTTCCATGACATTGTTAGTTTTCGCTAGAATAATAGGGGTTCATTTGACCGTTAACAATATTGCTGCTATTAGGCACAGAACCCTGCGTAGAACATGGAAACCAGGCGCGAATTTAAGAAACGGGACGTTAATTAATGTCCCATGGTGTTAAACGTGTCAAAAGTAAAAAAAAAAAAAAAATCAGAGTCAGCGGATAATACAGTTCTACGATTTTCCTAAGGTTGCAAAAAATGACACTGGGGAATTTTATTATTAATTACATTTTTTTCATAAATGAGAGTAGACAGGTTCTCTAATAGCCAGGTTCATATGCTATCACTTGTTTACTGTTTAGGATTGGGTTTCCGATTCCTTTTAAAGTCTACTTCAACTCTATACATCTAACGTCTCCTCTCCTGTCTTTTGAACAGGAGTAGATGTTTATCCATTGTTCCCTGTTTAGGATTGGGTTTTCGCTTCCTTCTAATGTCTACATCAACTCTATACTTCTAATGTCTCCTCCCCTGTCTTTTGAACAGGAGTAGAAGTTTATCCCTTGTTCCCTGTTTAGGATTGGGTTTCCGGTTCATTCTAAATTCTACATCAACTCTATACTTCTAACGTCTCCTCCCCGGTCTTTTGAACAAGATTAGACGTCTTATCCCTTGTTCCCAGTTTTGAGCACGAGTAGGGGATTATCCCTTGTTCCATGTTTAGGATTGGGTTTCCGTCTACTTCAGCTCAATATTTCTAACGTCTCCTCCCCTGTCTTATTATTAGAAGTAGAGGCTTAACCCTTGGTCGTTTTTTGGGTTTCTTTTACCGGTTTCGTCTGAAGTCCACTTCAGCTCTAAACTTCTAACATCTCCTCCCCGGTCTTTTGAACAGGAGTAGAAGTTTATCCTTTGTTACCTGTTTAGGATTGGGTTTCCACTTCCTTCTAAAGTCTACATCAACTCTGTACTTCTAACGTCTCTTCCCAGGTCTTCTGAACAGGAGTAGAAGTTTATCCCTTGTTTCCTGTTTAGGATTGGGTTTCCGGTTCCTTCTAATGTCTACTTCAAACCTATACATCTAACGTCTCCTCCCCTGTCTTTTTGAACAGGAGTAGAAGTTTATCCCTTGTTCCCTGTTTAGGATTGGGTTTCCGGTTCATTCTAAAGTCTACATCAACTCTATACTTCTAACGTTTCCTCCCCGGTCTTTTGAACAGGAGTAGAGGTTTATCCCTTGTTCCCTGTTTAGGATTGGGTTTTCGCTTCCTTCTAATGTCTACATCAACTCTATACTTCTAATGTCTCCTCCCCTGTCTTTTGAACAGGAGTAGAAGTTTATCCCTTGTTCCCTGTTTAGGATTGGGTTTCCGGTTCATTCTAAATTCTACATCAACTCTATACTTCTAACATCTCCTCCCCGGTCTTTTGAACAAGATTAGACGTCTTATCCCTTGTTCCCAGTTTTGAGCACGAGTAGGGGATTATCTCTTGTTCCATGTTTAGGATTGGGTTTCCGTCTACTTCAGCTCAATATTTCTAACGTCTCCTCCCCTGTCTTATTATTAGAAGTAGAGGCTTAACCCTTGGTCGTTTTTTGGGTTTCTTTTACCGGTTTCGTCTGAAGTCCACTTCAGCTCTAAACTTCTAACATCTCCTCCCCGGTCTTTTGAACAGGAGTAGAAGTTTATCCTTTGTTACCTGTTTAGGATTGGGTTTCCACTTCCTTCTAAAGTCTACAACAACTCTGTACTTCTAATGTCTCCGTTTGAACTCTAAAAATTTATTTACAAATTCTTTTTTTCCTCTCAATAGGAGTAGATAGGTTCGCCTATCTTTCGGTTCCGGTTTCTTCTCCGGATTTTTGACCGGGATTTTTGACCGGGATTTTATACCTGATTAGGATTGAACTTCCGTTTCCCTTTGAAGAGAGTTTTCCTTTCTCTTTCACTTCTGGCCGCTCCTTGCGATTTGACGACATTATCTCCTTACTTGGATTGGCGCCTCTTACTCTGTAACCCTCTGCTTCGTGTGGCTCTCGGGTCCTATACAGAGTGAACATCATTGCAAAAAAAAAAAAAATAAAATGCTACATTAACCTAATACTTTCATTTCATAGAGGAATGTCGAAAACTGAATTAAAGTCGTTAGTTATGGAGAACGAGCGGAATCAACGCCAGCTGAGGCGAATGAAGAAGGGAATGGGGAAGTTGAAAACAATTTCCCCGAATATAGAAGCCAATTTTGACGGTAGCGGATAATTGAAGGGGCCGAGGTAATGACAGAGAGAGAAAATGTTGGGAAGGCGGCGCTGGCGGGAAATAATAATAATAATAATAATAATAAAAAAGGTAAAAGAAGAATGAAAGAAAGGAAACAAAACATCACGTGGTTACAGACGACGGGGTTCTCCCCACCCTAGACCAATGGCGATCGTGTTGCTAATGGCAACGCTAGGAAGAAGCGCACAATTAAATGGCTGCTTTACGTCTTCCGAAAGTAACCCCTTCTCCCTCCTCCCTGGATTGGCATTGTTTCATGACATTCTCTTCCATTTTGTAAAAGTCTTTGTTTTGTCAGCAATCAGGCCGCCAAAATAACACACAACAAACACGCACATAGATAGATAGATAGATAGATTGGGAAAGACGGATATATATATATATATATATATATATATATATATATATATATATATATATATATACACACACACATATATATATATAGATAGATAGATAAGAACATAATAAAATAGATAGATATGAACATAGTAAGATAAGAACAAGCAAATATATATATATATATATATATATATATATATATATATATATATATATATATGAACATACAAAGAAGATAAGAACAAAGATAGATAGATATGAACCTACTAAGATAGATAGATAGATAGATAGGGAAAGACGGATATATATATATATATATATATATATATATATATATATATATATATATATATATAAATAGATAGATACATAGGGAAAGACGGATATATATAGATATACATATATATATATATACACACACGCACACACACACATATATATATATATATATATATATATATATATATATAGATAGATAGATAAGAACATAATTAGATAGATAGATATGAACATAGTAAGATAAGAACATGCAAATATATATATATATATATATATATATATATATATATATATATGTATATATATATATGAACATACAAAGAAGATGAGAATAAGCAGACAGATAGATAGATATGAACCTACTAAGATAGATAGATAGATAGATAGATAGATTTAATTAGACCGAGATAGATAGATTTGAACTGCTTGAGATAGATAGATAGATAGATAGATAGATATGAAGAGGCTATGAGATGGATAGATAGGTAGATAGATAGATAGATAGATAGATAGATAGATAGATATGAAGAGTATGAGATAGATAGGTAGATAGATAGATAGATAGATATGAAGAGTATGAGATAGATAGATAGATAGATAGATAGATATGAAGAGGCTATGAGATAGATAGATAGATAGATAGATAGATAGATAGATAGATAGATAGATAGATAGATAGATCATTAAGCAGAGATAGACATGAACATACTGATATGAATAAAAAGATAGATCTAAACAAGCTGAGAGAGACAGTCAGACAGAGATTTATAGATAGATCTGAACAAGATAAATAGATATGAACATACTGAGACAGATATATAGATAGGTCAGGCTAAGCAGAGATAGACAAGAACATGCTTAGATACAGTCAACGACTAAATTATTCGTGCAAACATCAATTTTGAATATTTTTATCCATTTCTCTGAATCTAATGGCCATGTGATGTCCGGTTTTTATATGTTAAAAAACAAAAAAGGAATTAAAAAACTCAATTTCCAGAACAATAAGTTTTACAGGGGAATTATGCAAAATAGGAAAAGACAAAAATTATTCGTACAGAATAAAAAATAGAAAAACTTGAACAATTTTCTCTATATAAAAATTAATAGCATGGCGTCTCATCTTTATAACTTGTTGAAATCGTTTTCTAAAGTTTTTGGTGAGATTTGAACAAGTCTTTTCTAGGATTTTCTTCCATTCTTCAATGGTTACAGGTTCTAATTTCTGAATGTTTTCTGGTGACCGATGAATTATTCGAACTTTCAATTCTTGCCATAGATTTTCAATGGGATTCAAGTCAGGTCTCATTGAAGGACATGGCAGAACTGTATTCTTCTTTTTCTGGAGCCACGCAATCAGACGTATGTTTGGGATCATTATCTTGCTGGAAAGTAAATCGCCGACTTGGATGAAGATTTTGCGTTGATAGCTGTAGATTTTCATCCAGAATTTTGATTTTGTCTGCAGATTTCATTATTCCTCTTATTGCAATTAATTGGCCAGTCCCCCTTGAGCTAAAACAACCCCAAAACATCATCGAGCCGCCTCCACGTTTTAATATTGCCACTGTGTTCTTTGGGAGGAAAGCATCACCTTTCTTGCGCCAAATCTTCTGTACATCCCAAAAAGCTCAATTTTTGTTTCATCATTCCATAGTACTTGTTCCCAAAATCAATATTCTTTGTTCAAGAACGTTCTGGCAAAATTAAACCGAGCAACTATGTGACTTGGTTTGTGAAGATGGGTAAGTTGTGGTCAGTTTCCATACAACCCATTTCCATTAAAACAACGTTGTATTGTGCGAATACTTACGTTGATATCCATCGTATCCAAAGTTTTATATTGTTGATATTAACCTCACGACACAGTTTTCGTGCAGTCCTCGGTGACAGTTTGGGTTTTATTCTATGCCTAGGTAAATTCTCTGTCGTGCCAAACTGTTTAAACTTCTTTATAACGGACAGTACCATAGATCTAGGGAGAGCTAACCGGTTTGAAATAGTACTGTAACTATTTCCTTACTTGTTGAAATTAAATATTCTCTGTCACAAGTCAACTCTAAGCTCCCTTGCTTCCCTCATCGTGCTGTTAACGTAAGAATAACAATGGTGACAATCTATGCACAACGTGATATTCATTGCAGGAATTATCACAAATATTCGACTGAATAAATAGTCTAGAAGGCTTCATCGATAAAAATAATTATGTAAATTACTTATACTTACACGAATCAATTAATTTCAAACAATATTTTCTACTGTACGAATAATTTTGTGGTTTGCCTGTCAAATTTGTTGTATTTAAGCTATTGTTCCGAAAACGGAGTTTTATATTTCTTTTTTGGGATTATCAGTATATAAAAACCGGACATCATATGGCCATTAGATTCTGAGAAATGGATAAAAATATTCAAAATTGATGGGTTCACGAATAATTTCGTCATTGACTGTGGATACATAGATAGACAGACAGATAGATAGATATAAACATACTGAGATGAATAGAAGCTGAGGTAGACAGACATATATATATATATATATATATATATATATATATATATATATATATATTTTGAACAATAAAAAAAAAATTAAAAAATTAAAATCTTCAGACACACTGGGTTGTAGATTAATATTCTTTCGTTTTATTTATTATTATTCCATTTAGATTCCTCGACTAGTTTCGGCCGAAATGGCCATCATCGGGAGGAGAAATATTTCTGCTTGCTGCTGGCACTAAACTACAGAAATGAATGAATGAATATATATATATATATATATATATATATATATATATATATATATATATATATATATATTTGGTTGGATTGCTCACATCAATCCAACCAAATATGTTAGCTCTGTCTCTGATATTGAGCGCTTTCTAATAAGTGCCGCGCATGTAATATATCAATAATTATATATATAGATGGATAGATGTAATTATATATATAGATGGATAGATCTAAACAAGCTGAGGTAGATAGATAGATGGATGGATAGATAGATATGAACATACTGAGACAGATCAGAAAAAGGTGAGAATGACAGATAGATAGGTAGACCGATAGTTATGAACAAACATATATATATATACGGTGTAACCCGGATATAAGAGAGTTGTCGGGGCCGGAGAAGAAGTCTCTTATATCCGGGTTTCTCTTAGATCCGGGTTTGGTCTATTTTGTTTAGGTAAGTATGGCTCTAATTTGTGACCAGAGAAAATCTCTCTTATATCCGGGTTTCTCTTATATCCGGATCTCTTATATCCGGGTCACACTGTATATATATGATCGCAAAAGCGTGAAACCCAGAGTTACAAACTAATATATATATATATATATATATATATATATATATATATATATATTGGCAGATAGATAGATAGATATGAACAGACATCGATCGATCGACCGATAAATAGATAGATAGATATGAATAGACATCGATCGATCGATCGATCGATAAATAGATACATAAATATATAGATAGCTAGATTATGGATGTGTCATAGTTAAACGCGCATGTCAATCGCTAAATTTCTATGTAATGTGTTATTGTCGTTCATAAGCGATCGTCACTGTTAGAAACCAACAAGTGACTTAGATATTTTTCCCAGACTTATAAAAGAAGATCTTCTGGCTGGGGTCATTTCACATTGCCTTCGCTAGGGTCAAAAGTCTCGTGCACTTTCAGGTGCCATGCTAGACCCGATCGACTTTTGGACACTTTTTCGAACTTCCCACATGTCAGATGATTTATGTCAAGGAAAACCGCAGAGTTGATTAATGGTCTTTCAGCACGATCTCACCGATGACTGGTTAGGCCTGCGTGTGACAGACAAAATTCGCCCACACACTTGGCAGACAAACTGGATTGATATTACCAACATAAATAGATAGATAGATAGGTATGAAGGTCTTTTGATAGAAAGAGTGATAAATGGATTTTATTTCTAATTCAACAATATTTCTCATTACTTTAAACGTTATATTTAATGATGAGGCGTGCTTGAGTAGACTCGACTGTTTTTAACCAGCATAAATGTACATCGACTGGCCTCAAACATTACCGCAAGGCACATCTTCTTTATTAACACTCTCAGTTGCATTTAATAGAGAATCTTTCCCCACAAAATCACCAAAACAGGTGTATCCCCGAAATATAACGTCTACAGTGTTCCACTAATAAGAAATACATACTTAAGAACAGACTAAGGTATATAACTATATGATGAGCCACGCCGATAGTAATATACACACTTACACACATCATACTCACTCACTCACTCACTCACTCCCCAATGAGCCAAATGATAACACACACCCATAGTAATAGACAAGCTTAGACACATCATACCGATTCACTCCCTAAGAACCAAATAACCCGCACACACACACTTAACAGGGACACACGCCCTTTCCAGGAACCAATAAAACTGTCAAAATGACCAAGGGAATTCAGAGCAGCATGAAATCCATCCAGCTCTTATCTCAAATAATAACTTAAAAGAGACTGTTTGACCAACACAAGGATTGACCAAAATTCACGTTAAAAAAAAACAAAAAAAACTAAAACAAATGAAAACTACAGACAAAAGTTCATTTTCTCCATCAAGACATTCATTTCTGTAGTTCAATGCTACCAGCAAGCAGAAATTTTTTTTCTCCTGATGATGACCA
>OZ010584.1:28090585-28098085 GCA_963932145.1 Acanthosepion lycidas
TGTCGACAATGTGCGTATGAACGGGGTAGAGAATCCAGACAAAGTTTGAGAAATTTGACAAGTGGAAAATTATTTTATTTTGACAAGTTTGACAAGGAGACAATTGTTTTATTTTGACAAATTTTATTTTCATAAGTTTGACAGATATCAGTCAATTGATATATATCAGTCAAAACTTAATGAAATTTGCGCACACATAGATATATATGAGAAATAGATATATGACAATTTCAGTAGATTACATCAAACATTGATCTTATATCTTATATTGCACAGTGCAATTAAAGACTCCATATTTAGGGGGCTGTTGTAATAAAAGAGAATAAACTGACATTAAAGAAGGCTGTCTTTCTCCATAGGGAATCGTATGTTGAAATGTGTGTACAAAAAAACACAAAAAAGAACATAAAAATTTCAATTTGATAGTTTATATGATGTAACCTTGATCGACTTCAAATTGGTTCCATCAAACGCGAGATCAGCGGAATAAAAAAATATACGTTAATCTTCACACAACAATCTTTGAAAACGACTAGAGAAGAAAATAATATTAAAAAAAATAAATAAATATAAACTTTGGCAAATTTACTGATACCTCAAAAAAACCTAATTCAGAAATTTGAAAAATTAAATAGAAAAAAATGATGGAGAGAACCATATTATTTAAGCAAACATGTTTGATAGCATTATTGCTGCAGAAATACACCTTATATATATATATATATATATATATATATATATATATATATATATATATATATATATATATATATATATATATATATATATATAATAATTTTATCATATAGACAAAAACAATTCACTACAAAAATGCAACTTCGTTTCCGTTTTTAAGCAGAATTGTTCATAACCATTTTTGCTTCTCGCCAGTCGAGGTGCAATTGAAATGCACCGAAACGAAGTTGCATTTTAGTAGTGAGCAAATTGTTTTTGTCTATATGATAAAATCATAAATCGCTCTACAATCGGTACCGAGTCCTTTTTGGAATTAATGCAGTGAATTTATATATTACTTTCGTTCTCATTATATATATATATATATATATATATATATATATATATATATATATATATATATATTAAAGACATATTTATGTTTAACGTTCTTTTTATAGATACAAGTATTTAAGTAAATCCTCTGTTTATAATAAACAGTATTAAATAACATTTACCGGCCTGAATGTCCAAGAAATTTTCATAGAAATATTCGTCCTTTGACAGGATCCGAACCTGCATCCTATACGGGACCGTCATTTACGCTGAAGTGCCTTGACCGCTCGGCCACAAATTTACTGCTTATAAACTTCAGCGTAAATGACGGTTCCGTATAGGATGCAGGTTCGAATCCTGTCAATGGACGAATATTTTCTATGAAAATTTCTCGGACATTCAGGCCGGTAAATGTTATTGAATACTGTTTATTATAAACAGAGCATTTACTTAAATACTTGTATCTATAAAAAGAACGTTAAACATAAAAATGTCTTTAATAAATAAATTGTCGGACTTTGTCCATTTCTTAATATATATATATATATATATATATATATATATATATATATATATATATATATATATATATATATATATATGTATAGGGTGATCCGAAAGTCTTGTCACCTTACACGAGCTCCTAGAGTTTGAATGAGAGTCAGTGGGTGACAAGAGTTTCGGACCATTTTGTATATATGTATGTATGTATATATAATGGCTGGCCGCTCGTATCCGTGAATGCATGTTTACTAGGGCGGCTACCCAATCCCTGTTTCTTCAATACCACAGCACCCACCTGCGATTTATATTACAACTATGCTGAGCGGACCTTAATTACAGGTTTTGGGAGAGAGAGAGAGAGTGAGAGAGAGAGTGAGAGAAAGAGAGAGCATTATGCGGCCTGGTCAACGGTCTGCTGAACACGGCCAGTGCGCTCAAACTCTCGGTCACGATGACTTGTGACATCGTGCTAGCACAATCATCGATGGCTCGCTGAATAGTTCTGTCTATCCAATTTTCCTCTCAATGCTTGGATCAAACTGTTGTCTGGATTTCAGGCACTTTCTAAAGGCACGTTACACTGAGATCATCTCCCCCACACCGATTGCATCAGCTTTCTGACAGATCGACTATGGTAACCTGGGTATTACACACACACACACACACGCATACACAAATTTTCAGATAAGGCCTTTAGCCATCTTGACTCCATTTGTCGTAAGAATCACTGAAACCTCCTTTGAATTATTCAGCGAGAAAGAGAACAGGTGGTTAAAATCGTTTTGTGTCAGCCCCACTGTCTTCTCAACTGAGCAATGGTGAGAGGAAAAATTTAATTCAGGCCTTCAGTAATGGTACCAACATTCATACTCTGGCTTTCATTTTCAAAGTCCGTTCAAGAATCATCAAGGAAACGGTGAATAAGTTTAAAAAAGTGGGAACAGTAGAGAAGAAAATTGGATCACGAGGTCACAACAGCGAGAGGGATCATCATTTCAACTTGGAGCTAAAGAGAGCAATTAGCAAAGATCAAACTCAATTCATAAGACGTTTGGCACGTGAGAGGAGTTTCAACTATGAGAGCCAAAATGCAGTGAAAAAAAGACTTGAAAATGTAATCGTACGTGAAAACAGGGAGGCATCTTGTTACTCCAGGACAGAAAGTTAGAAGGTTGGAGAGGGCGAAGATCATCTTTAATAAGTTGGAAAATGATCCTGGAATAATGTATATCTATCTATCTATCTATCTATCTATATATATATATATATATATATATATATATATATATATATATATATATTAACTTTATTTCAATCCTTCCTGAGCTTTCAATCCATTGCTATGATTAATTAATGATAAACCTGTCATTTTTGTTTATGATCGATTTCATCACGATACTTCTGTTAAGCTAGGAGAGTAATTATACATTCTGATTGTTCAAAGTAGTTATAAAAATCTCGTAGAATTCCAGTAAGATATATTTAATCATTACTAAGATACAACGGTTCAAATTTTAATCTACCAATTGAACAATTTTGCAGTAAACTATTTGGACAATTTTACTGTTACAAGTAGTATATATATATATATATATATATATATATATATATATATATATATATATATATACTACTTCAAACATTATTTTATTGGATACCCGTATTTGAGGAGACGCTCCGTTTATTTTAAACAGTATTTATTTTGTCTGAGAAAACTTAATGAAAAAAGTGCGCTAGATTCGAATCTGCGACACCCTGTTGAAGGTGGAACCACAACGTCAGTGAATGTCCTATTAGTTAACCGTTGACGTTTCGTTCAATATTACGCTGGGAATACCTTAACAACGGGTTGGGTGAGATGACCCACAGAAACTGTCCCGGTTTAAGCCGTCACAGGAAAACCCACAAGCAGTCTGAACAGGTCCGGTCAGGTATTGTACAAGATAGTTTGCCGCTTGTGCAATAAGCAATGCAAGTTACTTGCTCGCTTCACCAGCCATTGTTGCTTTCACGAAAACTGACACTACGGATTACACTTGTCAGTGATGGCCATAATCGGTAGCAAAACAAGCACCATTGTCAAGTTGCGGTCATTATATATTACCAATGAAAATCGGGCTTCAATGTCCATTTTTATACATGAAATAAGGTACTTCCATTTACTCGGCGGACCTAAAGAATAAATAAAGTTTCATGAATGAAAAATCTTTCTTGAAGCTTTCATTTTAGCGTTAACTAACAGCTGGTCAATCAGAAAAAGCGTTCAATTAGAATGGAGCAAAAACATCATCATGTTTAGATGTAACAGAGTCTATCTTCTTCAATTGTTTTAAAGTACTTTCATTAAAAAAACAACATTTTGAATTAATGCAGTTACTGATATGACAGAAGTAGTCTGTATTTATTCAATCGAACTTAGCCGAGGACATGAAGGAGTAAAATAGGCAACATGAAGACTCACTTCAAATCACGATTGTTTTTTGAGTTTTTGAAATTCAATTTGCCAGTGTGCTACCAGAGATGTAAAAGAGGGATACATTTATAAAGCAATTGTTAAGTTTGATGAAAATTATTAGTTTGGTGCAAAAATAATGACGTAATAATGTCGTTTTTTGACGTTGACGTCAAAAAACGACATTATTATCACGTCATTATTTTTGCACCAACCTAATAGTTGGAAGATCAATGAAAAATAATAAAGAAACCATGTAAAAATCGCCATTTTTCGCTATTTATACGGGTTTCCACTATAGAGGTGGACACAAAGTATGAATTTATATGACTGTTAAACAATCAACTTATTTTTGGCTAAAGTTGAGTGAAGTTTGTATTAGATTACTTGAAAATTAAGGGAGTTTTTAGTTTAAAATTTTTGTTGAAATCGATTGTTAGTTTTTCACCGTTTTTTGCTCAACGCAGTGGCGTAGAAATAAAATTGATCGTTCAGCTCGTCATGATGTAAGTAACCTACATACCGTGTTTAAACTAAATCGGAGGAAAAAAGTTGACTTTATAGATTTTTGATCGGTTCTATCGATTATTGATTTTTTTTAAATTATCGATTTTTTACGCTAAGAAATGTATGTGCCAAGTTTGGTCAAAATCGGTTGGAAGGATCTCAAGTAAAAAGGTATCACACAGACAGACAGACACAGACATTCACTGTTTTATATATAGAGATTGAAAGCTAAAGGATTACATTTACTATTTCCAGCAACTAAAATACTGTGTAGTGTATTTCAAGCAGAATTTCTTTTGGTTGGTCTCGATTAACTTGGAGGAGGCTAAAAAATGGCTTATTACTCCCATTTTTTAGCCATCTGTTATCGCAATGAATGTTTCTTTATTAAAAAAAATCTTCCAAAACTAAAGTGTACTTTTCTGAAACATTATTTGATAATATGAGCTGATTTAAAGTATCTGATTTGAAACGAGTATTATTTACTTTAAGATGAAAATAGCAGAGAAATGGATTTGTAGAGAAAACAGTAGCGCGATTATTTGCTTGTCAACACCTCGTAAATCATTCGTCAAGTGATTTACGAGGTGTTGACACTTTTATTATTGTTCTACGGAGACCTTATCTGTTAAAGCATAATTCAAGAAAATAACGGGTGAACGATTTTTTTTTTAAATATAATTTTTAAGTACTCGGTAATCTTGAAAATGTTGGAAATAATCTCCGTGCTCTAATTTTAGTAATGTCGACTTTACATTTACTATCATGATCGATCTCATTTTCTTGTAATGTCGTACATTGTCATTCATACTTTTAAAATCGGCACGTTTACACACACACACACACACACACACACACACACACACACACACACACACAATTATTTAAAAAATCTTTGGCATGGTGATTTGTATTAAGCTTTTCAATTTTCGCTTTGTAAATATAGTCTTCACTTAATGACTAAACGAGGACGAAGATTGGTAGAAATTTTCAAATATTTTTGAAACATAATAAATTATTATAATAAAAAAATGAAAACAATTCTTGTGAAAAAAACAAAAAAAAACAAAAACAATTCGTGTAAAAAATAAACCTTTCTTTTAAACATCTTTCGTGAAATATGACGTACAAGGAAACTTTTATCAATTGTTTTATTTAGTTTTTGTAGCGTTCTTACATTCTTCCGTTTGGTAGGAGTACAAAAAACTGTACATACCGTCAATTGTCTCAAGCGGTTTCGACCATTCCTTAGCCATTTTCATTCGGGTTTGGTATTGGTGATGTTAGTTTCTTTTTATGTTTTAACTATTTGAGATGTATTATTTGTGTGGTATTGAATACTAGTAAGAGCGTTTATTCCGAGCAGGACAGTTTTTGTACTCCCTCACTCAAACCAAACGGCAAAAATATAAAAACGGGGAAATATATATATTGATTTCCTAAGTGTAGCTTATATGTGTCACATGGTCTAAAGCAGGGGGCACCCAGTGAGGGTCGAACTCACTATTCAGTCGTAACTTTTTTAGCGAGACAAGCTTGTTAACCATTACACCACGCCGAGGTACTATATATATCGCATCTCATCAGGCGATTGTCTGATGTGATGCGTCGATTCGCCTTGAACCACGATTGCAATTGTGTAGCGACTTTTACATATTTTCAGTGTAATATCCTAAAGTAATATATATATATATATATATATATACACCAAGGTGCTTTTATTTAGTTTTATATACAATTTCTCATGCGATCTAATAATTTTTTTCTTTTCGGATGATAAATTATATAAAAACTGTCCGAATGTTCTTTGTATCCGAGCGCTTTCGGCTATACATTTAACCATTTTCAAGGATTATATTTTAACTGTTAAAATAAGAAATAGTTTGTTGTATATATATTTTATATTTACACACAAACTGATGGAGTATGGGAGACCCTCTCGGGCCATACTTCTCCAATTATTATATGTCCTATGTTGAAAACAAGGTTTTTACTAAAGTTATTAAACTTATATGTTCGTTATGTAGACGATATATTTATTTTAGCTGCAAACAAGAACGAAATAGAAAATCTGAAAGCTACATTTCAACAAAATTCCGTTCTAAATTTACTTATGAACTTAGTGAAAAAAATCAACTTCCTTTGTTAGATGTTCTCGTCGATTTTAGTAATAATACTTTTAAAACTCCTGTTTATAAAAAGCCAACTAGTAAAGATTCTTGCCATCTTAATTTCTCTAGTGAATGCCCTCTTAGATATAAAATTGGTGTTATTAAAAATTTCCTCACTAGAGCGCACGAGAATTCATCGTCTGGCACGTTTTTCTTTAAAGAATTAAACAATGTAAAGCAAACGCTGATTAATAATGGATTTCCTAATCAATTGTTGGATTGCCACATTAGGCGTTTTCTGTCTAAGGTAGCTAATAGCAATGGTGAGAATAGAAACATAAACAATCACATTAATATTTTTATAAAAATCAGATGAACGAAAATTATAAACAGGATAAATGCAGAAGAACATTATAAAAATATGCATAACACCAGTTGACAATAGCAAAAAAAAAAAAAAAAATAGTTTAATTTTTTATTACAAAAAATTTAAAACCTCTAACCTTATTAGTTAAAAATAATAATTCACCTCCTAGAACAAAATTAAATAGGGCAAATATTATTTACGAATCTAAATGTCCATTAAGGAATTGTATTCCTGATCAATCAAAATTCATAGATAATTATATAGGCCACACTACAACCTGTTTGACAAGCAGACTCACTCTACACATTTCTGACAATAGTTCAATTAGATCATATTTAAATATTCATGGAAACCTACCGGACACTATTCGTAACATACTTGTTGACAACACTAATATAATAGCATCATCTACATGCAAAAAAAGGTTAAAAATAATGGAAGGCTTATTAATAAAAACAAGCAAATCAACGCTTAATAATATTAACTTTGAAGATGGACATAATATCTTGACCGTGTTTTGAAAAATGAAAACATTTTATAAAACATAC
>OZ010584.1:28103085-28120585 GCA_963932145.1 Acanthosepion lycidas
TGATGAGAATAGAGTCGGCAGATTTATGATAGTTTGGGTTGAAAGATGAAATTTATGGTAAGACTGTCAGCAGTTTTTTACGGGGTTGAGTGTGACGGTCACGATTGGTAATAAGAATTTAGAAACAGCATCTGAACGATTTTTTTCACAGAAAAAAAAAAACTTTCATCAAGATTTAAGGATATTATTTCATTACGATTTTATTTTTTATCTCAATGTTATTTATCACAAGATTGTGGGTCTTTCCACTATCCATTCTTTTTCTTCTTCTTCTTCTTCTTCTTCTCCTATTTACTGTATCCCCTCAGAAAGTTGGCGATTATGGCTCACCACGATTTCCTCCCTTTTTTAGCTCTTTGTAAATTTTGTCTTTATCTCTCCTAAACCTTGTTCAACCATCTATTTACTCAAGCTCGCTCGTTAGGTCATGCGATATTTTCCTCTGTCTTGTGAGTATCCAATTTTTCAAACCCTCTTTCCTCATTATGTGCCCGAGAAATTTCTATTGTCTCTTCTCGATGTTAAGTGTAGGTGTCCTTTTTGTTTCTATTTTCACTAAAAGTTCGTCGTTGCTCACATGTTCAGTATCCTTCTGTAGTTTGTGTTGCTTTAAATCTCTTCTTCATCTACGAGGAGATTGTCCAGCATTCACTGCCATATAGGAGGGTTGGTATTAGATAACAGTTCAATACTCTTTTCTTTGCTTCTAACGAAATTTTCCTGTTTCTTAATACTTTGCTTAGGTTTTCGAAGGCATCTTACGCCATCCCAATGCAAGTTCGGATTTCAGTGTCGCACTTTCTCTGTTAAAACTTTCCCATATACATACATACATACATACATATATATATATATATATATATATATATATATATATATATATATATATATATATATATATCCCCTAACATACTCATACACACCGCACCCATATAACCACACACACAAACACACACACGCGCACACACACACACACACACACACACACAAGAAAACCAAAATAAAAACATAACGCTAGCTTTTTTCTCTTTTCTTCTGTCAAATTGTTGTACTTATTTGATTTTGGCATCTCCATTCTGTAATTTTCATGTTGGTCTGTTCCCTTACACTGGCAATCAAGCATTCCGTCTTGTTGCAATTGAGGCATAGTCCTTTCTTCTTGCTTTCCTTCACTACCTTCTCTAGGAGTTTTTGTATTTTCCTTTCTCTGTCTCCTAGCAATACTGTGCCATCTGCATATCTTATCATGTTAAAATTGCATCCGACATTAATGAATTCTGGTAGGACTTCTAATTCTCTCAGAATCAACTTACTGTCTAGGTTGAATAAGTCCGGCGAGAAGACACATCCTTGTCTTACACCGCCATTTAACTTTGGATGTTTTAATTTATTACTAGTTTTATTTTATCTAATTATTGCTTCTATTTATCGCTACCAACACTGTGTCATCTGCATATCTTATGTTGTTAAAATTGCGGCCGACATTAATGAATTCTGGTAGGACTTCTAATTCTCTCAGAACCAACTTACTGTTTAGGTTGAATAAGTCCGGCGAGAAGACACATCCTTGTCTTACACCGCCATCTAATTTTGTAGGTTTTATTTTATTACTAGTTTTATTTTATCTAGTGATATTTGTTATTTATCGCATCATTTTAAATGAATACCTTCTTCATTATTCCGATTATTTTATTGCTAGTTGACTCCATCTTATTGTTGTTGCTTTTTCTGACAACGCTCTGGGTTCATACACTCTTTAATAGTACTATAATTTTATTACGATTTTCAATCCATTTTATTATTTTTGCTTTTCATCAAAAGAATTTTTGGTCGATACACTCTTCATTATTACTATAATTTTATTGCTAGTATCAGCTTATTACTGTTGCTTTTTCTCCAACATTCCCTGAAGGATACTCTCTTCATTATTCCTATTATTTTCTTACTAGTTTTACTCCATCTTATTAATGTTGCTTTTTATCTAGATTAATACAGCCGATATTAAGTACTAGCAATCGTTTAAGATTGTATTTCTGTGCCTGCTATTAACACTGTGTCATCGGGATATCTTAATTTATTAAGATTGTGGCTCCCGATAATGGATTCTGTTAGGACTTCTAAGGTATAACTTTATTCCATTAAAGAAGCAAAATAATCGATAAAAATGATATATGCCTTTCTAGGGACCGACGGTTTCGTAATTCTAAGAAAAACTGTAGCAACAAAGAAAAATTTGACAATTTTGACACTATTTAAATTGACGTTGACGTGACAGCCGTCGCAGTACCATCAAAGAGGATCATTTTGAAGAAACTAATATTATTTGTTTTGCTCCATTTTGTTATTGTTGCTTTTTATCTGGGTTAATGCAGCCGATATTAAATGTTAGTGAACATTTAAGTTTTTATTTCGAAAAGAAAAAAAAAAGCCCGACTGTTCCTCTTTTGCATGATATGCTTTTATGGCATGAATGATTTGGGTTTAATGTACTTATCATCAATACATGGTGCATCAAAGGTAATGGTTATATCAGCCATTTTCCTTATAAGGAAACATTCGACATTCATTGATAAGCAGCCAGTCGTTTGATATTTAAAAAAAAAAATTCTATTAAAACAATTTGCCAGGAAAATAGACATCTAGAATCCGCTGCTATTCCTGTTGTAACATACCTACGGACGATAATGGGTATGTCCCTATTCACATAAATACAGTAGTAAATACTGTTTGTTGGTCTGCAGTAGGGGATTCGTCTCCAACTGTGCTGGTCAATCTCTCTGCCTCCGGGATGAGACGATCCCCAGACGAGGCTATGTCGAAGTGCAGAGTCTCGTCTCGTGAAACAGCTACCCGACCCCGTTTTATATGGTGTATACAGGGAATTTTTGGCCGAGCCTACGGGCTCCGATATCCCACATTAAATTCGCCCTTGTACCACATCTGACCGCGTAGGGCAGTTGGTAGATATACTGCAGTTGGAGATTCATTGTGGAATTCACTTGATTCATTTTTAGCAGTTGACTACTTCTTCTACGCGCCGCTGGCGAATCTTTTACGCGTTGTTCTTGTCCTAAGTATTATTACCTTTGTTTGATTATTCTATTCAGTAACCTTTCCTAAGTTACAACACTCTCCTTTCTAGTATTGACGGAGGTTTGCTTCCTAGCTTTTTGTTTTAAATAGTGTTGAACGCTAACATCTTGGTTATGTTATTTCTTTCCCTTCTACTTACATGTACTATCCATTTTAGTTGTTGCAGCTGTTGGTAGTCTTCTTTAATTGATGTTGTTTCTATTATGTGGAATAGTTCTTTGCTTGTGATTGTGTAACATCAGTCCAAGAAGTGTTGTCGTCTTTATGAGCTAAAGATTAACAAGAAATTTTCACTTGCCTTTTTCTATTCTGTGTTGCGTAGCAACTATCCTCTCGTCAGGGTGCTTGATAGTAAAATTTAAAATAAATTCAATTTTCCTATCATTCCATATCCAAATAAAACAGACGAAATGAAAAGCAACGTGTTAAGAACGTTTTCTTGCTAAATATTAATGCATATTCCGTTGTTATGGTAACATGAAGAATGTTCTCTTATTGGAGTCAAGTTATGCATGCCGCTAAATTAACAATGGTATATTTCGTTAGCAAGTCGGGGAGATCAGGCTTCATAGCCGATAAACATTTAAACTTCGCTTTGTATCCTATATTCTAGAATTGATAATTTAAGAATAATTATGCAGAACTATCAATAAGTCCGTAGCCTAATGAAGAAAAAGTATTTATCATAAGTAACAGCTTTATTTTTTAATATAATAATCGTTCGTGTCAGCCCACTTAATCCAGTGGTGAACATTAAACACAGAGCTCTATCATTATACAGTGAATATTTCAGATCAAACTTCGGTTAATATTTTTAATTAATTAATTTATTATTAACACATTAGTTCCAAATATTTAAACAAGCGGGATGTAATGCATATAATGAAGAGCGTCGGTAACAAGCACAAAACAGGAATTTTCGAAGCAGTAAATTAAAAAAGCGTCCCGTTCTGGGTATGACGATAAACTACATCCGCGTCCTGGGTAAGACGGTAAATTACACTCGGCAGCAAGGCTTCTGCTCAGGAGGTTTTGAGGAGCGTGGAACCACCTTTTAATTGCTGCTGTTCCCTAGTCAGTGAAATTTGAGGGAAAATTACCAGCAAAACATTATTACCAGTAATAGATTCAAAAATATATTACCAACAACACATCTTTGAAAAAAAAAAAAAATCCAGCAATACATTTTTGAACAAAAAATATTACCACCAATAAAAATCTTGTCGGCATTAAATAAACCCATTGAAGTTGATATACGGTAAACTAAACCAAACTAAACCAGACCAAACCAAAAAAGCGTCTCAGAGGAACATTTTATGTCGGTAGAGATACCATCTGCTAATTGTGTTTTACTAAGCACAGATGTGGCAAACAGTCGCAAATGAAAATCGAGCCTACTACATAGTTGTAAACCAAAGATTTCCAAAGTTGGGGCCATGCACTACCAGTTGGTCATGGTAATATTTTGATGGGACATGCGTAGGATGTGCACCTTTCGGCTTACTATAGCAACAGAATAAGGGAGCAATTCGAGAATGATTTATTAAAAGTGAATTGTTTTCTAGCGAGTCTGAGTGAGAGTATTAATGTTAATACATAGTGAAAATATTAGAATTTGATTTGAAAGAAAGATTTTCTGATCTAAAACAAATAGATTTTCCAATATGGTTGCTGCAGCCAATGCTAGTAGATATTTCTGATATTCGATGTGTTACCAAGAACTCTCAGAGATGCAAAATGATGAGCCTGTTAAAACTTTATGCAATATAAAAGGAATGATAGCATGGCTTTGTGATGAGGCAGTGACTAAATACCCAAATTCAACCGCCGTTACAAGAAATTTGTTGTTACCATTTCCATCTTCATATTTGACTAAATGCGGCTTTAGTGCTGTAAATGATTTATTATTGAAGAAAAGAAATCGACTTGATATCACTAAACGATGAGACTTGATGCTTAAGCTGATTAAATTGGTGCCTAATATAAAATCAATCTGTAGGAGGCATGTCGCACAAGGATCTCACTAACAGTCATTTTGTGAGCTCAAATTTCATTTTGCATTATTTCCTGATTAAAATAATCAAAGTATATTGCAGAATAAGTTTTCATTTAAATATTTTATATTTCTGCCCTTCAGTTCTCTATTAAATGTTTTGAAACTATATATATTTAACTATCTTTATATTTTTAAAAATTTTTCTTATTCATGGATGCCATGGTATTTGGAGGGTTGGTTAGAGACTAAGTTAATAGCCTTTTAAGCTTCCTTCATTCGAATTGCAGTAAAATATATTCGAAAGTAGCTTAAAAGCTAATTTATCAGTCGACATTTAAGCTCGCTTCTGCGGATGGCTCTTGAGTGGGCCTTCATCTCAATCGGTAAGGAGGAGTAGATATGATAGGCAACAATAAACTACAGAAGAACTCAACATTGATCGCTGCATTTAAGTATTGCATTAATATTTAAGCTTACCTTTTAAAAGTTCAACGATAATTCTGCTGCCGCCATTTAATTTAAAGACAGTTTGATGTACGTAGGTCCTTACTTTCCGTACAAACAGTTATTGTTATTTCATGAGTGAGTTTCGCAATTAATTTCCATTATCCCCAAATTTATTTCCAAGTTATAAAAATTGTTATCATCCAAAAATTTCGTCGCAAAAATTAACGCAAAAATCGCCGCAAGCACTTGCAGCAATGAGAAATTGGGAATCCAAAATTTTAGGATTGCAGGTCTGGATCCGACCTGGAATGTTTTTAATTTCCTTACGGAGTCGGTCTGGTTCCAAAATGGTATCATATATTGGGATACAGCATCTAGGAATAAAGTTGAAAATATAGACAGTGAGACATGATCCGGGGTACCACAAATTCTGGATCAAGGAAGACCGAGATCCGTTCATACGCCTGATTACGAAGAGCACATTCTACAGTCTGTCGGAGACGATCCAGATATCGACACACGTCAAATGGATCTAGCATGTCCGATATCTCATAGTACCGTATGGAGAGTAACAAAAGTTTGTAAAAGTATTTTTAGACTCTATCTTAGTTTATACAGGGTAGTCGGAAAGTCTTGTCACCCCTACATAATTTAATTTTCTATTTCAGATGGCTGACAATAGCCCTTACAGTTTGACAGAGATGGTCGGGTTGACAAGATTTTCGGACCACCCTGTACACTTAACAGCCTCTACCGTAATCTTTAAACTTAATAACTCAAAGAGGACGGGTTTTTACGGAATTGTGTATCTGGCCTATCCTTGTCGAAAACACAATTATACTTAAACATGAAAACAATAAAAAAGAACTAAAAATTCTTGAAGCTATATACATAAACCTGTTGAAACGTAACCTAAACAAAATAAACTATGAAATCTCTTCACAAATATTCTTAAATGTCTATAATTGGTAACAGAAGCCATTGGTTTATACCAACGGCGTCCTATACTTCTTGAATTCACTCTCGTGTGGTCATGTGTGACGTCATGGGGTGCGGTGCGATTTTCGCTTCCAGCGTCTTATATGCACGTGTTTATCGTTGCTTGTAAATCATCCATGTAAACAGAAACGGACTTTCAACACATTCGTGCCCGTGTATTGCCTAATATATTGTACAGTAATTGTCATCTTTGATAATGGCTTATGTAAGCCGAAAGCTTTGATTGGATTAAAAGATATGTATCAATATTGTTATTTTCTTTCTTCGTTTAATGATAATATTATTAAGCTTATCAGACAATATGAAAAGAATTTACATAAAATAACTAGACAACACTTGTCTATATTATTTCATGAAACTATATATATATATATATATGTGTGTGTGTGTGTGTGTGTGTGCAAGCTTCATTAATTACGACAGACAAGGTGCTTTAAGATTTTATATAATTTCTCATATGATCTTATAATTTTTTTTCTTTTCCGTAGATAAATTATACGAAAACTGTCCAGTTTTTTTTTATTTTCCAAGTACTTTCGGCTATACTTTTAGCCGTTATCATATGAAAAATTATATAAAACTTAATGAAAGCACCTTGTCTGTTATATTTAATGAAGCTTACATGAAAGAAGGATTACTGTCTAAATAAACAATATATATATATATATATATATATATATATATATATATATATATATATATATATATATATATAGAGAGAGAGAGAGAGAGAGAGAGATGTAAAAGGTTATAGTTGTTCCAAGCGGAGGAAAATGTATATTTTAACAAAGAGAAACCGCAAACATTTTTGGTTATAGTTTGGATTTGTTTTACTATATATATTATATGTTATTCTTCATATTTATGCTACCTGCTACACGGGTTTCCAGTATTGTGACCTTCTTCAGGTAAATAAAAGGAATAAATTTTTAAAAGGAATACATTTTTCTCATGTTCTTTTAATGTCTCTTTGTTCGTTTTCTGTATTTGTTAGTGACCGTTGAGCTCCTTTCGTGACTGTTGGCAAAAGTGAATTTCTGCCTAAGTGTTAATAAAACAATTAGGCTTGGTATAAACAGTTGGGGATAATAGGTGTGTTGATGAGAGATGTCTTCATATCCCTGTGTGCGAGCGTGTTCCTGTTAGTCTACATATGTATATTCCCCCCACATATCTGCATACTATCTTAAAATAAGGAATCTGCATACACATATATGCATATGTATATACACATATGCATACAAGATCATGAGAACGGAAACACGTGTAGCAGAATTATGAAGAATAAAATATAATATATATCAGTCAGTTATGTGCCATGAGTGATACACGCTTAGGCGATCATGTATCTTTCGATACATAACTGACGAGGCAGATTTTTTACTGAAAATTTTAGGGGATTAAAAACTAACGTAAATAGGGCTCCACGTAAACATTTATTTCTTGTTTCCTTTACAAGTTTTGACAAATATGATCTTCACAGGTACCCTTATGTTAAAGGGGGAGAAGGTCACAAACATGGAGTACCATAGGAAATTGTAATTCGAAATGAGGTTTCCAAACATGTCTATATATGCTCCCAAATATCAACTAAAAAATTTTTAACGTTTGACACAAGGTCAAAAGTGTGGAGCACGCGTGAAGCTCGAAATGACAATACAGTGTAACCTGGATATAAGAGAGTTGTCAGGACAGGATAATAAGTCTCTTATATCCGGGTTTCTCTTATATCCGGGTTTGGTCTATTTTGTTTAGGTAAGTATGGCTCTAATTTGTTACCAGAGCAAATCTCTCTTATATCCGGGTTTATCTCATATCCTGGTCTCTTATATCCGGGTTACACTGTACTAAGAAATAATGGGAATAGGTTTAATTAAAATTACAAATTGCAATACGAAGGAATAACACTAAGAATAGTTCTGTCAGATTCATTTGTTAACAATCGCACTACAGTAGGCGACCAGAGGACGGATATGTGCGTGCTGAACTGCACGCAGTTTAACGTCAATAAAACTTCGCGCCATTGCTGGTTTGTTTTTATTTGAAGCGCTTTCATCGTTTCTCGCTTCCCTTTCGCCCAACGCAAAAGCTCGCTTCTTGTACACTGGACAGCCGGTCAGTTTGACAAACAACTGTCACTCACAAGTTGAATGCAATGGCAGTTAAAGTGATGTGCGACGTGTTGACGAGTTGAGGTTTCAAGCTAAATTCTTTTTCTTTTCTGTGTTTCTTTCTTCACTTCTTTCTTTCTTTCTTTCTTTTTTTTTTTTTTTTT
Organism: Acanthosepion lycidas; assembly: GCA_963932145.1. Classification (NCBI taxonomy): domain Eukaryota; kingdom Metazoa; phylum Mollusca; class Cephalopoda; order Sepiida; family Sepiidae; genus Acanthosepion; species Acanthosepion lycidas. The sequence goes on from OZ010584.1 coordinate 28,111,896, forward strand.
TGATTATTATTATTGTTGTTGTTGTATCTGGGGTCTTTCTGTTTTGTTTTTACCAATGGCGACTTTGTTTATTCTCCACGCAAACATCGAGTTTGATTTTCAACATGCAGTGCTTCCCCACGACACATTTTTTCTCTCTTCTCATTGTCATTGTGACTTTCTAAACAATTTGTGTTTTTTTTATCTGGTTCTGAGAATTCGAATATGATGTTATATTTAACAGTTCAAAGAAGAAGAAATAGAAGAAGAATTATAATAATAATAATAATAATAATAATAATAATAATAATAAGAAGAAGAAGAAGAAGAAGAAGAAGAAGAAGAAGAAAAAGAAGAAGGGTGACGAGCAGAAGAAGAAGTATAAGCAACCTTTCGCCTCTGAGTGTTCACTTCAATGTTCAATATATATATATATATATATATATATATATATATGATATGTCCCGGAAAGGGATGTATTTGAACGAAGTAGCTAAGTGGTTTTGGCTACAATAACCAAGTAGAATACGGTAGCAGTAATCGACTGGTACGCGTCTAGTCGCAGGTAAGAAGTGTAGATCAATGGCGTAGTCCAATGGGCGTCGTTATAGACTTAGCTCTCAGACTAAGGCTCTCTCTAAATCTCCTATACGCCCGTCGATATTTATGATTTATGACGGACACCAGTCAATCATATTACAATGAAGGGGAACACAGGTGTGCGCATATTCCATTATATATATATATATATATATATATATATATATATAGTGCCGTTGGATAAAAGTGACTCACGTGATTTTTTTTGCTAAATGTTCTCTTCTCCGATGAAACGAAAGTTGAGCTAAATTCAAAGGATAAGCGATCTAAAATCCGAAAAAGAAGCTTTGAAAGCTCTTTGAATTTAGCAGTAAGTACTGTCAAGCATCCGTTCAGTATAAAGTTCTGGGGATCCTTTTCTTTTCATGGAACTGGTTTCTTAAAACCTATTGAAAAGACCCTCAGGAGCGAGCAGTACAAGAGAATTTTAGAGTCTTGTCTGCTCCCTTTTGCTGAAAGGGTGCAAATCGACCCCACCAAGCTCATTTTTATGCAAGATAATGCTCCCTGTCAGAAATCAAAATTGACGAAGGAATACTTTGATGAAAAGCAGGTGAGTGTTATGACAAAAAAAAATCAGTGAGTCACTTTTATCCAACAGCACTGTATATATATATATATATATATATATATATATATATATATATATATATATATATATAAAGAGAGAGAGAGAGAGAGCGAGAGAGAGAGAGAGAGCGAGAGAGCCGGTAGAATGTGTTCTTCGTGGTAAGGCGTATGAGTGGATCGTAGCACTCCTCGATTCATATTTGTGGTGCCACGGACCCTGTCTCAGCAACGCGACCATAAACAGCAGCAAAGGTTGGGTGACGCGGCTGGTTTCGGTCTCGAAACGTAATCTGATACAGCTGCACAGCCTGACCTCCATTACCACTCGAGCGGCCGTATGTAAAAGTCATGTCTGGCTGCTCACAATATGAATATCATGCCATTGTTAAACGGAAGACTTCTCAGTCAACTCACTACTACGCACGTTAAACGTTGAAGACAGATTAGCCACAAATGTACACGAATGACAAATGTAACCATGTCTATATGGCAAAAGAGTGCAATCTACTGTACACTTTCTTGAAACTTAAATAAAAAACGAAGGATTTGCGGCCATATGATTATATGTACTTATGTACTTGTTTAGTATGAGGAACCCGCCTAAACTTTGTACAAGTATTTTTGATGCACGCTATATATATATATATATATATATATATATATATATATATATATATATAAACATGCTCAGAGTGATTAAAAAAGTAACTCCCAATTTAGTGTATGATGGACTCTCCCGTCTAGTAAAAAATATAGTTAGACAGGAGTTCATCATACATGAAATAGGGAGTTCAACCACCCTATATATATATATATATATATATATATATATATATATATATATATATATACTAGAGCATGGCCCGGCATTGCCCGTGCTTGATTCAAAAATCGAACGACGCATGCAGCAATCGCTATCACTTGAATTAAAATATTTTTGCCCTTCCTTACCTTTAAAGGAGTGCCCTTTGCCGTGCTGATGTTGCTACATGCCTTACTTCTTGCCTATCTCACACTGCGAATTTTTTCTAAGCTCTATACTAAACATTAAATCTGTTACGAAAAAAGAACAAAACAAAATGAACACAAAACGATCAGCTTTAAAAAAGGACTCGTAACTGGAAAAAACGAATGAAAAAAAAGAATGTTAACAACAAATACTTTTTCACGCCCAACCCAGTTTTGCGGAATCAGAATCAACGTTGAGTTTAAGCAAGCGAATGAGCCAATTGGAGTAAAGTGCCATGCAGATTTAAATTTTTCCCACTTCTGACGAATGCAGCAATCGATCTTTTTTGCATGCTAGCATGCTAGTTAACATTCGTGTCAGTCAGCTGTTGGCTCTCACGCTGGACAATAGAATCTTCCTGCCTATTCGTGGCAGCCAGCTATAGGTTTCTCACTCTGGCCAGTAGAAAATGGCCGCAAACTACATGAAAACTGCCGTAGAAGCATGAAAAAATTGATTATTTCCACTATCGATGGGAGTTGGCAAATGCAAAGTCGGTGTTGGCCTTCTCGCTTACTTGGAGCATGTGCATGTAAACTTTGGTGCAAATCCATCGAAAATAGCGGCAGTGCATTCATTGCACACACACACACACACACACACACATCCTGCCTTTTATATATATTTTATTTTTTATTAAGTTGGTCCTAAGCTTTCGGCCCATATTATTTCATATTGTGTTGTAATAACTTCGGTCCATCACGTTGTATCACGTGATAGAACCGCATCTTGAACATACGATCTGCGTCTGCTATTCCGCGACCGTTGTCGAATAGCAATATTCTATGTCAGAATAACAAAATATCATCTTTGACGGTGGATATTTTTGTTCCATGTCTGTATAACCACTCTGAGGATGGCTGATGAGATCCGAAAGCTAAGGACCAACTTAATAAATAAATATCCAAATCTTGGAAATTCTTTGTCTTTACTTTCACCCGAAATTAAAACAAACATTTGAACATTAGAACGGCTCCTGATCAGATATAATAGACATTCTGTTATATATATATATATATATATATATATATATATATATATATATATATATATATATATATATACATATACACCAATTTCTAATTAGTAGGGATTATTCCAAGGAGATACTTTAATCCAATGAGAGTTCAGTTTAAGTTACAGAGCAATAAATAATGACAAATTAAGAAAACACCTTAAAAATCCATATCGGCTATAATTTATTACATGAATATAACTATATATATATATATATATATATATCAATATTGATGAAATAAATTCTAACCGATAAGGATTTTTAAGATGTTTTCTTAATTTATTATATATATATATATATATATATATATGTCAACCAACATCGCGTTGGTCTGCTTGGGCAAGTGGAAGGATATAAATGCTTCAACTTTCCTAAGGAGACTTTACGATCGAAACACGGGTTGTGAGGTTGGTTGGCATTTTAGCCTTTTCTGAAATATCTTACCTTTACATATTCGATTTTGAATTGTGTATTGGGCACTCTTTTGTTGTCGATACCTTTTAGACAGTTTTCAGTCTTCCTTTTACATTTCTATCCGTGTGTTTATATATATATATATATATATATATATATATATATATATATATATATATATATATATATAAGGGGTGTTCCAATAACTTGAACCGATTTTAATGGCAATTAAGTTTAAGCGTCTAATGATTTTTTGATTTTTCTTTCAGATTTGGCAGATATTTGGGCGATATTATTTTTTAAACATAATTGCCGTGACTTAAATAACATGATCCAATAGAGAAATAAACAAATTTTCGCCAATAACACTGATTTATTTACTGCTGACTTTGATCCGTCTTATTGAAGCACCGTTATATATAATCCGTCTTAATGAAACACCGTTGATATATATATATATATATATATATATATATATATATATATATATATATATATATATATAAGTAGCTCTCGAAAAGAGTCTGACGTGTATGAACAGCAGAAAGAAAAGTATTTAACAACATGCAATATGGTAGAGCATTTCTAAACAAAGAATCACCTTTCTTCCGAATCTTCTTTCTTTTTCTTATCTCTAAATATTTTCTTTGGATTTTGGAAAGCGATGTCGCAGTGCATCTTCGGATTTCTACGTCCCATTCTTCATCTGTTACTACGCTGGCTGGTTAAATTTCTGTTAGTTAAATTTTTGTGCCAGCTTTTAAAAGAAACAAGGAACAGGTCTATTGCAAGACCGTCCGTCGGTCACGCACACGCACAGACGTCCGACGTTAGAGAAAACAACTTTCCAATGCAAATATTGTTAAAATCGTCTTAAAAAAAAAAAAAAGAAAAGAAAAAACGATAGACGCAAAACCGCGGAACGAAAACCAATAAATAAATAAAAATAAACATGGTCGCTAGTGTTACTCTAATTTGTTTCGTTTTATCGGAGAGCGCAATTGAAAAGAAGAAGAAGAAAATTGTAAAGGAATGCCGAAAAATAATTTGATTCTAAGACATGTTATATCAACGGGTGGGCAGGTGCTTGTATTTACCTGTAATAGCACTGGTTAAGTTGATGATCCGGTGAGAGACAAGACACACAACATGGATGACGAGAGATCAGTTTAAGGTGTAACCGAAGAAACATGTCATATAAAAGGTGTGTCTGAAAAATTAACGGTACTGGTTTAACAAACAATTTATTTCAATTCCAAACAACAAACTACATGTTTTCCCTTTCAGGGTAATCTCTCTCGAATCTAATACAGTTTTCCATCCTTCTCTGCTACGATTCTATGCACTGCTGGAAGGTATCTTCTTGGAGGCCCCTCAGTTCCGTCGTTACGTCCGTTTTGATGTCCTCCACGTCTTCAAAACGGGTCCCCGTGATGATACCCTTGATTGGGGGAAATGAAAAAATGTCATTGGGAGCAATATCAGGTAAATAGGGAGGTTGTCCCAGTAAGGCGATGTTCTTCTCGGCCAGGAACTGCCGGATGCTCAGGGTGTTGTGAGCAGGATGCATTGTCACGGTGAAGCAGCTCGTATGTGTCCTGCCACAAAAGCATGTAAAAAAAATGCAATGGTTGCAGAAAGCTCTGCTTACAGTTATAACCCCCCCCCAAGATATCGTGTTAGATAATAGTGCTTAGGCGATCATGTATCTTTCGATACATGACTGACGAAATAGATTTTTTCCCGCAGTAGGTTGCCCTTTCTTTCTGCGGTAGACCAGTTGCCACCCAAGGCTATAGAATCCGGTCTGTCCTGCTCATAGTGCTATAGCTGCTTAAATTTCTTTCTTTTTTTTAAATTTTATTTCCTAAGTACTTTCGATCTTCTTTCAAGATCATCTTCGGGGGTGCAAGTAGTACAAAACTATATGTTGTTCATTAGTATAAGTATTTATACAAAGTTGTGTGGTGTCATCCCATACCGTAATTTTTTCATTATGCTTTTAAATGTAAAACGGTTGACAATGTGCCGAGCATTCATTAGAACGTGAAAAATAGGTGAATAGGGAGGTTGTTCCAGTAAGGCGATGTTCTTCTCGGCCAGGAACTGCCGGATGCTCAAGGCGTTGTGAGCAGGTGCATTGTCGCGGTGAAGGAGCTAGTATGTGTCCTGCCACAGAAGCATGTAAAAAAATGCAATGGTTGCAGAAAGCTCCGCTTACAGTTATAAACTCCCAAGATATCGTGTTAGATAATAACACAATTTGCTTATCCCTCTTTCGACCATAGATCACACATCATATCCAGTCACTTTACCTCATGTACTTTCTTGTTTGCCGATTGAGCACTATGGAGAATTTGACCTGCCACATCCCTCGCATGAGAAAAAAATGCAATGGCTGTAGAAAGCTAAGATTACAGTTATATACACCCAAGATATGTTGGATGATAACACAATCAGCTTATCACTCTTTCGACCATAGCTCATACAACACACATAGTCCGGTTACTTTTCAGACAGACCACTCTATCTCTCTCTCTCTCTCTCTCTCTGTCTCTGTCTCTCTCTCTCTATATATATATATCCCCTAACATACTCATACACACCGCACCCATATAACCACACACACACACATAAATTGCATACATGATGTCTGCTAATTTTTAACAAAATCCGTTCATACTCACGAATAACTTTCCGTGTATTGATGTTGAAGGATGAGATCACTGATGCTTTCGGTACATGACTGACGAGGTAGATTTTTTCCAGCAGTAGGTTGCCATTTCTTTCTGCGGTGGACCAGTTGCCACCCAAGGCTATAGAACCCGGTCTGTCCTGCTATTTATCCATAGCTAGGAAGAGAAAAAGAGGATTCATACATTTCCCAAGGGTTAGTCAGTTATGTGTAATGCGTGATACATGCTTAGGCGATCATGTATCTTTCGATATATATCTGACGAGGTAGATTTTTTTCCTGTAGTAGGTTGCCATTTCTTTCTGCGGTAGACCAGTTGCCATCCAAGGCTACAGAATCCGGTCTGTCCTGCTATTTACCCATAGCTTGTGGGGGAGGAGAGGATTCATATCTTTCCCAAGGGTATTAGCACGAAAGTGAATGTAATAAATTCGACTGGAATCCGAATTCGGCTCTCCGATTCCTACCAACCTAAAATAAAAATAAAAAAATAAATGGAAATTTTCAAAACAAGAAAAAGTGTAAAACATACATTTCCGTGACATTCAGACACGCACACCAGATGCACATATGGGCGTGTATATATGTGCGTATGTAAGCAGGATTGGATCAGGTTACTGGCAACTCGGGCAGTCGCCGTCAAGGCCGAAGATGCCATCATGCCGCTATGTCTATTGGGATCTCCGAAAGAAAATTGTGATCTCTTGATTTGATGTAATTTTAAATCTGTTTCTGTGTCTGCATTTCGTTATTAGAAAGAGCTAATTACAAAATGTCGACATAGAAACAGATCTTTGTTGCCATATTTATCAGAACGTTTCGGCCGTTGTACGCTCTGGCCTTCTTCATGTCGAACTGAACCCTTTATTTCGCTCGCTGGGGTAGACTGTTCTTGAGGACGTATGACACATTGGATAAAGGCGTTAGTTAGATCTAGTGACAAGACCCAAAGAGTATGAGTTCAATACCTAGTTAAGGCAGTGGAGAACTTGGAGAGGGAAACAGGAGATAACTGATAACTGACATCCATTAGACTTGGCACGTGGAACTAGAACAGTCTACCCCAGAGAGCGAAATAAAGGGTTCAGTTCGACATTCCATCCACCTGAAGAAGAACGGAGAGTACAACAGCCGAAATATTGTGATAAATTTGGCAACAAAGATGAGGATGATAGTCTGAACAATGTAAATAGTGTAAATAATACCTCATCTCAGAAATATTGACAGATATAGAAACAGATTTCATTAATAAATAGTGTCACTGATTATATAATTGATGACCAATGCTAATAGATATGAAAAAGCACCTGAGGCAACAAAAGAATTAGCTACGGAATTAGATGTAGGGCTCATTTTTAGAAGTAAAAGAATTTATGTTTTGTTCCTGCCTCTGAACAATTATACACTAGATATAAGTCATGTAGAGCAGCCTTCATTTACAATATGATTTTTAGATGTAGAAGACATTTCAATAAAGGAACATTTTATTAACTATAAACCAATTATAGGCAAAGGATTATATGAAAGTGTTGTAATCTAGAGAGAGTTACTGAATGAGGAATAACCAAAATGGAGGTTGGAAATGATATAGTAATCTTTATAACATCGACAAAATACAATACTCGCCAGCGGCGTGAAGTAGGTAAACCACTGCTAGTGGTGGACTACACAAATAGAAAATTATAGATTTCTAGTGAGGATCAATATCTTGTATGATGTACTTAGGCAGAGTAAATGTTGTCAGCAAAACTATGCAGAACACTTCTGTGGAACTGTCTACCACAGTTTCATCAATAAATAGTGTCACTGATTATCATGCAAATGGATATGAAAAAACACTAGAGTCAACAAAAGAATTAGCTTGTCGGAGTTATCTCCTCCTTAGCTCCTAACCCTTCAACAGGAGTCTCTCTCCCCTGGCTATAAATACTCGCTGACCGCTCGCCTCGACTTCTTTTTGCCTCAGGCCTTTGGGCCGCCACCTTGAGGTAAATCTCTTTTCCTTAGGCTTCAATCTTACACCACCTCGCAGATGTGAATGCTCACAGATACAGCGTTTCCCAAATGCTGGGAACACGCTAAGAACAATACACGTACGTACGAACACTCACCACAACACACACACACACACATAATATTCACCGCACACACTCTGTCCATGTAACTTGTAACCATATTTATTTACATATATTTATCGGTCGTGTGTTTGTTTTTCTTTGTCTTTTTTGGACTTAATTAAAGTCCAACTTTCTCATGTAGTTGGACCGGCTAGCAGGAAAATCTTAACTCACGTGTGTTCTTCTACTTCTACTCAACACCACCGCCACGGTCCCTCTACAAGCCACAGAATTAGATGTAGAGTCCATTTTTAGAAGTAAAAGAATAAGAAGAAAAAAGAGGATGTT
>OZ010584.1:28125585-28205585 GCA_963932145.1 Acanthosepion lycidas
CGTAAAGTGATCATTAAATGTTTCACATGTTCAAACTATAATTAACAAGCTGAAGAGCGCGTATGAATTGAGGGTCGCATTAGAGTTACTGCGGTTTAAGCCTGATCACGAGTTGGGCTTTGTAAAAAAAGAAGTCTGAAGTTGTTTAACAATAATGGTTTCCAATGATTTTCTTGTGTTCTAAGATTAAGATTTAAAATTATCCATCCGCACAAAAAATAGTCCTTGTTACCTTCATTACAACTTTAGCAACGGCCCGTAGTACCAACAAGGACGAGATTTCCATAAATGAAAATAATATATATATATATATATATATATATATATATATATATATATATATATATATATATATAAACTTTTGGGTAGCGATTGCAAAGGTGTTTTTATTATAATCTCTTAATATAAAAATATAATAATATTATATATATATATATATATATATATATATATATATATATATATGTAATATTATGTTTTATATTAAGAGATTATAATAAAAACACTTTTGCAATCGCTACACAAAAGTTTTACTGATTCAATACTATGATCCCATCGCCTGAAGAAGTACAATCATAGTATTGAAACATGAAAGCATTTGTATAGCGATTTCAAAAAGTGTTTTTATTATAATCTCTTATAATAAAAAATATAATAATAATAATATATTGCTCTACTTTGTACTGAGCACTTTTTAAAAAGTAAATTCTACGAATTGTAGATTTTTACTCAATTTGTACTTTCTTTTTTGTATATATATATATATATATATATATATAACAGGATGATAAAAAAAGAACAAATAGGAAACTTATATCAATCTAACATGTTTTGATTTTCTTAAGAGAGGAAAGAGAGAAAACAATCTGATATACATTTAGTATTTGTTCTTTATTTTAATATATATATATATATATATATATATATATATATACACACATACATACATAGACAAACACACACACACACACACACACATATATATATATATATATATATCATCTACAAGCAAAATGTTTTACTATATCACAGCTCACCAGTGTGGCGAAGCATCCATTTGCCTCAAGCCGGGATCGAAACCCGACTGATTTAGCATCAGTTGAAGATTTTACCCCTGGGCTAATTTTCACGTCCTTATCCTTCGAATAAACACATCACTGACCGACAGGGCTCATTTTATGGAAGAGCTTTGCAGCATTAGCAATAGTAGCCATTGTTTACAAAGTTGAGCTTTCTCTCAAGAGTACTCGACCGGAATTAAATTTACTGTTATAGTAATAGATAGCGGCTTGGATTGAATTTTAATTTTTTATTGCGGAATCGGAGAGCCGAGTTCGAATTCCACTCGAATCCATTACATCCACTTACGTGCTAATACCCTTGGGAAAGGTAGAAATCCTCTTCTTCTCCCCATATGGGTAAATAGCAAGACAGGCCGCGTTCTATAGCCTTGAATGGAAACTGGTCTACCGAAGAAATAAATGCGGGAAAAAAATCTGCCTCGTCAGTCATGTATCGAAAGATATATGATCGCCTATTAACAAACAAGGATTTTTTTCTCCTGATGATGGCCATGCTGGTCGAAACTAGTCGATGAAACTAATCGAAATAATAAAACAAAATAATATTAATATACAACCCAGTGTGTTTGAAAATTTTAATTTTTTGTTGTTCAAAACACACACACACACACGCGCGCTCACACACAGATATATATATATATATATATATATATATATATATATATATATATATAGGAAGAGAGAGAGGGTGTGAGAGAGAGCGGAAATAAAATAAAAGAGAAAGAAAATGACTGGACATATACAAATCTGCGCTTAGGTAAATTTACATTATTTTAGGAAGCTGAGGAGGCCCATGATCGCTTATGTCCTGAAGGGACACGGCATATAGAAGTAATCACAAGTTTATTGTTGCGGCATCTGATTCCCCTCCTTTCATCGTCACAGGAAATATGGAAAACATTTGAACCCCTTCCCCCCCCAAAAAAAAAGAAGTTATAAATTTAACAAATCCGTTTTGTTCACCATTTCGCCGAAGGTCGCCTGTTCAATCCTTGTTGTTTTTACCACTACAAGTTAACCGTTTCTCCCTAAGCAAGGCAATAAAGCCACGAAGACGCAATGCTTTACTGAGTATTAGAGAATATGAGAAGCAAAACAAAACGCTATTGAGAGAACAATTCACCAATGAGTGTTTTTTATTTATTTTATTCACTGGAGTGACGTTAGCCTAATCACTGTTTTGCCGAGGGTGTGGGGGCATGGGAATTAAATAATATACCAACTCTTTTTTTTTTTTTTGCTTAAATTTAGGATTAAATGCTGACGGAATCTCGGGGGATTAACATTAATTTCCGAAGGAGAGATTTGCGAATATATCAACGTGTGTCTTATTTGGGGTGGTGAGAAATATATACCTCAAGTTATGCCAAGATTTTATCATAAGCTTTAACAACGCATTTATCTGGCGCCAACGTGGGACCATAAATTTGTACAGGAAATTTGAGCGTTTTATTGCGGTAAAAAAATTTAAATTCTTGCAAAAATCAAATAATTATTAGATTTTAATGAACCTTTCAGGACTTATTCACAAATGAATGAAATTATTTTAGAAATATTTCTTTTTTAGAAAATCTTTTAAAAAGTTTTGGGACGTAGAGTGGCCGTTATTTAATTACAACCGCAAATAAATACTTGACAACAAGAAGAAGTAAAAGTCAACGAAAGATAATTAACCATTTTAGTGAATACCTTTTCACTAACACGGCTCGGCTTAACGTCCGGTAAATCCTAAATCAAAACTCACATCATCGACGCAAAATAATTCACACTAATTCGACTGGATAGTTCCACTCAATAGTGACTCAATAATTGCAACTGTCAGTAGGCTGACATTGCTATTTTTACATCTGGCGGAAAATATGTATTTATTAGTCCAGTCACGCTTGAACCTCAGTGTCAATAGTTACTCATTTTCTTCCTATATGACAAAATTTCATATTTTTATTACATCTATTAACTGCTACCTATTGAATTTCATTAAATTTCGAGAAATTGTAGCGCTTATTGTTTATTTTAGTTATAAGGAAAAAAAAACGCGGAGAATTTAAATCATCGATTTATTTTTGGTCAAATAGGAGCCCAACTTATAGAAATTCTGTTCTGAATTTTAAAAATAAAGATGTAGCAAATCTAATACATTATTTAATTAAAAAAAAAGTTTTTAATTGCTTTTATGAATAAACGAAAAAAAAAAATTATGAAAAAATGTCTTACGAAAAATTTTTTTCGATTTTTTTAAAAATGTTTTCATCTTTTAAAATTAAGTTAGAATGATTTATAGACTTTTAAAATTTTGTATTAATTTGTAGACATTACATGATATTGTTATTAACTAAAATCTATATTTAAAATTTTGTATTAATTTGTAGAGATTACATGATGTTGTTATTAACTAAAATCTATATTTAAAATTTTAAATTTATTGGTAATTTTCAAAATTTCTCCGTCGAATGTCTTTGTAAATAAGACTACAAAGACTAAGTAGCTAAAATTCAATATAATAGAAAACTTAGAATATTTTCTAAGTTTTTTTTTTTAGGATTATTTCATAGTTAAAGCTGCTATAAAAAGTCGTCCATGTTATATTTGTCAAGTAATTGTTACAGTTATTTGCCCCATAGTTAAATTTACCAAACATCGATAAATCTGAAAAACACCTATTTCTGTTAAGAAATGCTTTTCTGCGACATTTTACACTAAAAGTAATACTTGTTTTAATGCAGATTAATTAAAATTTAAAGCGGTTAATCTTCTTCAAATAACGTTACAGAAAAGTACACGTTATGTTTAAAAGATTTTTTTAATAAAGATAATTATGCTGTGTTGACAGATTTGTCGATATGGTCGATTTTCTTCATTTTACAGACAATCGGAAAAAATTCCAATCAATTTAATTTCGGTTTGAAATGAAGTATTTTGCTTATTGGAAATATTAAATTTAATCTATTAGATTCAAATTAAAACTAAAATAAAATCTTTGTGAAAGTTTTTTTTTAATTCTTAAAATGCATTTAAAATTTAAGTATCTCTATTTTAGGTAAGCCCTCTGTCTATCCCTGTCTCTCAACATCTCTTCAGAAAACATTGAAAGGTTTTCTTAATGACAAGAAAGGTGGAGACAAATATTGCAATAATATATTGAATAATCACAAGACTGCATCTCAAAACTCCAGAATGCAGTGAAAGGTTGTGTTAATGTCAAGATGGAGACAATAGTCTCAATAATATAGGACATAATGAAAACGCTTCATATGAGGATGTCGGGAAATTTCATTAACTAGAAAGTTAAAAGCAATATGAATAAGAAAAACCCTTACTGGTAGGCCTTCACGAAATTACTGAAGTATATTTAGCTAACTCATTAAAGCTCTATTTTTATTTCGTTTTAATAGACTTACACAAAAAAAATTATTTCGTCTCTTATTGAAAATCTGATCTTATTTGTTTGAAGTTTAGGAATTTGAAGAAGAGAAAAACAAAACAAAACAAGTAACAGCCATGTTATGAAATAAAAATACAAAAATCCGGCAGAGGCTATAAATTTTCTGGAATGCCCCTAGAGACCCTCTGTGTTAAGGGCCACGATTTATACAACTCTAACAGGAAAAAAACATTACCAGCAAGGCTTACTGTAAAAGATATTTGTGTATCGAGAAGACAGTCATTGTCAGAAAGCGTAAAACTGGCGTTGAGGATACAAAAATGAGGAAAGTAAGTCCAAAAACGTCAAAGGAAGTACAAAGATTTCTTTTTAACGATTAACTCTTGAAATTTAGAATGGGGATTTACAGTCGTTATTGCTTTGAGATCTCGGCTTTCGCCCCTTGGGACAAAATCAAATCGTCTCTCTCTTCATCAGCCCGTAGAGAACTGATGATGTCTCCCTGGGGGGGAAGAAGAAAAAATAGCGAAAATGTGTTCCTTCTTGCAGTGGCGCAGTGGCGGGAAGAGGGTTTCAAAAAGCCCAAAATGCGCGCAGATTAAATAACCAGTCTTTCATTTTTTTTTCCTACCATGATCGTTCAGGGCGTTGGCGATTATAGCTCTCCTCAACTTCCACTCTAATTCTCCTTTCTTTATCACTCCGTTTTGTCTTTTGAGGTCCTTACGTTTTTCTTCTTTTATATGCCGAGCCCTTTCAAGATGTGGACATTCACGGCTCTCCATGACTTCCTGCATTTTATTGATCCAAGTAATTCTTCTTTTTATCACTCTTTGTCATTGATGTTATTCTTTTATGTGCAGAATCCTTTAAAGATGTGGGCGTTCATTGCTCTCCGCGACTTCCTATCTTTTATTGATACAAGTAATTCTAGTTTTTATCACTCTTTCTCATTGATGTCATTAAGTTTTTCTTCTTTTATGTTCCGAGTCCTTTCAAGATATGAGTGTTCATGACTCTCCACTACTTCCTAACTTTTAATGATCCAAGTAATTATTGTTCTTTTTGATCATTCTTTGTAATTTAGGTCATTTTGTGTTTCTTCTTTTATGTGTCATGTCCCTTTAAAAGGTCGGCATTCATGACTCTCCACTACTTCCTAACTTTTAATGATCCAAGTAATTATTGTTCTTTTTATCACTCTTTGTCATTTAGGTCATTATGTGTTTCTTCTTTTATGTGTTAAATTCATTTAAGAGGTAGTCGTTCATGACTCTCCACTACTTCCTAACTTTGAACGATCCAAATAATTCTTGTTCTTTTTATCACTCTTTGTCATTTAGGCTATTATGTTTTTCTTCTTTTATGTGCCGAGTCCCTTCAAGAGTTGGGCGTTCAAGTCCCTCCACGACTTCCAATGCTTTGTAACTCTAAGCATTGTTTGTATCCTCCTTACTCTCCCGTACAGTCCCTGTTCTGCCATTTAATTAGGTCGTTAGATAGGGTCACTCGTTGTTTCCCTCTGTTCCCTTGCCTACCTACCATTTATTGCGATCTCCCAAGGAAGCTTATTTCGTAGTCTTGACCCTCCACGTTTGTTTTGACTTTCCTCTACTACTCTTCCCAGGCACCATACCCCCAAGACACAATTTAACGAGCTCTATTCAAATTGTTCCAAGGATTCGCTCAGGATGATATCGACGAGTTAAGACAAATCGGTTGCGTTTCGGCAGCTTTGTCGCAATAACTCTCAATTTGAGGAAAAGGCTCTTGGAGAGTGTGCTTCCTTGATGGTACTCGGACATTTGGCCAATGGACATTTGACCAACGGACATTTGGCCGACGGACATTTAACCGAATTGATATTTAACAGAAAATGTATTGGCGTACTTACATGTATGTCACACTGTTTATCGTAATGTGTGCTGAATATAATATATAGTAATGCACTGAAAATTAATTTAATATAAAAATATAATGGAAATTATTTTATTATGGTAATTTCACTGAGAATTATATTACTTAAAAATGCAATCCAAATTATTTTACTATACGAAAGCTGGAAATTATTTTGCTATAGAATTTGCACTGAAAATTGTTTTACTATACAAATACAATGGAAATTATTTTACTATTTGGCCGAAGGACATTTAACTGAATGGATATTTAGCCGAAAATGTATTGGCGTATTTACATGTATGTCACACTGTTTATAGTAATGTGCTACATATATATATTTATTTACTGTATTAATTTATAAATTTTCGTTTTGTTACAGGCTTTAAAAAAAAAATCTATTCTGTATATACTATATTATACTTGAAATATTACTGTAAGATGATAAGTATTTTGAGAAAAAGTACATTTTACTATAGTAAAAATCTTAAGCTTTTACGATATGAAAAATCTTTCTTAAAGGGATGAACTAGTTTTTATCTTTTTATCATACGAATTTAAATAATAAGGTTCTACTTCTCCCCGCGCCAAAAAAAACTAATTTCAATAAACAAATATTGAAATAAGAAAACTTTTGACTTTAAATTTAGATTTATTAATTTAATCCCTTGAAATTCATTGGTAATTATTAGTCCTATTCTACCTTATAGTACTACTGATTAAAATACTTAAAGTATTACTTGTTACTATTTTTACTGTACTAAATGTCTCTCGGCCAAATATTCGTCGGCTACATGTACCTTTGGCCAAATTTCCATCGGCCAAATATCTGTCGGTGAAATGTCCGGCCAAGTTCTTCCATCACTACAAATCTTAAACCATTCAAGTCTAAGGTTAACCTACATCTCTATCTATAAAAGGCAGGATGTGTGTGTGTGTGTGTGTGTGTGTGTGTGTGTGTGTGTGTGTGTGTAACGAATGCACGGCCGCAATTTTCGACGGATTTGCGGCAAGATTTACATGCACATGCTCCAAGTTAGCGGAAAGGCCAAGACCGGCCTTGCATTACCCAACTCCCATCGATAGTAGAAATAATCGATTTTTTCTTGCTTCTACGGCAGTTTTCATGCAGTTTGCGGCCATTTTCTACTGGCCAGAGTGAGAGCCAACAGCTGACTGACACGAATATTAACTAGCATGCTAGCATGCAAAAAAAATATCGATAGCTGCATTCCTCACAAGTGGGAAAAATTTAGAAAAAAATCGCAGTGTGAGATAGGCAAGAAGTAAGGCATGTAGCAACATCAGCACGGCTAAGGGCACTGCTTTAAAGGCAAGGAAGGGCAAAAATATTTTAAGTCAAGTGATAGCGATTGCTGCATGAGTCGTATGATTTTTGAATCAAGCACGGGCAACGCCGGGCCATGCTGCTAGTATCCCCATAATATATATTTCTTACTTCTTCCTCTTACGCTCAAAACAATTTCATTCAATAAGACTTTGTATTGGCTGAACACTAGAAAAAATATGACTGTTTATTTTCACTTTGTCAATCATTTTTTGAACACTGAGGATTCGCATCACATCATATGGTTTTGAAATGCTTAGATATAAGCTGAAAGTTTTTGATTAAATTACGTACCTCCACTAATTCGGTATACGTAAGGTTTTCCATTTTTGACACCTTTGTAAACAAAAGTTAATTCTCGGTTTTAAAAATCTTGCAAAAATAAAATAAATATTTCTGAAACGGTATTTGAGGAAAATTAGCAAATGTAAAGTTAAGTCAATCTGATTTGAAAGAAATATTACTTACAGCATAAAACGTTTTATACAAATATTTCTTATCTACGGGATCTTGTTTTTCTGACGTGTTAATCGATTTATTTACATTTGATTGACAGCCGAACCTGTACATAGTTAAGTATAGTCAAGCGCAGACTGTAAAGATTTTTTTCACCGTGAAGGTAGAAAACCGTTAAAACATGTGACTTTTGAATGCTAGATTTATCGATTTGTACATCCATACTCCAGAAAGTCTGCACGTAATCACACATACAAAAGTAAATCGAAATTCTTTTAAAAATATTCGGGTCGTCAGATTGTAATAAGCTTTACAATATATGATTAGTAAATATAGTTTTACTTAATAACAATGTTTCCTAAGAATTATCTTACTGAAAATGAATGTTAAAAGATTTAAAACTTTATAAATTATTCTACTTAAAATTGTAAAAAAATGAAAACAAATTTTGTAAAATTTCTTCAGACAATATTGTCTTTAATATATATTATTCATAAAAGCAATTAAAAACCTTTCTAATTAAATAATGGCTTAGTTTTATTGCATTTTTTAATTTTTCGATTCAGAACAGAATTTCGGTAAGATTGGGTCCAATTTTGCAAAAAAAATTCGGTGATTTAAATTCTTCAAAAATGAATGTTAAAAGATTTAAAAACTTTATAAATTATTCTATTTAAAATTGTAAAAAAAAATTAAAACAAATTTTGTAAATTTTTTTTCTTCAGACAATATTGTCTTTAATATATATTATTCATAAAAGCAATTATATACTTTTCTAATTAAATAATGGCTTAGTTTTATTGCATCTTTTATTTTTCGATTCAGAACAGAATTTTGCAAAGACCGGGTCCGATTTTGCAAAAAAAAATTCGGCGGTTTAAATTCTTCAAAGAATTCTGCTTTTAAATTATAAAAATTATCACAATGAATTTCTCAAATTTTCATAAAATTAAGTAAGAGGCTAAAACACATGTAAAAATATATTTTTACCAAGATTTTCTGATTAATTTCTTTTATTTCTGTAATTTTTTTTCAATTCTTCCTGACAGTAATTCAAAAGATCTTGGAGATGGCATGGATTTCGTTGGGTGTACTTGTTTCTTTAGTTCCCAAGACAATAGTTCAATGAAATCAGGCATTTGCAATGGCCAATCTTCCAAAAAGTTGTACATCTTCCTCCTCAAGGAACCTTTATTTTGCACCTGATGCGTTGCAAAGAGCACAGTCATGCTAAAAAAAGGTTTCCTATTTTCGGAATCTGGCTGAAGATTAGATTGTAGCAAACTAATATTGTTTACATTGTATAGGTTTCCATCATCTTTTATCAATTTTTTCTACCATCTCTTTTGACGAAATCCCACACCATGACGTTAGTCACCCACCAAATTGTAAATTCTTTTTTTCTTTCATTAGTCTTCTTGCATTAGAATGTAACTCCATTTTGTATTAATTTCTAAAAATTACTCCGTCCTGGGTAAGAAGATAAACTACATCCGCGTCCTGGATAAGACGATAAACTACATACGCGTCCTGGGTATGACGATAAACTACATACGCGTCCTGGGTATGACGATAAACTACATACGCGTCCTGGGTAAGACGATAAACTACATCCAACAGCAAGGCCTCTGATCAAGTGGTTTTGAGGAGAGTGGAACCACCTCTTAATTGCTGGTGTTCCCAAGTCCACTCTGACCCGGGGTGGTAGCACCTGTTAGGGTCCCAGCTATGGGTAAATAGTCAACCCCCAAACTGGGGTCAAAACACTATGAAAGTGTAAAAAAAGGTTTCAATACCAGCAATATATTTTTGAAGAAAATAAATATTAACCAGCAATACGTTTTTGTAAATAATTATTACCAGCAATACATTATTGCCAGCTATACAATTTTGAAGTAAGCTAATTAAGTAAAACCATTTTTGAATTCTAGATCTTACATGCTCGTTTTCCAGCTTTAAGCTTCCAAAAGCGGTATATCTTCTGCCACGCGGCAGCTACGAAAACGGCACAATTATGTTTTCTATTTATCCACAGACAATACCGAAAAAAGCATGCCACATGTTGTTAGGATGATAATGCAGAAACTCACAGACTTGGGATACGAGACTTTACCACATCCACTTTATTTCAATGACCTCTCGCCCAATGGCTACCACTTTTTCAAGCATCTTGACAATTTCTTTAAGCCAACATACATTCCATTGCAAAGAAGATGTAGCAAAAACAGCATTCAAAAATGTTTTGACGTCAAAACCTTTCGAATTTTGTCGCAAAGACATAAATAAATTTGTACTTCGATGGCAGAAATGTAGAGATGTCCAGAGTTCCTATTTTAAATGATTTTAAACACTGTTTAAATACATTAATTCAAGAATAAAAGTTGATTCTTAAATAGGATACTATTTTCCGAATAACCTAATATCTGAAGGTCACTTAATTCGCTCATAGATGGCAATTTCATATTTGAGAATCGGACCCATTTTCAACTTGTCCTTTGTCGCATCACTAGACAACTTTAAAAAATCACTTGGTACTGAGATATCATTATGATCAGTGAAGACCTCAGAAAGTGATTTTCAGGATGGGAAAATCACTCTCTCATAACTACTTTATCCCACTGGGATCAACATTTGTAGCTAACTACTTAATCATTCTTGACGGGTGATTAAAAAGTAGATAGATAAAGCAGTGAAGGTATTTCTTGAGTCCAGATCAAACGTTAAAATTCTGAGCTGAGAATCCAAAGTTAAAAAGCCCTGACTCAAGGTAAAAAGTTAAAGATGAGACCTCAAATCAAAAATGAAGAAATTTTAATCCCAAGTCAAATGTTAAAACCGTGAACTCACGTTAAAAGTTAAGAATCTTTGAGTTAAGGTCAAAAGTTAAAACTTTGAGCTGATGACAAAATTTAAGAAAATTTGATTCCAGGTCCAAAGTTAAAATTCTGAGATCAACTATGTTTGTGTTAAGGTCAAAAGTTAAAACTTTGAGCTGAAGACTAGATTTAAGAAAATTTGAGTCTAGGTCTAAAGTAAAAATTCTGAGATCAAGTATGTTTGTGTTAAGGTCAAAAGTTAAAACTTTGAGCTGAAGACTAGATTTAAGAAAATTTGAGTCTAGGTCTAAAGTTAAAATTCTGAGATCAAGTCCAAAGTTAAGAAAAGGATTCAGTTGTTTTATTTCGTAAGTATTCAAATAGCACTGAAAGGTTTAAATCCACCCCCTCTCTCTTTCTCTCTCTCTCTCAATTTCTCTCACTTTCTTTCCTTTTTTCCACATCCCTAATCTCTGACATTTCTCTTTTTGTTTTCGTTTGCTTCGTTTTGAACATCGAAGAAGAATCCAGCCCAATACATAAAAAAATAAAAATAAAATAATAATAATAACATGTCAGACCAGGAGTCACAACACTGAGAGTCTCATTGTTTTAACAATAACAACCCACCTAGGGAGATGAAATATACCCACCCACCATCAGGACTACATTCTCAGACATGAACGACATAGATGAGACAAAATTGAAATAGCTGTTTAAGAACTCCATCGGGAATTAACTTTTCAACTTCTTGCCTTTGCCTTTTGACTCATCCATTGTGCATTCGTTCCAATCTCTGTCGGACTATAATACAGACCAGCTGGGCTGTGCAATGTTTGTTTTTCTCTTATCTTATATTTAATCTAAAGCTCTTTGTGTGCGTTTTCCGTTAAGTGATGGTTCGCTAGCTAGCTTGATAGACAATTATCGTAGCTTCAACACTTACTACCATTAATATAGACCTGGATCAGACTTAGCAAATCTCCAAGTAATATAATTGCTGGCCAATCGTATCCGAGTCCGCCTGCTTACTAGGGCGGCTAGCCAGTCCCTATTGTAGACACATTCTCAGACACATGTGTGCTTGTTCAAAATCCACAGATCCAACCAGTGGTTCATACTGCAACTATGCTGACCTTAGTTGCAGTTTCTGGGAAAGAGAGAGCGTTATCTAACGTGATCAACAATCTTGAAGAGGGCCAGCACGTTCAAGCCCTCGGTCACGACGACTTGCAACTTCGTGCTAGCTCAACTATTTCGACGGCTCCGAAATAGTCCCGGCTATCCAGTTTCACTCATAAAGCTTGGGGATCAACTCGTGGTATGATTTTTGCAGGCACTTTCCAAAGGTACCACACGCTGGGATCGTCTCTACAGGTCCTGATAAGATCAAGAAATCGCCTTCCTGATAAATCATCCTCATCATCCTCCCTCAGGTTGGTCGGAACTCCATTGACAGTCTCTTTCCACATTGTTCGGTCCTGCACTGCTCTACTGCTCTACCCGGATCCGCAATGTTCAGCCTTGAGTCCCGAGTTATGATGTCAGGGAAAGTCAATTTCTGTGAGAAGACACGCCCAGAAGGACGCCATAGAAGTAAGGATGATACGATTTCTCTCACTGCTCGGTGGCAGTGGCCGGCAAACTGCAATTTTGTATATGTTCCATTCAGTCGTCTTTCAAGACGAGCAGATTATGTCCAAGTTTCTGATCCATAGAGTAGGTCTGGTTTAATCAATGTTCGAAAGGTTTGGACTTTTAAGGAGGACGGAAGGTTCGAGCTCCAAATAGGAGTAAGGATGAGACGATTTTCCAGTCCGCTCTGTGGCAGTGGCCGGCGAACTGTTATCGTTTTTGTTTGAGTTTAATATAGATTGGTCATAGTTCTCCGTAAATTGTGTTAAGCATTGCATGGGATCTCCAGCTGATGTTCTGGATTTTTAAAAGTAGATTTGTATATGTTCCATCCACTCGTCTTTCAAGACGATCAGATAATGTCCAAGATTCCATGTTAGACTAGACTTTTAAGGAGGATGGCAGGTTCGGCGCCAAATCTTGTGAGGTTTGTTACACGCATCCCACACATGAGTTTTTATGTGAGATCCAAGATATCTGAAGTCCTTAACTTTTTTGATGGATTGTATTATTGAGTGACTTCAAATTGGATGATTATGGGGAGGTTGCAGTAAAGACCTACCTGGTTCGCTGCTTGCTCAAGTGATTGCAGCAAGGATTCTGCATCCTTGATACATTGAGGAATTAATGCAAGATCATCGACAAAGTCAAGGTCAGTCAGGTATTGTGGAGGGTACCGATTACTCTGGCGAGGTTTCAAAAGAGTCCATTTTTCTCCATGTTATCAAGAAAACTACGCAGAACGTAGACCATACATCTTATATATAAGGTACAGTTTATATGTATGTGAGTGTGCGTGTGTCAAAGCAACCCCACCGCTAACTAATGGTTCGATTTCAATGATCCATACCTCATTCAAAAGCCTTAGAAAAGTTAAGTACAGGGAACGATTTTTATTGAGCTCAGTTTCAGGGATGCCAGATTATGCGAGGTTAAAATATATATATTAATATATTATACTAGCCATTATCGTTGCTTTCAAGGAGAGCACCCCTTATTTTCCTTTTCTATCCAAAACTGCAGCTAGCTCCCGTGGGGGACTCTTGGTTTGGCGATCATCACAATAGCTGGGGCGTGGTAGATGCGATAGGCATCAATAAACTACAGAGGAACTCAAAATTGATTGCTGCATTTAAGTATTGGATTAATGTTTAAGCTTACCTTTTCATCGATGATTCTTCTGCTGTGACTTAATTTAAAGATGATTTGATGTATATAGATCCTTGTTTTCCATACAAACAATTTTATTTCATGGGTGACAGAACAGGGGACAATTTATAAGTAAAATTAATATAGTGTAAAGATGGGAAAATAGAAATTAGAGTTAGTTATACATTCAACATGTGAAGAGTTAGAGAAACATATTAGCTAATTAAGTAAAACATGCATTATTGAAATTCTCCCACGAATTCTGAGGTTAAAAATCCTCGGCACCACTTCATAGTATTTCACTTAGGTATTTATTAATCCACCCACGAGGATCAAATGTGGCACAAGGCCGGTTTAATGTGGGTATCTCCGAGCCCGTAGGCTCGGCCAAAAATATGACCTTTGAACCCGCCTAGACGGGTTCAGGCTTTGTCTGACTTCCCGAACGAAACCTTGCCCTTCGGCAAAGCCTCGTCCGGGTTCCTCTCTGCAAACGCAGAGAGTTGAACAGAAGGCGTCCGCAGTCAAAGACCGCGAGACGCCAACTACTTACTAAGTGCTCAATATCTGTATTATATATTATCTACTTCTAGGCAAATAAACTCTTCAGGTTTAACTAATTTGCATATTAATTTTTAAAAAAATTATTTCATTAATTAAATGTCCTTCATTACTATTCTTTTATTCGAGGATTGTTTTGATTTTCATATCAAAAATAGTTCTGTTTAGGCATATCGTCTTATAAGTGCAGAAAAGTCTTTGAAATTTACATTTTACTTCGTCTTCGAAACAAGTTGGCATCTATTTGTCAAACTTTCCTTAACTATAAGAAGCCAATTTATGTTCATTTCAAATTTTTGTTTCAAAGATTTCAAGTAGTGAATATATTATGTTGGTGCAAAAATAATGTCTTTTTCTCACATAGTAACATATGTGAGAAAACGGCATTATTTTTGCACCAACCTAATATCTTATTTTGCGAAGCGATAGCGAGCGGGCGAGACCTGCTAGCAGACTATAAACAAAAAAGCAGCAAATGTGCCACCTTGTAGAACTGCTTTGACTTCAAAGGAATCAGTCTGTCAGCCGATACAATGGTGGCAGTGGTGTTTCTGTACAGAGCTCTAATTGCCTCATCAATTTTAGTGGGTATACCATAGAGTTGGAGGATTTTGAACATGACATTTCTGCTGATGGAATCAAACGCTTTGCAAAAGTCAACAAAACACATTATGACATATTTGTTGATTTTTTTTTCATCTCTTCTAGTATGCGGCGAATGGAGAAGACCTGCTGCTTCTAAATCCATTCTGGTTCTTATAACTAGACCAGAGTGAGACAGGAATCTGATTCAGAAATCATGTCGGAAAAATAAAGTTTTTATCACTCGGCTACGTACGCAAAATGCAAATATCTACCAGAGTCAGTAATCGATTGTTTGTTAGAAGATCAAATAGCTGTCTGTTGGCACTACTAACCTTAGAGTTTTAAATTGATCTCATGAGAAATGATTCGGGGATCTGGATTGCGGAAGATTTTTTTTTTTTAATTCTAAACCCGATTGATAACAATCCGTGTTCATGGTTTCAAATTGGGTTAAAAGAATAAAGATCAGTATCCGTAGTACTTTTCCGTCATAATCTACAGGGTACGATGGGTAAATTGTCACCATTTTATATGTTTGATTTCTTACATGCACGTTGTTTGTTTTTGACTTTGTCGACTACACAGTATTGTAGGCTCAATTGGTCACTGTCTGCGTGAAAAATAGAACGATGACGCAATTCACTGCACCAGAAATTTGGAAAAGGCATCTTGGCTTCAGTCATTTTCCTACTGTCGAGACGTAGTTTTTTTATATGTATCTATATGTGTATATGTACCTATGTGCTTATGTACATGTGCATGTGTGTATATGTAGGCACACACACACACATACACACACACACACACACACACACATATATATATATATATATATTTTTTGTTTTTTTGAACAATAAAAAAATATTGAAAAATTAAAATCTTCAGACACACTAGGTTGTAGATTAATATTCTTTCGTTTTTTTTTTAATTATTATTTCATTTAGATTCCTCGACTAGTTTCGGCCAACATGGCCATCATCAGGAGAAGAAATATTTCTGCTTGCTGGTAAACTATATATATATATATATATATATATATATATATATTTATACACTAGTAAACGATACTCACGAATACGAGTAGCCAGCTATTATATCGATGTGCATATGTATGTAAAAGTATGCAAAAATGGAGACTCTAATATGTGTATATGCCTGGATGGATATGTATGTATGTACACGTATGTAAAATAGTATATATCTATATCGATCGATCTATATCTATCCATCTATATCTATCTATCTATCTATCTATCTATCTATCTATCTATCTATATATATATATATATATATATATATATATATATTGTTTATACGTTATTTTTCATTAAAAAACTATCTAATAAAAATCCTGTCTCACTTTTTTTTTTAACCACGTGTGATAACTTTCTCTTATTTAAAGTACAAAACAACTACTTTTGGGGAAATTTAAAAAAATTACCAGGGGTCCCGTCAAACTGTAATATATATATATATATATATATATATATATATATATATATATATATATATATATATATATATATATATATATATATATATATATATATATATATTCGTTGAACAAGATTGACGAGGACATTTGTTTAATTCATTATGTTGTTTCTTGTATAAACAGAAATGTCTTTGTGGCTTCTTTCTGTGCTTAATGAAAGCAAAAATTGTTCAAAGATTTTATTTCCAGCGCTTTTGGATAAACTCTTAGACATTTTCAAGGAGTTTATATAGTTGGATGGAGAAGAGATGGAATCATAACTTTCCTAACGTTGGTGGATGTAAAGAACTCAACTGGAATTCGACCTCGGCGCTTTGATTCCTTAATTTGAACTGCTGTCCATTACCCCACCCTGCCACTAATATATATATATAAATTGCCTTATATTATAGTAGTATTATGACTACTAAAAATATGGCAAGCAAAAGCTCTTGTAGATTGTATAAAATTTGCTGAATGTTGATGTATACTTAATTTCCAAATATGGCCAGAACATTGTGGCCGTGATCATATTTAAAGTTATTAAGAGTTCTTTCATGTTATTCTTTATAATCTGGGTTCCAATCACTTCTACACACTTTTTGCAGTGGGGGCTAAATATCATATCATATTCATGTTTCTGACAGGCATGTTACGTATTGACAAACGTATCTTGTCAGTCTTGTTCAACGAAACATGTATTAAGCAATGTTTCCTTAAAATTTTAGCGTTTTTTTCCTGTCGAATTTACCTTGACGGCAGATTTAAGATTTTATGTAACTTCCTATCTAACAAGTTCCATTAACTGTATAAATAGTTTCATTGCCCTAACTATTCGATTAAACCAGAGAAGTTAAGAAATTTACCAATTATTAAATTCAAACGGTGATATATATATATATATATATATATATATATATATATATATATATATATATATATATATATATATATATATATATATATATATATATATAAAACAACCTTTCTGTGGATGACAATATATGCTCCCGAGAAATCTGGCTGAGCTCTCTTGAGAAGGTAATTTTAAAAACAGTGGATCATATCGCTATTAACGCATTGCTGTTCAACCGAATTGAATTGAGCCCTACGGGCCACTGACGCATTTCGTATAGAAAACATTAAAATTTGCCTTCGATGGCCTAAAGGTAGAATCTCTGACTAATACCAAATCGGATTTGGTATCAGTCAGGTTTCGATCCGTGTTTGAAGCAGTCGGAAGTCTAACTACAATGAAGAAGTGTGATACAACGAAACAGTCTGTCTGTGAATGGCTATATATATATATATATATATATATATATATATATATATATATATATATATATATATATATATATATATATATATATATATATATATAGAGAGAGAGAGAGAGAGAGAGAGAGAGAGAGATGGAAATTATTAGGAGGATTTGATAATTATATTTAATTAATTCATCGAGTCTGAAAGAAATCTCAACAGAATGCAGAAAGCACTGGACGGCCGTTTCGTCTTATATTTGGGACTCAGCAGCAGTGCGCATCCATTACCGAGAATTGAAACCCTGATAGTTAGGTTGGCAAGCAAACATCATACCAACTGTTGAGTCTGAATTGCAATCTCTTCGTCACCGAAGCCCATTGGGACAGGTCGTATGATGTTTGCTTAACAACCTAACTATCAGGGTTTCGATTCCCGGTATTGGATACACACTGCTGATATAGGACGAAGCGGTCGTCCAGTGCATTCTATTGAGGTTTCTTTTAGACTCGATGATTGACATTGAGATATAGATAGATAGATAGAGATAGATAGATAGATATATATATATATATATATATATATATATATATATATATATATATATATATATATATATATATATATATATATATATATATATATATATATATATATATATATATATATATATATATATATATATATATATATATATATATATATATCGCTCAGCACGACACAATCTTCAGTTGTTGAATATGAACTGACTGTTACACAATTTTAATATATGTGGTTGTCTTGGTGATATATTCTGTTGGAATAACAGATTTTTTCGATTAAAAAATTAAATTTGGCAATTATGATATTTATTTCTTTTTCCTCTATAAGATTTAGCTCGTGTTATAATATCCCAGTTGATTGATGGTGAAATGCCATCATTCTTTAACCCATAAAGTGCACAATATCAGAGATAGGATGTATTTAAATATAAAATTGGGCATTGAGGTCAATAACCTACGACGACAGTTGGTATCATGCATAAACGCAGTCATCATGGCTTGAAGATTGCGTTTAAGCATGAAACAGACTGTCGACCCAGATTGTTGACTTCAATGTCCTTTTCATATATATATATATATATATATATATATATATATATATATATATATATATATATATATATATTGGAGGCACGGTGGAAATGTATGAATTCACTTCTTCTCACTTCAACTATAGATACATATCAAGACAGTAATGTTTTATTTATCCTTGGTATCAACTGGCCTAGAAGGACAACTTTGATTTCAAAACCGGAAGAAGGTCGTTTGGGGAATTTGAGCACACTATATCTTCAAAAAAAATGTGATTGGCTCTGCACAAGCCATTATTACTATAGTCAAATGAAGTGTGCGTATAGTCTTGCCGCTCGATTCAGTGAACTGAGTTACTGCTCACCCATGCGTTAAAACCTACATCAGAGTCCAACTATATATATATATATATATATATATATATATATATATATATATATATATATATATATATTTTTGTTTTTGAACAATAAAAAAAAAATTAAAATTAAAAATCTTCAGACACACTGGGTTGTAGATTAATATTTTAAATATATTTTTATTATTATTCCATTTAGATTCCTCGACTAGTTTCGGCCGAAATGGCCATCATCGGGAGGAGAAATATTTCTGCTTGCTGCTAGCACTAAACTACAGAAATGAATGTCTTGATGGAGAAAATGAACTTTTGTCTGTGGTTTTCATTTGTTTTTTTTTATTTTTTTTATCTTTTTAACGTGAATCTTTTAACATTCCTTGTGTTGGTCAAACAGTCTCTTTTAAGTTGTTATTTGAGATAAGAGCTGGATAGATACATGCTGCTATGAATTCTCTGGTCAGTTTGACAGTTTTATTGGACTTGGTACGGGGATGTGTCTCTGTTTAGTGTTTGTGTGTGTGTTATTTGGTTCTTAGGGAGTGAGTGAGTATGATATGTGTAAGCGTGTGTATTGCTGTGGGTGTGTGTTATCATTTGGCTCATTAGGGAGTGACTGCGTATGATGTGTGTAAGTGTGTATATTCGTGTGGGTGAGTGTATAAGTGTGAGGCCTCCACACCTCCGTAAGCTTGTCTGTCTTGTGTGGGTGAGAAATGTGGGTAGGTTTTTTTATTTGTTGAGTTATATCTATATATTGTTAAATTTGTGATTTAGCCCGGCTGGATATTTTGTTTTTAGACGTTGTATCCACTTATTTTCATGCGACTCTAAAATCTTTCTAATGTTATCTGCTCTGAACTTTTCTATTCTCTCAATTATAGTGAATTTGGCATGGGTTTTGAAATCGTGTTTTTCCAGGCGGAAATGTTGTTCTACAGGTAATAATTTTTCATGGGGAGTCGACTTAATTCGTTTACGATAATTGTTAATTCTGTAGTGAAAGGGCCATTCAGATTTTCCTACATATTGTTTCTGGCATAGTGTGCATTCTAGGAGGTAAATTATGTTATGACTTCTACAGTTAGAATCGTGGTAGATTTTGAAAGTAGATTTAGTGACTGAGCTAGTGAATGAATTCATGTTTTCAATATGGTTGCGACATAAACTTCTTTTGTTGTTGCATGGTTGGGAAAATCCTGTTGTTTTTGTTCTTAGTTTATTACGGATTACCTTGTCCCCTGAAATGTGGTTACTACCTATGATTTCTTTTAGGTTCTTAGGTCTACGATATGCAAGAAGGCCAGGTTCCTTAAACAGTTTTTTTAGGTCTGGTTTGAGATGCAGTATTTCCCAGCGACGTTTGATTATTTGGGATAGTGGAGGCAGAGTGGTGTTGAAAGTGCTTACTAGAGGGATGCGGCTAGATTTATTTTTAATCTTGTACATGTCTTCTCTAGGTGTAGAAATTGCTTTATTTATTTGTTCCCTGATTAGATGTTGTTTATAGCCACGTGTTGTGAATTGATGCTCCAGATTTTCAATGTGTTTATTTAATTCTTCATTGTTGGAACATATCTTTCTGAGTCTAAGTGCTTGTGAATAGGGAAGGTTCTCTTTGAGGTGTTTAGGGTGGGAAGACTTAAAGTGTAGATAGTTGTGGGTGTCGGTGATTTTAGTGTCGTTTGTAGTTTCCTGTTTTCATCTATGTAAATGCGGGTGTCTAAAAATGTAACTGATGTGGATTTTTCATAGTCAAACTTAATTGAGTCATGCACTGTGTTTAGGGTCATAAGGAATTGGCTAAGTTTGTCATCACTTCCCGTGTATACAAAGAATATATCATCGATATATCTTGCATAGAATACGCAGTCGCTACCAATGATTGGATAGATATGGGTCTCCTCAAATGTTCCCATGAATATTGTAGCATATGATGGAGCTGCTATGGTGCCCATGGCACAACCTATTATTTGAAGGTAGTGTGCTCCATTGAAGTTGAAAGTATTCAATGTAAGGACATGCTCCATGAGTTTTATGATGATTTCTGTGGGGGGGTCTTGTTTTCTTCTTTTAGTAAGTGCTTCCTGAAGGGCGTTTAGCCCTTATATATATATATATATATATATATGTATAATATTAGTGGTCAATATATATATATATATATATATATATATATATATATATATATATATATATATAGAGAGAGAGAGAGAGAGAGAGAGAGAGAGGGAGAGAGAGAGAGGAAACAAGGTGGGGTAATGGATAGTGACTTGGATAGCCGAGTTCGAAATCCATTACATTTACTTACGTGCTAATATCCTTGGGAAAGGTGTGAATCCTCTTCTTCTCCCTACAGCTATGGGTAAATAGCAGGACAGACTGGGTTCTATAGCCTTGTATGGCAACTGGTCTAGGAGAAGGACAACTCTGAATTCGAAACCTGCGGAGGATCGTGGCACGTAGTGCACCAGGTCTCTGTATTCGGCCCTTCAAAAAGTGTGGATGGTCCTGCACGAAACCTTCACCACTATAATCAAATCTCATGGGCTGTTGTCGGGCTGTCGGTTTCCTGGGAACTGATCTTCTTGACCGTCATACGTCGAATTCGACGGGGAGAGTCTAGTATCTATCTATCTATATATATATATATATATATATATATATATATATATATATATATATATATATATATGATTCCCAAGAGGATAGAATCCAGTTAGAAGTCAATGGCCAGGACAGAGTATAAAAGGCTGAACCATTCAATGTAGCTATACTCGATTCTGTATAGTTAACTGTTTACTTTTTTTTTTTCGATTGAGTCTCGTTTAGCAGAATCAGCTTATCGAAAATATTGCTGTCACCAGTTTTTTGAGGGTACGTGTAAAAAGGAAATCAATCTGTCTTCGTATGTCAGCAAGAAAGGCCCGGTGACCATTTTTCAGCACCCCCCTGGGTCAGTGTGCTCACCGGAGTTGAATTAAGCGAAGCCATATGCATGTTCTTTTGTGCGCGGTTAATTCTGATTGATTCAAACTGACGTCTGTTGGCGGAGGTTTTTGCGTTGTGGGAGAATTACGGTGGGTTGAGAAACGTTAGACTTAAGGACAATCGGTCCAGGCAGAAAAGAGATCCGGCAAAAAAGAAAATTTGCTTCAAGATTCAGAAGAAAGAAAAAAAAATCCGTTTCTTACTTTTGCCGACGCAACTTTGATAAAAAATAAAAATAAAAACTTTAAAGAAAACATTAAAAATTTTCTTTCTTTCTTTTTCTTTTTCTTTCTTTCTTTCTTTCTTTCTTTCTTTCTTTATCGTTTTGTTTCTTTCGCCTTTTTTTTTTCTTTTTTCGGTCTTTGGCACTTAATTTCTTTCTATCTTTATTTGTCACTTTTTCATTAGCACTTTCTCTCATTCTTTCTTTCCTTCCTCCTTTCTTTACTTATTAAAATCTGTCCTTTCTCTCTTGTTTTGCTCTTTCTTTCGTTGTAGTTCTTTCATTCTTTCTTTCCTTCTTTGCCACTTAATTCCTTTCCTTTTCTGTCACTTCAACATGAGTGCATTGTTTCTTTTTCTCTTTCTTTCTTTCTTTCTTTCTTTGGCATTTTCTTTATTTCTTTCTTCATAATATTTTCTCTTCTCGTTTCTTTGCTTATTAAAATCTGTCCTTTCTCTTTTGTTTCGTCGTTTCTTCGTTGTAGTTCTTTCTTTCTTTCTTTCTTTCTTTCTTTCTTATTATCCTTGCCTTCCGATTCTTTCTTTCTTTCTTTCTTTGGCATCTTCCTTCCTCGTTTCTTTATTTATTAAAATCTGTCCTCTTTTTTCGTTTTTTCTTCTTCTTTCATTGTCTCTTTTTTGTCTTTCCTTTGATGACGCTTAATTCTTTCCTTTGTCTGTCACTTCGCCACGAGTGCATTCTTTTTTTTCTCTTTCTTTCTTTCTTTTTTTCGCATTTTCTTTCTTCATAACATTTTATCTTTTCGTTTCCTTGCTTATTAAAATCTGTCATTTCTCTCTTTTTCCGTTGTAGTTCTTTTATTCTGACATTTTTTCGTTCGTTCGTTCGTCCGTTCTTTCTTTCTTTCTTTCTTTCTTTCTTTCTTTCGTTCTTTCTTCGGCACTTAATTCCTTTCTTTGTCCATTACTTCGTCCACTGGCGCATTCTTTCTTTCATTCTTTCTTTCTTTCTTTCTTTCTTTCTTTCTTTCTTTCTTTCTTTCTTTCTTCGGTACTTAATTCCTTTCTTTGTCCATTACTTCGTCCATTGGTGCATTCTTTCTTTCTTTCTTTCTTTCTTTCTTTCTTTCTTCACCTAATTCTGTAGATGTTTCTTTCTTTTCCTTTCCATTATCACATAGCTTTCTTTCTTTCTTTCTTTGATTTTCTGGTTGTTTGTTTGTTTCTTCCTTTCTTTGGCCTTTCCTTTCTTAGGTATTTTTCTTTCGATTTTTTTTTTTACCTGCTTCGTTCTTTTGTTTTTTTTTCAATTTCCTTTTTTGTACTTCATTCCCTCCTTACTTTATTTCGTACGTCCTTTTATTCTTTCGTCATTTATTTAAAGAAATTTGTTCTTTTCTTTTTCATTAATTCATTAGCTCGTTCATTCTTTCTTACTATTTCTCCTTCGAAATGTATTTTTTTATTTGGCATTTTTTCTCTTTCTTTTTACATTCCTCTTTTTTCT
This sequence comes from Acanthosepion lycidas, assembly GCA_963932145.1. Lineage (NCBI taxonomy): Eukaryota > Metazoa > Mollusca > Cephalopoda > Sepiida > Sepiidae > Acanthosepion > Acanthosepion lycidas. The sequence continues at coordinate 28,149,342 of OZ010584.1, forward strand.
TGATTTCCTTCTTTGGTATTTTACTCTTTATTTCCTTCTTTCGGTCTTTCTTTCTTCGCAGATTCTTTTTTCTTTTCTTTCTTTATTTATTTGCAAAACTATCTTCATCTGTCGTTTGTTTGTTTTTTCTTTTCCTTTTCTATTTTTCTTTTTCTATTTTTCCTTTTTTGTTTTTCCTTCTTCGATGCTTTTTCCTTCCTTTTCTCTTTCATTTTCTTTCACCGATTCATTCATGTTGTCAACATCTTTCTTTCTTTTTCTTTTTGTTATTTTACTTTTCCCGTTTCTGTCTTTCTTTAAAATTTCCCTCTTTCCAATTTTTTTCTTTTTCGCCTTTCAAAATTCTTTTACTTCCTTCATTCTTTACTCATTCGTTTTTCCGTTTTCTCTTATTTTCTGTCTTTTCTTCATTTTTTTTTTTTTCATTTTCTTCTTTACGTTGACTTTTCTCCTTGGTATCTCTCATTCGTTTGCAAAGAGAGAAAGTGAAACTTACATTTTTTTTACACATGAATAAATATCCAAAGAATTAATGTTTTCTTTTTGATTTATTAATCCGACACATTTTATCGTATATTTAGGCCGGTAGGCGAAAAGAAGTAAAAATACTGTTTAATAAATAAATTGAGCGTCTACTCAAATATGAGTATCCACTAAAAAACTTGCATTTACATTGATAAAATATGTCGCAATCATAAATAAAAATCCATTACTTCTTTAAAAATTGCTTTATTTACGTTGGGATACGAAAATGAACATAGTATATATGTGTCAGTATTTAGCTCAATTAGCTCTCATTAGCTCAATTAGATCTCATTTTAATATTCATGGAGACCTACTGGACCCTATTCATAACATACTTGTTGGCAACACAAATATAATAGCATCATCTACATGCAAAAAAAAAAAAAAAATGGCTAAAAATAATGGAAGCCTTCTTAATAAAAACAACAAAAAAAAAACAACACTCAATAATGTTAATTATGAACATGGACACAAAATCTTGACCGTGTTTTGAAAAATGAAAACATTATATAAATACATACATGTAATAAACTATTTCTTATTTAACAGCTAAAATATTTCAACGATGAAAATGGCTAAATGTATAGCCGAAAGCGCTCGGATAAAAAGAACATTCGGACAATTTTTATATAATTTATCATCTGAAAGCAAAAAAATATTAGACCACAGGAGAAATTGTATGAAAAAAAGTAAATCAAAGCACCTTGTCTGTCGTATTCAATGAAATCTGCATGAAAGGATTGCTGCATAAATACACAAATATATATATATATATATATATATATATATATATATATATAAATATAAAAACGCACACATAGATACACACACACACACATATATATACATTATATATATGCATATATATACATATATACAATATAAAAGAATCTATAAACATATATATATATATATAATGAAATGTATTAAGTTCGACAATTATTTAATATATGTTCTGTTTATACGTCTGAATATAAAGAGTAATTTGGACTTTGCTAACCAGACGCTTCTCTGTAGCTGAATGGCATAGCAAGTCAGATGAAATGACGGTTTCCGTATAGGAATACACGTTCGATTCCTGTCGGAGAACGTATCTTTTCTATATATTTTGTCGAACATTCAGACCAGTAAACGTAATTAATACTGTTTAATTAAAAACAGAGCATTCACTTGAATAAATTGTATCTATTAGAATAACATTCAAAACAGAATATATATATATATATATATATATATATATATATATATATATATATATATATATAATAGATAGGTTGGTTAATAAAACAAAGCAAAACGAAAGGGTACCAATGTGATCAGTGCGAAAAACATTTATTAAATATTGATTATTAACCACAAGACCGACATGAAGCACAGAGATTAATGCTATTAGTCCGGAATTTTCGGACACGCCTTTGTCCTTTATCAGCAGTGCTAGAAATAAACGGAGAAACAGGAAAGACTCATCAACGGTGGTTCTTGTGCCTGGTGTGAATTCGTTGTAGATGGTAATATTAGTAAAAATCCGATCACTGCTTGATTCCTCGCGTGCGAAACTTTTTTGAGAGTCTCTCTCTTTCTCTCTTCTCTCTCTCTAACTCTCTCTCTCTCTCTCTCTCTCTCTATATATATATATATATATATATGAGAAGTTTTTTATGAATGTCTGCTTATATTATCTTTTACTATCCATCCTTATCAAAAATATTGATCATTGAAGATATCAGATATTCTTATGCAAAGTGTAATATATATCGAAGATCGACTCAAAGATTCGACGAGAGAAAGGTCACGAAACTCTGAATCGATCTTCGCTAAGTTCCTGGGCTTTTAATATTTTTGATACAAAGTGCAACACTGGTTTTATGTGTAAACAAATTCAAAATTATAAGCCTAAGAAACCTCTATTTGAATAACGCTGTCTCCCATACTCCTGTATAAAAATATTAGTTTATAGTTTTACATCTTATTAGGACCTCTTTGGCATTCTATAACCTTCATTAGTCATTCAACTACTGATTTTCTTAACTTTTCTACTCTATGTACTTTAAACTTATCGTAGTTTTTCCTACGTACCTCGTACTTACCGAGATCCGGGAAGGAATATTTAGAGAATCCAGAGGTTATCTCATTAACTTGTCTTTAAAACCGTTTTTGACAAGGTTGGCAATAGTGAGGTTTGTAAAATGGAAGAGGAATTTTCTGCCATGAATATATTCTTTAGCTTAAATCTTTTTGGCTCAGTCTCTTACGGTTCCATTTCACGTGATGTATAGCAAAGTTTACAATTCATAATTTCTCGGCCTAAACACGAAAATCAAACAGTATGAAACGTGTACTTTATAATCACGGAGAAAAAGGTTGGTTAATGTTTTCTGATCGAATTAGCAGACGGTTGGCGATTAAGATCCGCCAGTGGCTAAGATATCTCGAGACCAGCTGAATTCATGTGTATTTGAGAGGTTTATCAGCCAACCCCCAAAACACAAACAAACACACCTGCACAAACGGGGAGGTGTTAATCATGTCCATACATCCTTTGATACACTCCTTTACACATGTTCAAATAACCCTTCTCCACGGAAACACAAATGAGAAGAGTAACATTTTTAAATTGAGGGGATACATGATTGAGAATTTAACCCTGTTAGCGAGATGTTTTCGCTTCTAGTATACCAGCCAAACAGGTGAAGATTTCAAAATAACAGTCGAACTCAATAGAGGCCATGCTGCGCTTGTTAGTGCGCTGGAGGTGTGTAGCCAGGGTATGAATTTACCGGAAAAAGGCGGGATTGCAATCGATTATTTTAACTAAAGAAGAGGCAAAGCCAAAACTACAAAGCCACGCAGTGAAATCTATCTATCTATCTATCTATCTATCTATCTATCTATCTATCTATCTATCTATCCCAGTTTTGTCATTATCTATCTATCTATCTATCTATCTATCTATCTATCTATCTATCTATCTATCTATCTATCTATCTATCTATCCCAGTTTTGTCATTATCTATCTATCTATCTATCTATCTATCTATCTATCTATCCCAGTTTTGTCATTATCTATCTATCTATCTATCTATCTATCTATCTATCTATCTATCTATCTATCTATCCCAGTTTTGTCATTATCTATCTATCTATCTATCTATCTATCTATCTATCTATCTATCTATCTATCTAAAAGTTATACGTATGATCCGAAATATTAGGTTGGTGCAAAAATAATGACGTAATAATGTCGTTTTTTGACGTATTTTTAACGTCAAAAAACGACATTATTATGTCATTATTTTTGCCTCAACCTAATATTTAATGTGTAACAAAGAATTTAAATCGATATATTTATATATATATATATATATATATATATATATGCACACACACAGACACATACACACACACACATATATATATATATATATATATATATATATATATATATATATATATATGTTTATACAGAAGAATTACTTAACTGTAATTGTCTCCGATTGCAGCGATGGACAATCACTAGTAGTCGCCATTCACCTATATGCTTTTGAAACGTGGACACTGTTGGCAAAAACAGAGAGAAGGATCCAAGCGTTTGATAACAAATGCATGAGAAAACTCCTTGGCATCTTCTATTGTGAAGAAAAAAAACAAAACAAACAGTTTGTGCGAAAAATGGTTGAAAGTTTTGTGGGTCACCAGAAACTTCTTCTCGCCACTGTCAAACAGAAAAAAAAATGATGCAGTTTGGAAAACTTTACAAGGCACGAAAGCCAGTGCAAGACCATCATGCAAGGGACCGTGGAAGATGGATGATGGACGTAAGAGACGACGCCAACGCAAAAACTCGTTGGACAATGTCGAGCAATGCGCTGCTATCATTGTATCAGAGTTGCTGATGGCTGCTGTTAATAGACCGTTGTCGAAGAGAGTTAGTGTGGCTTCTGCATTCGTTCCGACCGACGATTACAAAATTTAAGGAGATGATGACGATGATGAGCTGTCCCCGACTCTACAATTTCGTAGTAATGTACCTACTTTTCAACGCGTTAATCCGTATATTAAATATTTCTAATTGTAATGAATAGCTGGGGTGGGGGAGAAGAGTATTCATACCTTTCCCAAGGTTATTAGTTCGTAAGAGAATGTAATGGATTTCACTAGAATCCAGTCTTGTAGTACTGACGCCAAAATGAGTGAAAAGCTCGTGACAGAAATGCGTATTATACAGGAATAGTTTACGTTAATTTTAGCAGTTACAAATTCCAAATTGCCAGTGCATACTGTATCCAAGGGTTATTCTCTTTAGAATTTCATTGTCCAAATTTAGGAGGGCGTTTTATAGACAAGTGTACCGAGTTCGAATTCCACTCGAATCCATTACATTCACTTACCTGCTAATATTCTTGGCAAAGGTATTATTTCGTCCTTGGTAAGACGTTAAACTTCACCCACGTCCTGGGTAAGACGTTAAACTCCAACCGCATCCTGGGTAGGACGTTAAACTACATCCGTGTCCTGAATAAGACGTTAAAATGCATCCAGAAGCAAGGCCTCTGATCAGGAGGTTTTGAGGAGCGTGTAACCACCTCTTAATTGCTGGTGTTCCCAGGTCCACCCTGACCCTGGGTGGTAGCTCCTGTTAGGATCCCAGCTATAGGCAAATAGTTAACATAAATAACCAGCAATACGTTTTTGGAAAAAATTATTACCAGCAATACAATTTTGAAGGAAAAATATTACAAGAAACAGATTTTTGGCAAAACAAAACATTACCAGCAATAAAAAATGTTGTCGGCAACCCACTGAGGTTGATATGCCGTAAAACAAAATAAACCAAACCAATCTAAACCAAAGAATACATATTCTATTCATACGAATCTATCCTAAAACTCTTGTCGGCATTAAATAACCCATTGAGGTTGATATGCCGTAAAACAAAATAAACCAAACCAATCTAAACCAAAGAATACATATTCTATTCATACGAATCTATCCTAAAACTCTTGTCGGCATTAAATAACCCATTGAGATTGATATGCCGTAAAACAAAATAAACCAAACCAATCTAAACCAAAGAATACATATTCTATTCATACGAATCTATCCTAAAACTCTTGTCGGCATTAGATAACCCATTGAGATTGATATGCCGTAAAACAAAATAAACCAAACCAATCTAAACCAAAGAATACATATTCTATTCATACGAATCTATCCTAAAACTATTGTCGGCATTAAATAACCCATTGAGGTTGATATGCCGTAAAACGAAATAAACCAAGCCAAAGGTATGAATCATCTTCTCCGCCCAGCTATGGGTAAATATCAGGACAGATCGGGTTCTATAGCCTTTGATGGCAACTTGTCTACCGCAAAAAGAAATGGCAAACTACTGCAGGAAAAAATCTGCCTCGTCAGTCATGTATCGAAAGATACATGATAGCCTAAGCGTGTATCACGCATGGCATATAATTGACTGACTGTGTTATTTATGAATATTTTTGTATAACGTAAATGTAATGATCATCTGCTACTTTGCATTTGTAATTAGTGGATGAATGTGGTCATGTGGCTAAAACAGCACCTGATGTTCTGCAGCAGTGAAATCTTTCAATATATGGAAGCCCCTAGGGAATAAACGGCATTCACAAGAAATCTGGTTTAGCGTAAAAAAAAAACAAGAAAAAATAGGCCACCCACTGCTTTTTTCGCAAAAGTTATTTGAACCGTTCAATTATCCATAGGGTGCCTCGGCTGATGATTGAGAATTTCAAAGTTTATTAGCATGCATCTATGCTGGAAGAAAAAAAGCAGGCAGTTGAATTGTAAAACAGGTTCACGGATATGATTCGGGGAGCATTGGGTTTCGTTGACTTTGCAGTATTATGTCAACAGATGCAATCTCCCGAGAGACGACGGCGAAAATGAATAATTCTGCGACTTTTGATGGTAGGTTGAAACACGCGGGAGGTGAGGGACGACATTTTGGAATTGGCACAAAAGCAGAGAAAACATGAAAGATGCGAATATGTACAAACAAAGGCGCGTATTGGAATTTACAAGAAAGCATTTGGTTATGTAAAGAAAGAAAAAAAATGAACGTGCGTTTTTACAGTAAAAAAAAATGAGCTACTCTTAATGGTTATATATATATATATATATATATATATATATATATATATATATATATATATATATTCCACGGACGTTATCGTTATCATCACATAGCAAACTTCTATGTAAACATAGCAGAATATCATCTTTGATGATGAATATCTTCGTTGAAATGTCTGTATAACCACTCTGAAGATGAGCCGAAAGCTTAGATCAAGGAATAGCATAATAAAATAAAATATATATACAAATGTTGGACAGATTTTGTCTTTATTTCCTCCCGAAATTAAAGCAAGTATACGAAGCTTAGAACGGCTCGTGATCAAACATAATAGACATTCGTTGTCTCTTATATTTAACAATATATGTTTAAATAATGATCTTTGCCCCAATACACGATATATATATATATATATATATATATATATATATATATATATATATATATATATATATACCCCCGCTTAAAATTAATCCTAATATATTAAGAAAACTACTATTAGCTTGTACTACTGAAGTCACTTTCTTCGATCATAATCACAATATATATATACAACGTGATGGTGTCTCTATGAGTTCAGTACTAGGTCCGACATTTAGTTTAAGTTATTAAGAGTAGCTCATTTATATATATATATATATATATATATATTTGATACAGAGTGTGTAGAAACTGTCCAAATGTTCTATAATTCCGAGCGCTTTCGGCTATACTTTTAGCTATTATCAAGGTTGATTTTATTTTTTTCAATTTAATTGGGTGTGTAGGTTGTGTGTATGTTTTTAGTGTTATAAAGATGTTTTATTTTCCGAACACGGTTAGCACAGTGTGGTCGTGTTCATAGTTAATATTATTAAGTGTTGCTTTGTTCGAACACGAGAAAAATAAAAAAAAACTTAATCGTAGTATCTTGTCTGTCGCATTTAATGAAAAATGCATAAATGAAGGATTGCTGCCTAAAGACACAATATATATATATATATATATATATATATATATATATATATATATATATATATATATATATAGTCGACGACGAAAGTATTCGGACACCCATAAATTTTGAATATTTTTCATCCATTTTTCAGAATCTAATGCCCGTATAATGTCAGTTTTTTATATGTTCATAAGCACAAGAAAAGAATATAAAAATATATAGACATTTTCAGAATAATATATATATATATTCTAGATAGAAAAAGGTCCAAATTTATTAAGATAAATGAAGATTTTTTTTAATCATGTATAAAAAAGGAATATGAAACAATTTTCAGAACAATAGCTTAAATACAGCACATTTGACAGGAAAATTATGCAAAACAGGAAAAGACATAATTATTCGTACAGTATGGAGAATAGAAAAATTTGAAGAATTTTCACAATATTAATAGTCAATTGCATGGCCTTTCATCTTTATAACTTGCTGAAATAGTTTTCTGGAGTTTTTGATGAGATTTGAACAAGTCTTTTCTAAGATTTTCTTCCATTTCTCAATGGTTACACGTTCTAATTCTTGAAGCTTTTTTGGTGACCGACGAATTATTCTAACTTTCAATTCTTGCCATAGATTTTCAATAGGATTCAAGTCAGGACTCATTGAAGGACATGACAGAACTGTAATCTTTTTCTTTAATTACATATATATGTAAGCAAATATATGGATATAGATCCGACAGTATGAAGAAAAATATACGGAAAAAACAAAAATCCTTATATGCAATTATGCTGTTTTAATGTTAATATAATGTCTACGTTGGACGTTTCGGTTTAATAAACCATCTTCAGGACATATTCATAAAATATAATTAACATTATCAATTCAACATGACAAAGACGATGGACATAAGAACAAGCTTGTTCTTATGTCCATTTTGTTTATTAGACCGAAACGTCCGACGTTGACATTATATTAACATTAAAACAGCATAATTGCATATAAGGATTTTTGTTTGTTTTTTCCGTATATTTTTCTTCATATATATATATATATATATATATATATATATATATATATATGAAGAAATTTAGTTTTATGTGTGCTATATTTATGGGATAAAGTGCTCAATATCAGAGACAGAGCGTATGTAAATATAAATATAAAAGTGAACATTGAAGTCAACACTCACAGGCGACAGGCTGTTTCATGCTGGACGCGATCGTCAGGCCGCGAATGCTGGATATTTCCTCAGCTATTTATATATATGGGTCAGTGGTGCATTGTGGGTAATCTATTCAGGCGGTTAATTTTGCGGGAGTGGCTTGTTTGTTTATTTATTTGTTTGGTTCATTTATTTTACTTGTTCATTTTCATTTTGTATTATTTATTCTTTTCGATTTTTTTAAATCTTTTATTAATGTAGTAAAAAAAATGTGGGGGGTATTCAGAGATCACGACCAGTGGTATGATGCTTGCTTCGTATCGTAACGGTCCGGGTTCAATTCTCGGTAGTGAATGCGCACTGATGAAGGGTCCCAAATATAGGTCGAAACGGCCGTCCAGTGCTTTCTGCATTCTGTTGAAGTTTCTTTAAGCATTTACTGAATTACTTCATTATGATTATCTCAAATCCTTCTAATAATTTCTATTACACACACACACACGCACATACATGCATATATATATATATATATATATATATATATATATATATATATATATATATATGAATGATAATACTCGTTTTGAAAACCATCGGTTACCTTAACTTGTAATATAACAAATTGAGGTCCGAGGAAAAAATTGGAAAGAAAAAAAGAAAGAACCAAGAACATAACACTGTACGAATGGTCTCGTCAAGTGTTTCAGCTCCAAGTCCAAAGAAAAAAAAAACCCAAAACGAGTAAAGACTAGGTAGGTTTGCCTGGCTCCTTAGGATTATGTTTTATATATATATATATATATATATATATATATATATATATATATATATATTAGGTTGGTGCAAAAATAATGTCGTTTTCTCACATATTAACATATTTGAGAAAACGACATTATTTTTGCACCAACCTAATATATATATATATATATATATATATATATATATATATATATATATAAAGAAAAAACAGAAACCAACAGAAGACAACTTACCACCCAACACCTGACACAAGAAAAAAATTCCAAAGAAAAAAAAAAAGAAAAAAAAAAGAAAAGACTAAAAGGCAAGCACCTCCCTCCTTAGTAAAGTGCTCAACTCCCAGATTAACCAGACAGATCAAAAGCTATAGCCCAAAAGTTTGTCGACACTCTCTGGATTTAATAATTAGTAAAAAAATAATTCTTCCAGCATAGATGAATGATAGCGAACTTTGAAATTATCAGTCATCAGCCGACGCATCCAACGGATAATTGAACTTTTAAAATAACTTTCGCGAACATTTTTAAGCAACCCACATTGGAAAACGAAAGATTTGCTCAGAGAGATGAAATATTTTCAGAACATGGATGCAAAAATATCAGTCGATGATTTAGCAATCAATGCACTTTCTATATAAGACGCTGTTGTGGTCTTATTGATCATGCGCGCAGGCGTACGTGCGTGTGTATGTGTGTGTTTGTGTCAGTGTGTGTGTGTGGGTTTTTGTCAGTGTGTGTGTGTGTGTGTGTGTGGAGATAATGAGAGAAAGTGGCAAAGCTATAAACGACGCGTTTCACCGAAAGAACGTCTGCTGCGTTCTGGAAACGCGACGTTCATATCATTTCAACTTTGTCTCATTATTTTCACATCTGTTTCGGAGACTATTTGGATACATCCCCCCACATACACATTTTTGTTCAAGTTGTGTGTGTAAAAATCGGGTAACAACTAGGTCCATTCTTTCATTGGAATTAAGGTTGCCAAGCGTTTATTTTTATTTTTGTTTTTTTGCTCTTTCTTGGCAATCTAGACTTTGAGCACTTTACTGAGTAGATAGGTTTGCCTTTAGGTCTTTTTCATTTTCAATATTGTTTTTGCACGAAACTTTATTTGGATAAGGTTTTTAGGTCTGTTGGCAAGTTGGTCGTTGGTTCCATCAACGACTTTTGTTTCTTTTTAATATACACTAGCATCATGGCCCGGCGTTGCCCGTGCTTGATTAAAAAATCATACGACATACAGCAATCGCTATCACTTGACTTAAAATATTTTTGCCCTTCCTTGCCTTTAAAGGAGTGCCGTGCTGATGTTGCTACATGCCTTACTTCTTGCCTATCTCATACTGCGAATTTTTTCGAAGCTCTATACTAAACATTAAATCTGTTGCGATAAAAGAACTAAACAAAATGAACACAAAACGATCAGCTTTAAAAAAGACTCGTAACTGGAAAAACCGAATGAAAAAAGAATGTTAACAACAAATACTTTTTCACACCCAACCCAGTTCTGCAGAATCAGAATCAACGTTGAGTTTAAGCAAGCGAATGAGCCACTTGGAGTAAAGTGCCATGCAGATTTAAATTTTTCCCACTTGTGACGAATGCAGCTATCGATTTTTTTTTTGCATGGTAGCATGCTAGTTAACATTCATGTCAGTCAACTGTTGGCTCTCACGCTGGCCAATAGAATCTTCTTGCCTATTCGTGGCAGGCAGCTATAGGCTCTCATTCTGGCCAGTAGAAAATGGCCGCAAACTACATGAAAACTGCCGTAGAAGCATGAAAAAATCGATTATTTCCACTATCGATGGGAGTTTGGTAATGCAAAGTCGGTCTTGGCCTTCCACTTGGAGCAGGTGCATGTAAATTTTGACGCAATTCCGTCGAAAATTTCGGCCGTGCATTCGTTACACACACATCCTGCCTTTTATATATATATATATATATATATATATATATATATATATAGTATTCCTAATGTCTGGACACATAGGAAATCTCAATAGCTACATGTTTTTTTTACCTCCACAGATTAAATATGCTTTTGTCGAAAGAAGAAAGCATTGATTTCTTTTCCTGGACAATGCTAAACGGAGGTGTATTCACTGAAGATCACAGATGCAACACACTTGATTGAACGCATAAGGAGTGGATGTACTAACATTGACGGCAATCTGGAGTTATTGCATCGAGTTCACATGAATCCTGCAAAGTGCATCAAGTTTTGCGTCACAAATGATGGAAATCATACTGAATGCGTTATTTATTAATATTCCAATGTTATGAAACATTTCATTTCTTGAAAATATGCATTTTTTTGCCTATGTATTCAAACTTTAGGGACCCAATATATATATATATGTATATATATATATATATATATATATATATATATATATATATATATATATATATATATCTGTGTGTGTGTGTGCGTGTGTGTGTATAATCTGATGAACTCCATTCTAAGGACGAAACGCGTTACATAAAATTTCTTCCATTTAGTTATTCAATTACCTATCATTATTTCTGATATATAGAGTTTATATCCTGATTCACTCGTAGGTAGATAGATGTGAACCGACTGAGATAGATAGATAGATAGATAGCAAATGAACGGAAATAGTAAGTGAACGGAGATAGATAGATAGATAGATAGATAGATAGATATGAAGAGGTTAATAGATAGATAGATAGATAGATAGATATGAAGAGATAGATAGATAGATAGATATGAAGAGGTTAATAGATAGACAGCTAGATAGATAGATAGATAGATAGATAGATATGAAGAGGTTAATAGATAGATAGATAGATAGATAGATAGATAGATAGATAGATAGATAGATAGATAGATAGATATGAAGAGGTTAATAGATAGATAGATAGATAGATAGATATGAAAAGACTGGGATAAATAGACTAGAGAGACAGACAGACAGACACACACACACACACACATATAATGAGTGAGATATATATACAGACAGACAGATACATGTAAATGTGTTCCTTATATTAATTTTATAAATTGTTAACTCATCTTAATTTTTTTTTCTTTTTAACTGCAAAATAGTTTTCTTTTCTTTTTAACAACTTCAAGATATTTACCTCGAAAAAAAATTCCAATGATATTTTTTTCAATACCAGAGATCACGAAATTTTCTGCCGGCATATGTAGGCAGTTGTGTGTGTGTTATTTTTTGTTAGTGTGTCAATGTGCGCATGCGTGCGCGCATGTGCAAGTATGTCTGTGTGTTTACAACAAAATCAGCTGTTGTATTTACGAGAATTTCCTGATGCCAAAGAAAATACCCTGACCCAGCCAAACCCTACATAACCACCGGGTCTCTTATTGTCTAAATCATAGCTTTTCTTTGTTTCTTTTTTTCTTTCCTTTTTTTTTTCTTTTTTTTTTTTTCTGAACTCCCTGTATCATCCAATCGGCTTGTCAGGAGTTTCCAGAAAAGGTCAACATAATGTACCTCTATGGTCGGAAAAGGGGTCGGTCATTTTGTTTTCTTTCTTCCTTCCTCCCTCTCTTTTATTTCACTCTCTTTCTCTTTACTCGTTTTCTCGCGGGAGGAAATGTCACCTATTATCTGGATAAGTAGATCAATCATAGAGATGGTGGCAAGAAAATAGACGAAATGTCCAACATTATTTCTGTCTGTAGTTTCACGGGATTGCCGGCAAATCCGATTGCGACGACATACATCATAACATTCAGAAGAGGCAATGACTAAGCGGTTTCGCATTATCGGATGTTTTTGTCGCCTTATCTCTCTGTCTCGCTTTGTTTTTCGCTCTCTGTGTCGAAATGTCGTATTTACTGTCCAATGTGACGCCCAAGAAAGACGTCACGATCACGTGGTCTGTAGACTATTAAGAGTCATACAAGCACTGTATGTACTGCATCTATTCTCCAGGCTGGTTTTGAACTCAATATTTTCTTTCTTTTCGATCGGTTGTCTGACTAAACCTGCCATATTATTAATGCGGCTTGAACTCAGAATTTTTTCTTTTCTATGACTGCTTGTTTTATCAAGGCAAAACAGAACAGCCTGCTCTATTAGTTACAAGTGTTTTAAATTTATCTTCTAGACTGGTCAACTTACGAAGGCTAAAGACTTTTTCAATACAATTTCTGTGTCTGTCTATATTTCTGAGATGAGGTATTATGTACCCTATTTACATTATATTTATTTATTTTGTTTCAAGAATTATTTATTTTGCTTCAAGAACACCAGAAAGCTGTATCACGATGAGAAGTGGAAAAATCAGGCGTGGCTGACCACATATGGAGAGAAAAGGGAGATCACCGCCGTCTATGGGATCATGTTGAGATCATAGACAAAGAACATCATTGGAAAATTCGTAAACTTAAGGAATCAGCACATATGCTAGGCTACAAAAATCTCTTGAGCCGACCAAGCATAGAAATGAATACAATATGGGAACCAGTAATAAAGAGTGCATGAGAAAAGCGATAACAACAACAAAAATTGCAGTATGAGCTCTGGTAAAAAAAAATTCAATGATAACAGCAAAATTGCAATATGAACACTGATAAAAATAAATGCTGAATACATTAGGTTTATAATATCATCCAGTAATTCATACACAGATGTCCTCAAGGACACATTGCACAGTGGATAAAGTTATTAGTTAAATCCAGGACCAGGACCCAAAGAGTGTGAGTTCAATACCTGATTAAGGCGGTGGAGAACTTGGGGAGGGGAATTAGGAGATAATTGACATCCATTAGACATGTTCACGTGGAACTAGAACAGTCTACTCCAGTAAGCGAAATAAAGGATTCAGTTCGACATTCCAACCACCTAAAGAAGACCGGAGCGTACAACGGCCGAAAAGTTGTGATAACATGGCGACAAAGATGGGCACAATAGTCCGAATAATGGAAATAGTGTACCATTTCCGTTGATGAGTCCGATCATAGCATTTCGGATAATTTTCGGACATAATTTCCTTTGACAATTAGAATCGTAGTTGTCTTGGAATATTCCACGTAGACAGGTTCAATAAAGCATGTCTTAGAATTATCCTACACTATTTCCTTGCACGGGTACGTTAGTAGCATGTCGGGGAATTTTTCAATACCCTTTCCTTTTACGGGTACGTTAGTAGCATGTCTGGGAATTTTTCAATACCCTTTCATTTTACGGGTACATTAGTAGCATGTCTGGGAATTTTTCAATACCCTTTCCTTTTACGGATACGTTAGTAGCATGTCTGGGAATTTTTCAATACTTTTTCCTTTTACGGGTACGGTCATAGCATTTCGTTGGGCGAGTACGATCATAGCATGTCTTAGAATCTTCCAATAAGCTTTCATTGCACGGGTACTATCGTAGCATATCTGGGTATTTTTCAATACCATTTCCTTTGACAGGTACGTTAGTAGCATGTCTTGGAATTTTCCTATAGCAATTCCTTTAACAGGTCTGGAAAATTCCCAATACCATTTCATTTGACACGTACGATCAGATGAAGTCTGAAAATTTTCCAGTACCATTTCCTTTAAAAGGTACGATCATAGTATATCTGGGAATTTTGAACTGTGTCGAGGCTGGGAAACCAGAATTGGGAATCTTCACTTCAGATACGGTAGAATTACTCCACATTTGATCTGACTATTGTAAATTTACAGTATCGCAGAAGTTGTCAGCTATTTTCTAGGGCGATACAAGAAGCCGGCTATTTTGGAGAGAATTATAATATAAACATTGTTTATGTCTATCCGATTTAAAAGTCAATATATATCCCAAACTGTGCTCAAACATGTTCTACTTACATTTCCCGACACATGCTTGTATGAAAGAGGGTTTTCGGTAATACCCAACGTCTGCACGTGGTCCCTGATTTGGGGGCTTGCGTTGGCAAATACGAATGCACACATTCCGTGATTAGTTCCCGAAAAGCCTGTCAACCATTTATTAGTTTGGTTTGATTTGATTTGGTTTGTTTTACCGCATATCAACCTCAATAGGTTATTTAATGCCGACAATTTTTCTTGATGGTAAATTTTTTCTTCATAAATATACTGCTGGTAATATTTTTTCCCTTCCAAAATCTATTGCTGCTAATATTTCTTCCAAAAATATATAGGTGTCATTTTTTTTTTTTTTAATGTATAGCTGGTAATTTTTTTTTTCAAATATGAATTGCTGGTAATAATTTTTTTTCAAAAATTTATTGGTGGTAATAATATTTTTTTCAAAAACTTATTGGTGGTAATAATTTTTTTACAATGTATTTCTTGTATAAAACCTATTTTTACACTTTCATGGTGTTTTGGCCTCAGTTTGGGGTTAACGATTTACTCATAGCTGGGACCCTAGCAGGTGCTACCACCCCAGGTCAGGGTGTACCTGGGAACAACAGCAGGTAAGAGGTGGTTCCACGCTCCTCAAGATATGATCTGAGGCCTTGCGTTTGGATGTATTTTAACGTCTTACCCAGGGCATTAATAATTAGTGTTCCAACTGCTACTTGAAGTACTGCTGGTGTATATGGGCTGGAGCTGTACAGTTTTTACTTTCGAGTCTTGATAGCGTCAAAAAGTGTCTACGTGGCTTTGTGTGTGATGAATTGTTTTACACCTTACAACCCCTATCTTAGATACGAAACGTTGCAAGGCTCTCTCTAGAATATCACTATTTACATGGCAAACTATATATCAAACTATAACATCACTATTTATATGACGATGATTCCTTAGTTTCCTCAACACTAACCTTCCGCCCTGGGTATGACGATAAACTACATCCGCGTCCTGGGTAAGACGATAAACTACGTCTAGCAGCAAGGTCTCTGATCAGGAGGTTTTGAGGAGCGTGGAACCACCTCTTAATTGCTGATGTTCCCAGGCCCACCCTGACCCGGGGTGGTAGCACCTGTTAGGGTCCCAGCTATGGACAAATAGTTAACCCTGCAACTGGGGTAAAAACACTATATAAAAAGTTTTTAATACCAGAAATACTTCGTAAAAATTTATTACCAGCAATAAATTTCTGAAGAAAAAAAAACTATTACCAGCAATACATTTTTGAAAAAAAAATATTACCAACAATGTTTTAAAAAATAAATATTACTAGCAATACATTTTTGAAAAAAATATTACCAGAAATACATTTTTGAAGGAAAAATATTACCAGGAATAGATTTTTGATAAAACAGTATTACCAGCAATAAAAATTCTATCGGCATTAAATAACCTATGGAGGTTGATATGCGGTAAAACAAAATAAAACAAAACAAGCCAATACGAACCTTCCCAGTTTCTTAAGTAGAAGGATTAGAATTCTGTGTCTGTTTCTCAGCTGCCAAGTTCTTACAATCTAAAAAATATTTTCTAGGTTTAAATAACTTGCAAAGGGTTGATAAGCCTTAAAAGCAATCAATGAAACAACTGGCTTTGCAATAATTCTTAATTTCAACATTTTAATTATCTTTTCAGAAATTATTCGATAAAAATAGAATTTTTTAATGATTTTTTTTATTGGGCGTACGTATGTATATTTTCAATTAATGGCAGACCGCAAATATTTTGGGTTCTGTCATTGAATTTAAATGTACATACGCACGCGCAGACGTACATCCGTACACAAAATGGTCATCTGTGTCGCGTGGGCTAATTTCCTTTTCTGTCTGGTAACAAAACCTGGGTGACAGGTAAAGAGTATAAGCCGAAATATGTATTTCAACTTCTGTATTTCAAATTTGAAATAAATTAAACGGTAAATTCCGTCTGTCTGTCCGTGTGTCATACTTGCTCTACATATACATATACCTTTTTGGAATCAGGATTATCCCGGGATCTGGTGCTTGAACATCCGGTTTTGAGATTTGTGTCTGGATCAAGGAGAAACAAATAAAACTTCAAATTTTAAAATAACTGAAACAAAAATTTAGTGATTTTCAATGTTTTTAATTTATAATGAATTTAATGTAAGTTAAAATCTTTGTGAATTTTAAATTCAGTTTAAAATATCTCCAAAACTTTGTGATTGAGGAAATCAATTTTAATTTTTCAAAATGCCAACGGTAAAGTGAGAAGTTTCGTGAAGTAAGATTTTGAGGTTCCGCAGAGTTTGTGATTTAAAGAACTCAATTTTTTTCTTCTTGTTTTTGAATTTTGGTCCAAATCGGTCTTTTGGCCAGAATTGGACTTCTAGCCCGAATCAAGGTTAAAGTGAGGTTTTAAACTTCCATGGAGTGAATTGAGGAATCCAAAGTTATTTCTTCAAAATTATCATTGCCGTTTTCTAAGCTGGTTTCTTTAATTTTGGGCCGGAGGCTTAAATCGCCCTCCACAGAGTGTGGCTTTTAAGCTAGTCTTCTATTAAATGTACCATTTTAAATAGATCAGCTGTTTTAATTTGGGCCTTCTTTTTTTTAGCCAGGAAAAATAGTTTGAGTACCATTGATCTAACGCCTTTCATATTGTATTTGATGGGTCTTTTTTTTTCTTTTTCTTTTTTTTTAAGGGAGAACCATGTGCACTCAAAAACAATCTTGATAATATATTCATAATTACTGTCACGTTATTAAAACTGGCGGTCAAAGAAGAATCAGTAATTATGACAAGCTCAAGAACAGCAACCAAAGTGATGTTAGGAGTCGTCAAGTTAATGGTAGCTGCGGTCGCCATATTGAGTTACTCACCGAAGACGAAATTGTTGCGGTAGTCGTAACGTGATTAGTAATGGAAAGAATTTGATCTAATGCTAGGTGGTTAAATGGCATTGCGCTGAATTGGCCGTATGAATTCGGGATAATGACAGTATTAGAAAAGCAAGTGTTGGTTTCACGAATGATAATTACGAAATACAAACGTCAGTTGGCGTAATGAATAATTATTTTACGACAAAACTATCTATTACAGTCTGTAAACACACACACACATACACACACACATACACACACACACACACACACATATATATATGTAGGTAGTTGTTGTTCATCATTCCCAATCTTTCTGCATAATTATGTTCATATCTATCTATCTATCTATCTATCTATCTATCTATCTATCTATCTATCTATGTATCCCAGGCTGTTCGTATCTATCTAAATTTATTAATGACCATATTTCGATCTATCTATCTATCTATCTATCTATCTATCTATCTATCTATCTATCTATCTATCTATCTATGTCTCTCTCTCTGTCTCTCTGTCTCTGTCTATCTGTCTGTCTGTCTGTCTGTCTCTCTCTATATATATATATATCAGTCAGATCATATCTATCTATCTATCTATCTATCTATCTATCTATCTATCTCAGTCTGTTGGTATCTATCTAAATTCATTCATAACCATCTTTCGATCTATATATCTATCTATCTATCTATCTATCTATCGCAGTCTTTTCGTATCTATCTATCTATCTATCTATCTATCTAACTATCTATCTATCTATCTATCTATCTATCTGTCTGTTCATATAGCAGCCTGTTCATATATATTTTTGAATGGATTATTTATCTATGTTTATTCATATTGATCTATTATCTATCTATCTATCTATCTATCTATCTATCTATCTATCTATCTATCTATCTATCTATCTATCTCAGTCTGCTCATAACTATCCTTGTATCTATGTTCATTTCTATCTATCTATCTATCTATCTATGTTTGTTCATATTGATCTATCTGTTCATATCTATCTATCTATCTATCTATGTTCATATTGATCTGTCTGTTCATCTCTCTCTCTCTCTCTCTCTCTCTCTCTCTCTATCTAACTATCTATCTATCTATCTGTTCATATCTACATATTCATATCTATTCATTCATTCATATCTATGTAACTGTTCGTATCTGTTCATATCTCTCTATTCATATGCCTATCTATTTGTTCATATATATCTATCTCAGTCTGTTTACATACATATCAATCATTGTTCATTATCTAACTCAGTTTGTTCATATCCACCAACCTATTTCATTCACTTCAGATCTATCTATCTATCTATCTATCTATCTATCTATCTATCTATCTATCTATCTATCTATCTATCTAAACCTTTATAAATTTGAGAGTTTGAGAAATGGACCTGGAATTGGCTGTGCTACTGATAGTTTCAAAAACATTAACCTGAAATTTCTAATCAAATTCTTAAATAGGCTCGTTAGATCGAAAATTTCAGGTGCATGTAAAGCACTGCGCCAAACTCTTTTAGAAATATCTAAAGTGACAGCTGTATACAATCGCTTTCTCTGAGTAATGGTTAAAAATGGCTTTGAGTGAATGAAGCCTGTAAGGCCTCAGTGAGGACCATCGTTATTCGATCCTTGTGGGCTAGTTCTACAGAATCATGAAAAAAAAAATACTAAAACAAATAAAAGAAAGCACATGTAAGCCGAGGAGAGAAGAATAGCCTAACCAAGATGCTGATCTTCCCCACCAACTCAAACAAAAGGTTAGGAAGGAAACCCACGTCAGTACTGGAAAGAGCGATAACAGATAGTGGACTTGAGAAAACTATTATCCTGAAAAATTGCTTTACATCGGAGATTTTATTAATTTTAGCCGGAAGTTGCAGTGGATGTTTGTTCAATGAATATCGAATGTTTCCTTATAAGGAAATTGTTAATATTTGGTGGGACTTCTATTTCCTTCATCAGCCAAAGATTTACATTGATTTTAGTTTGAAATACTGGTACATGTTTCAGGACATCTATTTCCTTCATCAGCCAAATACTTACATTAATTTTAGTTTTAATTCTTAGTACATGTTCCGGGACGTCTATTTCCTTAATCAGCTAAAGATTTACATTGACTTTAGTTTTAATTATTGGTACATGTTTCGGGATGTCTATTTCCTTCATCAGCCAAAGATTTACATTGATTTTAGTTTGAATTATTGGCACATGTTTCGGGACGTCCATTTTCTTCAACAGCCATAATAACACTGATTTATTTATTTTTTTTTATATTAAAGGAGTCAACGAAACTTGAGTGACAGATCTAGACAGTTGGGAACACTATCAGAAGATATTCCTAATTAAGGCTTCAACTGCAATAGGTTGCCATTTTTTCTACAGTAGGCTGGTTGACAACCACGGATATAGAACCCTGTCTGTACTGCTATTCAACCCAAAGCTGAGAGGAGAAGACAACACCCCTCTTTACTCTTGGTCTAACTCTCTGTAACCCCTTGCGTGCTAGTGGCACTCCTGCCTTGCTTGGGGTGAAATGCTTAAAAAAATTTAAAAAAATGTTCTAACAAGCGCAGCCAATATCCTGTAAAAAGCTTTGTCCATTTAATTTTCGTTGTCATTAATAACTGTATTTGGTTTATATTAGGGGGAGACAACTCTCCCCTAACGAATCATTAACTCTTCACGGAAAAAATGAAACAACAAGATGGCTGCTGGACTATCCACCAAGGTGAATTGTTTATGCAACCAAATCCTGCTGTAACCTGATTGGTGAGAATAAAAACGAATATTGTTGTGTTTTAAAATATATTTAATTGTGTTTTGTTATATTTTGTTGTTCCTAATTTTGGGGGATTACAATAATTTAATTAAGTGGAAACAACAACAAAAAAATCACATCCTTCACTTGCCGTAGGTTTTTGGTTATCATCCGTCATATGATTATAAAACAAATGCAAGTCAAAAATAATATTTCAAATAATAATAACGCTGATTTATATTTTTAGTTTAAATGAGTCAACGAAATTTGAGTGACAGATCTAGCCAGTTGGGAACACTCTCAGAAGCCCTAATTGGGCTTCAACTGCAATAGGTTGCCAAGGATATAGAACCCTATCTGTGCTAACACCACCACCAAGGATATAGAGCCCTGTCTATACTACTACCACCACCATCAAGTATATAGATCCCTGTCTGTACCACCACCACCAAAGGTATAGAACCCTGTCTGTACTGCTAAATTTTCAAGGGTACTACTAGTTATGCTACTACTACTAATAATTCATTCATTTATTCAGTTAAGGCATTTTGCGCTGCTGTGGTCAACACTCCTCTTCATCTCACAATTGTGGTTCATGGTGACATTTAAGGCAGAATAGAGCAGTGGCTTGCCGGTTCGTTTTGCACCCGAGATGTTAGGGTTATCCCGTCGCTCCTCCTTTCAGGGGCTAAAGAGGCAATACCTACAAAGCAGCAGGTGGTTTGAATTCAGGGTTTTCCTTCTCTTAGACTCGTGATCGTATATAGAGACCATGCGCTACCCAGACTCCGTGCCCTCCCCACTCTCGACTGTACAGACAAGATCCAAAAAATACAGTGCATTTGATGACGTCTTGGTTGCAGTCTTGGTGGAGTAATGGATAGCGTCTCGGATTGAGGAATTCCAGTCAAAACGATTACATTCACTTACGTACTAATACCCCTGGGAAAACTATGCATCCTCTTCTTCTCCCCCCAGCTATGGGTAAATAGCAAGGCAGAGCGGGTTCTATAGCCTTGGATAGCAACTGGTCTACCGTAGAAAGAAATTGCAGCCTCGTCTGTCATGTAT
The DNA here is from genome assembly GCA_963932145.1 of Acanthosepion lycidas. NCBI lineage: Eukaryota > Metazoa > Mollusca > Cephalopoda > Sepiida > Sepiidae > Acanthosepion > Acanthosepion lycidas. The sequence continues at coordinate 28,171,362 of OZ010584.1, forward strand.
CGAAAGATAAATTATCGCCTAAGCGTGTATCATACATGGCACGTACCTAACTTGGTTGCAGGAGTTGCCGAAAAATGTCAGTGTTTACAGCCAACTGCCTTTATGGAAAGTCCTCAGACGAACTACATTCCTTAGTTCCTCTAGTTTTAACTTTCACGGCTGGGACCCGTCATGCCACCACCACCCTCATTCCTTTAGTATCTCGTTTGGGAAATCTAAAGTTCACTCAAGCAGATTCTTCACTGCTTTGTGGTACTCGCTTCAAAGATGTTACTACAATCTTAACGTGTTCAGGTCTAGAGTTAACAGTTTTCCTCACATATACTAATGATCTGTGCCTCTTAATCCGTAACACTCTACCTTGAGTGACTCATGGGCCTTGTACATAGTAAGTCTCGATGAAATTAAGTTGATAGTGGATCCCGAAAATGACCTGGAATCTGATACTAACTGATGCAAGAAATGCCTTGTTAATTTTAACGCTTCTTAAACGAAACTGCTCTCTCTTTGATTTGATTTGATTTGATTGTTTAGCGGCACATCAATTAGTCATGGGTCATTTAATGCCGAAATTTAATTTTCTTGCGAGCTTTGAAGTAATAAAAATGTTATTCTGCTTTCACAATTGAATACATGGTAGATAATACTCAGCTTTTGTTCATATACATGTTTGTATGAAAATAATTACTAGAGGCGGTGATATGTGTGTTTTATTTTATGTTGTGTTGATGTTATATTTTGGAATACAGTTGTTTTAAGAAATTGCAGGATATTATATGGATTAATGCCATGAGAGTGTTCTTTAATATTAGATGTTTTTTTGATTTTGTTTAGTGGCGTATCAACCTTTTAGGGTTTATTTAATGCCGAAATCTAAATATTTTGAACACAATTATATGGTTTCAACTAAATATATTTTGAACGCAATTGTATGTCTTCAACTGAATATATTTCTAACACAACTGTATACTTTTAACTGCAGATAAAATTCATTGTTGGTAATTCTACTATAAAATGTACTACTGGTAATTTTACTATAAATACATATTATTGTAATTTTCTTTTACTATAAAAATGTATTCATAGTGTTTCATTTTTGTTTAGGAATGTCTCATCTGTGATTTTTCTTTCTGATTTGCTTTCGTTTTTTGGCAATAAACGCAAATTTAAAATTTCTTATTAGCGTTAATGTGGGAGGAAAATATTTCTCAAAGATATTTAGTTGAACAAAGAACCAACACCCAAGAGGTTGCTTCCGCGATCATTACAAGCAGGACCTGTTCAAGTCTAGCGTTAACCGTTGCCTTCCTCGCATATCCCCATAAACTGTGCCTCTTATTCTGTAGACCTCTACTTTGAGTGGCTCATGGGCCTTGAACAAAGCGAACATTATTGACAAAAAAGTAAAGTTGGAATTTCTCATCTGGAATCTTTATTCTTATTTTTCTTTCTAAAATATTAGATTTCGGCATTAAATAAACCCTAAAAGGTTGATACGCCGCTAAACAAAATCAACAAAACATCTAATATTAAAGAACACTCTCATGGCATTAATCCGTATAATATCCTGCAATTTCTTAAAACAATTCTAAAAAGGCAATAAATTTCCTATTAGCGTTAATGTGGGAGGGAGATATCTCTCAGAGATATCTAGTTGAACAATGAACCAACTCCCAAGGGGTTGCTTCCTCGATCATTACAAGCATAATCTGTTCAAACCTAGGATCAACAGTTATCTTCCCCACATATCTTCATAAACTGGTTCTTGTTCTTTAATTTTCTACCTCGAGTAGTTAGTCCTTGTATAGGATGAACATTACCGTAAAAGAAAAATGAAACCGTCAGTCCTCGTTGTATAGTCCCCACCCCGTGAAGTGTCTGAGGCCTAACGGTGGATATTTTTATTCAATTCACACCCTAATTTCTTGATAGTCCCACTCCTTCTTCTTCTTCTCCAGCGGTTAACCTTCCGTCCCGTGTGCCGTTGCTTGGCTTTCAGATTACGAAGTTAATTGCCAGTCCGTTGTTGCTGGCTAATTACACTTATGAGAGGAGGAAAGATAACAAAGTAGGCCACAAAAAAAAAAAAAAAAATGAAAATCGTAATGGGCTAATTGATCACTGAATGTTATTCGCCATCTGTACGATCGCACGCATGCGTAAATCCGCGCTTGTGAATCAGTGGCGTAGCAAGAGTTCGCAGTTCCCGGAAACGAATAAAATTATTTTTAATCATTTTACCCCAAGCAAGGCAAAAAAAAAAAAAAAAAAAAAAAAAAGAAGCCACTAGCGTGATACAAAAGACAAAAAGTGGATTTTAAAACATCGTAGTTGACGGGAAAGTGAGTTCTACAAGCAAGAGGCGCGTGGAGAATAAACAATTATCATAGGACTTATGGTTACAATCAGCAATTTCAATAGCGAAATTATGAGACCTAACTGCCAACCTAGTCAATCCGTTAACTACACACGTAATACATGGTTGGTCGATCATGTCTTTTTGGTTCATGTCTGACTAGGCAGAAGATTTTTCCGCAGTAGGTTTTTCTGTAATAGGCTGGTTTCCAACCAAGGCTATAGGACTCATTCTGTCCTGCTATCCAACCCATAGCTGGAGGGGGATAAGACGCGGATTCATACCTTTCTTAAGGGTATTTGGGCGTAAGTGAATGTACCGAACCAGACTGGAATTCGAACTCTGTTCTCCGAGTTCTCATTGCGAGCGGTTATCCACTACACTAGCCTAGTAATGCGATTAAATTCGTGATGTCGAGATACCAACGGGTAACGCCCATCAGAACAATCACCGCGAAAACAGTTATAGAAATGCAAAGGGAAGCTACGTAACGGTGATGGAAAAAGAGCTGAAACCGAGATGCCAGATCAGGACCGATAACCTTGCCGATTCTTCTTATGGATTTTGTCAAAAATCTCTAGACACATAACAGAAGCACCAAACCAGATTCGATATACAGGCGAATGGTAGACTTATAAATGCGTAATATGGATTCTGTCGAGAAAAAAATGGTCTAGCATGACAAAGTGAACCAAATTTCCTAGCAAAAAACTTAGCAATTGATTAAACTGATTTTGATTTTAGTGAAAAACATGAGACCAAAAAGTTAGCTGCTCTCTTGAGGGTTAGCATCAGCCATGCTGATGGAAGCCAAAAAAGGTACCTTAAGATGATTAATAGAGAGCAAGTTGTGGGTATGACGATAAACTACATCCAGCAGCAAGGCCTCTGATTGGGAGGTTTTGAAGAGCATGTAATGACCTCTTAATTACTGTTGTTCCCAGGTCCACCCTGACCCGGGGTGGTAGCACCTGTTAGGATCCCAGCTATCGACAAACAGTGAACCCCTAAAGAAAAAACAATACATTATGAAAGTATAAAAATACATTTTTATGTTAAAAATACCAGCAATACATTTTATAGTAGAATTGCCAACAATACATTTTATCTGCAGTTAAAGGCATTCAGTTGCATTAGAAATACATTTATTTGAAGGCATACAATTGCATTCAAAATATATTTAGTTGAAGCCATAAAAGTGTGTTCAAAATATATAGCTTTTGACATTAAATAACCTGTAGAGGTTGGTATGCCGCTAAACAAAATCAACCATGAAAGAACTCTTTAATGACATTAATCCATATAATGTCCTATAATTTCATAACCAAATGAAACTGTGTCCCAAAATATAACTTCAACAAAGCTACAAAATAAAACCCACATATAGTAATTATGTCTACACAAACATGTATATGCACAAAAGCTGAGTATCATCTACCATGTATTCAATTGTGAAAGCAGAATAACATATATCATTTTTAATACTTCAAAGCTCCCCAAAAAAATTAAATTTCGGCATTAAATGACCCATGAGGAATTGATATGACATGAAACAATCAAATCAAATCAAATAGAGAGAAGTTTCGTTTAAGAAGCTTTAAAATTAACAAGCCTCAGTTAAAATTCCATGTCATTTTCGAGATTTAATTTCAATTTAAATTAATTTATTAAGAAAATTAATTTAATTATTTATTAAGACAAAAATAAATTGTTGTGTCATCCACACAAATGCCGAATCGGCAACTGATGACATCAGGGAAGCCGTTGCTGAAAATACGGAACAGTGTGGGCCCAAGAATAGAACCTCCGGGGAAGTTACCCCTATAATAATTTACTATGTGATTTGTGACTGAATAACCGCTGATAAACAATAAGAAAGAATTAATTACTATTTTCTCCTTTTATGTGCAGTGTAGCTTCAGGCTTTGGGCAATCGTGGGCCTCCACAACTTCCTATCCTTTTTTTTTAATATTTTGAAATTGGTTGATATAGATTTATGATAGGTATAACGTTTCGGCTATTTTTATTTTTTTAGGGGTGCAGGTTTGGGGTGAATATAGAATAGCTGTTGATTGTTTTGCAGTTCATAGTGAACTAGTATTTCACTACCAGTAGCAAGGATCGAACTCATAATCACTCGATGACAGTAATGTGTATTTGGTGGCGCATGTGTTGTTTGTCCATAAGTTACCGGTTATTGTTTATTCTTACATTTTTATTAAAATCAATTCACTCCAAGCAAGGCGAAAATGTCACTAAGACGCAAAATGGATACTGGGAGTGAACGAGAATGAGAAGTCTTTACAAGGAACCGGAAACGTACTCCTAAATAGGAAACAAGGGATAAACCTCTACTGCTGTTCCAGAGACTGAGGAGGAGTATGAACCGGACACTAGTCGAACCTATCTGCTCCTATTAACCTATCTACTCTTTACTGAACCAGTGTTGCACTACCTGAGCCAAGAATTGAACTCATAGCCGCTAGATGGCATAAATATGTATAACCAAAAAATATATCCATTATGTCACTGACCCGAAGGACACTAGTGGTGTATTTTTAGAGCCTTTTATATTCAATATCAAATAACTTCGTCATTTCATTTTCATGGCGCGTTCACACTGCTTGATTTTGATATTACTTTTTATTCCTTTGAACTAATCTTCATATAGATACTATTATAGATATTACGTTTCGGCCAAATACGCTTGGGCCATCATCAGGTGAAACTTTTTTAGATTAATATAGGATATCTATTGATTATTGCCTGTTTATCCCTTGTGATGCTCGTTATTTTTCGTTCCTGCTAAACTACCTGATCCAGGGACTGAACTCACAACCACAATGAAATGTCCCATCCTTTATAGCTCTAAGCAATGATTTCTCTTTACTATCTATTCCAGTCACTCTTCTTGCATTCACTTACACAAGCTCGTTAATCCTGTTATTCATTATTACTCTCTGTCCCTCCGTTAGTATGCCCTGTGAGTGTTATATTTTCCGTGCCCTCTTTCCTCATTATGTCTTCCAATAATCTCAGTTGCCTCTTTCTGATTCTATGTACAACGAACATTTTTGTTTTCATTTTGTTTAAGCTTCTATCGTTATTCTGTTTATGGCATCCTCAGCATCCTTCTGTAGAACCAAATCTCCGTTACCTCGTTTTCTCTTCACCTGTTAAGAAACTGTCAACCATTCACTGTCATATACTAGGATTGATGCTACATAGCAGTTCAGTACGCTTTTCTTTGTTTCTAATGAAATTTTCCTGTTTTTTAATACTTTGTTTATTTTTTTTTAAGGCATCTTTTTGCTGTTCTAATGCATCTATATATTTCGTTGTTACACTTTCTGTGGTTTCTTGAAAGACTTCCCATGATTCTTTGTAATCATTTCACCCCCAAGCAAGGCGATAATGCCACTAAGACGCAATGGGTTTATGTGGAATGAAAAGACAATGAAAACGGCTTTAGTGGGGACAATAAAAAAACAATGAGGAAGACAGAACATGGCGATTGGCGTTGCATTTAAATCCTTGATTATAACTGGCAGGGAAGCAATAAATTGGAAAAGGGTTCAATCTACAGGGTGGACCGAAAGGTCTTGTCACCCCTACCAAAACTTAATGAGAAGAATAGAATAAGTTATACATTAATATGGATTCAGTTTATTCCCTTTCACTGACGCCGTCACACATCGAGATGGTCTGTGTGAACACCATTTTTGTTTCAGCGATCTGAAATAGAAAATTATATTATGTAGAGGTGACAAGACTTTCGGGGCACCTGTGTCCCCTCAGGACGTAGGGATCATGGCCCTCCGCAACTTCCCATCTCTTGTAGCTCTTAATAAATCCAGTCTTTTTGCTATTTCTCCTAAACGCTGTTACTCCATCAATTTATTCGAGCCCATGTATATTATGCGCTCTTTTCCTCTGTCCTGGGAGTATCAAATTTTCCATGCCCTCCTTTCTCAGAAATTTCAATTCTCTCTTCCTGATGTTAAGCATAAGTGTCCTTTTTGTTTCCATTTTCTCCAAAATTTCGCCTTTGCCTACATCTTCAGTTTATGGTATCCTCAACATTCTTCGGTAGAATGGCATTTCTGTTGCTTCAAGTCTCTTCTTCATCTTTGAGGAGATTATCCAGCATTCATTGCCATATCGGAGGACAGATATCACTTAACTTTTCAGTACTCTTTTCTTTGTTTCTGTTGCTTCAAGTTTCTTCTACATCTTTAAGGAGATTATCCAGCATTCACTGCCATATAGGAGGACAGATATCACGTAACAGCAGGCTTGAGTTCAGCTTGATGGTGATCGTGATATAACGTTACTAGTTTGGTTTTGGTCGTATTGAGTTTTACAAGCCAGTTCTTTTTTTTCATCTTAAACAAGGGAATAATATCACGAAGACTCAGGGTGGGGGCTAGATGGAGTGAAAGAGAATGACACGCCTTTAGGATAAGTGAGAAAAAACATTCAAAACTCAGGGTTCAAAATGGCTGAAGTTGGCGATTGACATTGCATTTAAATTTTTGAAAGATTGTAGTTATCAGGGAAGCAAGAAATAGGAATGGTTTTCCATAGGTGAGAAAGGAAACTGTTATAGTAGAAGTGGCAGTTCCGTCTAGCTAGTTCTACAGCAAAACAGTGAGACCTAATTGCCAATCTAGTAGCACGCTTAAATCCACGTGGTCGCTGCACCAGGGGGAAAAAAAGGCTCGTCAGAGCAGTTGCCATGAAGAGCCACGTGACGTCGGTGAAAAAGTGATTGAAGTTGAGATGCCTGGTCAGGATCGGTTATATTACAGACAGTTTGGATTTTGTCAAGAATCGTGAGATGTAAGGCAGGAGAACCAAATCAGGCGTGGCAACAATATTCAATGCAAAGATGAATGGTAGATTTTTAAATCTGGGTGGATAAATCAAGATTCCGACCAGAAAGATTTTCTGCCAGGACACAGTGAATCAACTTCCCTTGTAGACAAAGAAAGTGATTCGATATAGTCGATCTACGCCATGTCAGTGGAAAACGTGAGGCCAGGAAGGCGATTGACATTGCATTAAAATTTTTGAAAGATTGTAGTTATCAGGGAAGCAAGAAATAGGAAGGGTTTTCCACTAGTGAGAAAAGAAACTTTTAGAATAGAAGTGGCGGTTGCCAATCTAACCACACGCTTAAATTAATGCAATCGAGGCACCAGGGAAGAAAAGTTCATCAGAACAATTGTCAGGAAAAATATTTATAGAAAAGACAGAGGGAAGCCGCATCACGTCTGTGAGAAAGTGAATGAAGTCGAGATACCAGGTCAGGATTGATTACATTACAGACAATTTGAATTAGTATCTGTCTATATTTCTGAGATGAGGTATTATGTACATTATTTACATTATTCCGACTATTGTCCTCATCTTTGTCGCCATATTTATTACAACGTTTCGGCCTTTCAGTATCTGTCTATATTTCTGAGATGAGGTATTATGTACACTATTTACATTATTCGGACTATTGTCCTCATCTTTGTCGCTATATTTATTACGTTTCGGCCTTTCAGTATATGTCTATATTTCTGAGATGAGATATTATGTACACTGTTTACATTATTCGGGCTATTGTCCTCATCTTTGTCGCCATATTTATTACAACGTTTCGGCCGTTGTACGCTCCGGCCTTCTTCAGGTGGTTGGAATGTCGAACTGAACCCTCAAGGACACATGACACAGTGGATAAAGGCGTTAGTTAGATCCAGTGACAGGACCCAAAGAGTGTGAGCTCAATACCTGGTTAAGACGGTGGAGAACTTGGAGAGGGGAATTACCAGGAGATAACTGACATCCATTAGACATGGCACGTGGAACTAGAACAGTCTACACCAGCGAGCGAAATAAAGGGTTCGGTTCGACATTCCAACCACCTGAAGAAGGCCGGAGCGTACAACTCCCGAAACGTTGTGATATGAGGACGATAGTCTGAACAATGTAAATAGTGTTCTTTGAATTAGTTGATTTTTTTTTACTTGCTTATAAACATGTTCACGTTCGACACTACATCAAAGAAAAGGTTAGTAATCTTTCTGTCTTTCTTCCCCTAATTCTATGGACGTTTCCTTTCCTTTGCCATAATGATTGACAACGTGGAGCGCATGCTCCACCGGTGGGGCATGGTAATATTTTGGTGGGCCATGCGTAGGATGTGCACCCTTCAGCATACTATACAAAGAGAATAAGGGGGCAATTCAAGAATGAGTTATTAACAATGAATTGTTTTCTAGTAAGCTCAAATTTCATTTTGCATTATTATTTCATGATTAAAATGATCAAAGTATATTACAGAATAACGTTTCATTCAAATGTTTTATATTTCCACCTTTCAGTTCTCTATTATATATTTTGAAACTATATATATTTAACTGTCTTTTTTTTTTTTTTTTTTTTTAATTTTCTCTTTCATGGACGCCATTGTCTTTGGGGGCTTGTTTAGGGGCCAAGTTAATGGCCTTTTAAGCTCTCTTAATGGGAGTTGCAGTAAAAATGTAAGAACTGAATGAATATAACTGGGGTGGCACCAGAATTTTAGTAATACCAAAGTGGGACATGGCCCCAAATCGGTTGGGAACCACTGATTTGTCATATACCTTTCTTTCTGTCTGTCTGTCTGTCTGTTTTTCTTTCTTTCTTTCTTTCTTTCTTTCTTTCTTTCTTTCTTCAACTAATTCTGTGGATGTTTCTTTTCATTCTTTCTTTCTCTCTTTCTTTCCTTCTTTCTTTCAGTCATCCTTTGATTGTTTTTCCTTTTTCTTTCTTTCTTTCTTTCTTTCTTTCTTTCTTTCTTTCTTTCTTTCTGTCATCTTTGTATTCTTTTTCCTTTTTCTTTCTTTCTTTCTTTCTTTAACTGATTCTGCGGATGTTTTCTTTTCCTCATCATATATATTTCTTACTTTCTTTTTTTCTTTCTTTCTTTCTTTCATCAGTACTGAAGAATCTCGAGAGATATATCAGAAGCAGCAGACCAGATATGACAGCAATATTCAATTCACGGACGAAAGGTAGATTTATAAATGTGCAATATCAGAACAGAGATGAGCTGTTAGGTTTTGGCATTCCGATTTTTCGAAGCGCACCTGTAAACTGTTGGATGACATTACAAGAAAGGAAGTTATGGAGTACCATGGCCGTCTACCTTCTGAAACGAAATAATTTTTGTAAGAAAGACAGGACTTGATGGTCATATGTCTTTTTCTTTTTTTTAATTAACGTCATTTTAAGAATAATGAGATGTGTGTCTTCTAGTCCCGGCAGCCACAATACTTTTGGGTCAAGCAACATTACTGGATATTGCTCAAAAAGATCTATTTTATTTTTTCCAAGCACAATCACATTTAGGTTATCGCCATCTTAGCCGATGCAATTTCCTCCTTATCATCGCTGTCATAAATTCTTAATCTGTGGACGACAATCAGAAAGCCTTTTCGTAAATCTTTCAAATGTTTCCTACTCTCGTCTGCTATTAGATCGTTTAACGAACGGATGGTAGATCACCTTCTTGTGATACCTTCTTTCTCCATTTGAAAGATTTTTAATCGCACGACTCATCTTTTAGCGTTCCATCTTCCCAGCCCTGTTTCGTCTTTTGATGTCAGATCGAATGACCAAGTCGTTCCTCTTTTAGCAGGGTTAATGTATTTTTCAGGATCATCATTAACTTTCGCGGGTTAATTTTGTTCAGATTCGTTTTGGGAATGATAGTCAGAGCTTCGTGCCATTTGACGCCATTTCTAGGAATTCGTTCGTCGCCTCTGTCGACATTTCGCCTTTCGATTTTATTTCTCTTCAATTTTCCGATCTTTTTCCTCTTTTCGTTTTGATCATTTTCTTCTTTCTGTGCTTTTCTTTTCATTTCCAACTTTCTTTCTTCCTTTCTTTCTCTCTTTCTTTTATTTTTTCTTTCTTTCTTTCTTTAACTAATTCTATCAATGTTTCTTTCTTTCTTTCTTTTACTTTCTTTTCCTTTCTTTTCCTTCCTTTACCATATAACTTTCTTTCTTACGTTTTTTACTTTAATTCTTTCTTTCCATTTTCCTTTTATGCTTTCGCTCATCCTATTCTCTATCCATTAATCTTTCTTTCTTTCTTTCTTTCTTTCTTTCTTTCTTTCTTTCTTTCTTCACCTAATTTTGTAGATGTTTCTTTCTTTTTCTTTCCTTTATTACATACCTTTCTTTCTTTCTTTCTTTCTTTCTTCCTTCCTTCCTTTCTTTCTTTCTTTCTTTCTTTCTTTCTTTCTTTGCTTCTTCGCCTAATTCTGTAGATGTTTCTTCTTTTCCTTTCCTTTATTACATACCTTTCTTTCTTTCTTTCTTCACCTAATTTTGTAGATGTTTCTTTCTTTTTCTTTCCTTTATTACATACCTTTCTTTCTTTCTTTCTTTCTTCCTTCCTTTCTTTCTTTCTTTCTTTCTTTCTTTCTTTCTTTCTTTCTTTGCTTCTTCGCCTAATTCTGTAGATGTTTCTTCTTTTCCTTTCCTTTATTACATACCTTTCTTTCTTTCTTTCTTTCTTTCTTCCTTCCTTCCTTCCTTTCTTTCTTTCTTTCTTTCTTTCTTCACCTAATTTTGTAGATGTTTCTTTCTTTTTCTTTCCTTTATCACATACCTTCCTTCCTTCCTTCCTTCCTTCCTTCCTTCCTTTCCGTTTCCTTTTATGCTTTCTCTCACCATTTGTCGTATCCATTAATCTTCAGCTAATTCTGTGGATGTTTCGTCTTTTTCTTTCTTTTCTTTTCCTTTCCTTTACCGTATACCTTTCTTTCTTTCTTTCTTTCTTTCTTTCTTTCTTTCTTTCTTTCTTTCTTTCTTTCACCTAATTCCATTTCTTTTCCCTTTCCCTTGCTATATACCCGTCTTTGTATCGTTCTTTCTTTTCGTTTTCTTTTTATGCTTTCGCTCATCCTCTTCTGTATCCAGTAATCTTTCTTTCTTTCTTTCTTTCTTTCTTTCTTTCTTTCTTTCTTTCTTTCTTTGCTTCTTCGCCTAATTCTGTAGATGTTTCTTCTTTTCCTTTCCTTTATTACATACCTTTCTTTCTTTCTTCCTTCCTTCCTTTCTTTCTTTCTTTCTTCATTTCTTTCTTCCTTCCTTCTTTCCTTCCTTTCTTTCTTCCTTTTTCTTTCTTTCTTTCTTTCTTTCTTTCTTTCTTTCTTTCTTTCTTTCTTTCTTTCTGTTATGGGGTTCACCCTTTTCTGATATAAATGGACTCGTCCTGCTGCCATAAAATAGCCACAGTCAGTCAGAGTCTGATAAGAGAGGTACAGGTGGAGGAACAGGGTGGAGAAACAGAGTGGAAAGTACATAGACACTGTGATTGAGTTGACGTTAGAAGTCAGTTACAAGGACGCCCGACTCTAAGGAAGTTTACTTCGAGACTGTATATAGCGATCTTTGATTAATACTAACCGGCGTTCCTGGATTTTGCTAACAGCATTACCTTTTGTATTTTGTGTAAATACATTTAATTTCTTAGCTTAAATACTTGCGTTTGTCATTTATTGGAGACCGATTTTTCACGCGGAATCCACAACACTTTCTTTCTTTCTTTCTTTCTTTTTTATCACTTTTCTCTACCCCTTCTCCACTTTCTTATTCTACTTCTACTTCTCTTTTTTTTCTTTTCCCTTCTCATTCTACATACTTTTCCTTCATTTTGTCTTTCTTTTTTTTTCTGATTTCTTTCTCAGTGTTACATCGAACTATCCGTCCATTCGATGCCTGCAGAAAGCTTATTCTTTATTGCCAATCCGCGCCCTTTACAAACGAACCCTGCTATAGAAACAAAAAAGATTAATATCACTTGGTTTAATCAATTTATCAGACTTATTATTCTCATCTTTATCCTTATATATTTTATTACAGACAAAACGTTTCAGCTAAATACCGTCTCGCTATCCTCAGATGTCAAGTCATCATCATTAGCTCCATGACTGGGTGTGGTTGTAGAGTTGCTGTGAATTTTAGCTGTGCTTGTTATGTTCACGTTCGCTCAATTACCCTTGGGAAACGTATCAAGCCATTTCTTCTCGCTCAGAGCAACAGGAACACCATTGCAGACGTTTATTGATCGGATAAACGAGGCGCTATGTCAAACGTACCCTGCTTTGGTAAAATACAAGAAAATGCACTGCAAAACAAATGCAAGAAAAAAAAATTAGGATGAAATGTTCATCTTCCATTCTTTGCCGATGTAGTACCTGGGTCATCATTATCATCGTCGTCTCCTTGATTTTTGTAAGGGCGGATCCGCTACCTTGCTACGGGAATAAAGCCAGGCAAAAGACGCCAAAAGCCAACATTGACAACACCAAAGGCCGACACTGAAAACTTTCCAGCAACATCTGCACCTAAGCCGGCGCCAAATATAAGTATTCTTTGGAATCTTGTCGGCACGACTGATAAGGGAAGATTCCTTGGAGTCTAGACAGCACACTGCCTTAATATGCCATCCCCCAAACCTGCGTCTTGGAGAGCTCACTCTAGTCATACCACGAATGTAATGAATTTTGATGAAACATGGCGCTAACTTTACTTCTCGAAATAAACGGATACCGAGTAAAAGGTGCCCGGCTGTAGGGTTATTTTTACTTGTCTATTATTGATCCAATCGGTTAAACAAATTAATATGGAATTCTTATATAGGATAGATATTAATAAAACGATTCCGTGATTAATTTATCACGTACTGAATTCTGTGAAATTATTGAGGGCCTTTTGAAATTTTCTTTTCCTGCAGAGGTTGGGTACAAGAATGGGAAATCAAATTATTTTCTGTTAGATCAACAATTTGTCTCATAATAAAGATTTTGATTTCCGTTCTCTTTTCCACAACGGTTCTATCAACGGCAGCCATCAGCAGTTCTGGCACAGTTATGCAGGTCCATTGTTTGACATTGTCCAACCATGTTTTTTTTTTAGTTGGCGTCCTCCCCTTGGTCCATCTTCAACGACGCCCTGCCTGTTGATCTTGCACAGGCTGTCCTGCCTTGAAACGTGTCCAAACCACGCGATTTTTTCCCGTTTGACAGTAGCGAGAAAAGGTTGCTGGTGTCCCACAAAACATTCAACACTTTTCCACACAAACTCAAATACTTGGGGCATCCCATATCAACCAACGGCCAAAGGTAAACCTCTCAGAAAAAAAAATCAGGGAAAAATCACCGATGTTCGTTGATTTAATGTATTGATAAATTCCAAATATTAGATCAGTTTCTTTAAAATCACAGCGTCTTGAAGTTACACTGCATTTCTTGCATTTTGCAAAAGAAGGCTTCAATGAAATTCTGACAATCATAGCTCCAAGGATATTACCTGTACAGATTCGAAACTTAATGACAATAGTTAATATTTATTGATTTACTATAAATTTTAACAATTGTCACTAAGTTTCGAATCTATACAATATATAAAAATAGAAATAAATTGGGCGTGTCTTGTGTACTTTTATTTTTATAAGGACCTGAAAAATTTTTTTTAAAAATGTAAAAAAGATGGTGTTCATTTAAAATTATGTCAGATACAGCCTCCAAATTAGTTTTCATATCATTTATGACCTCAAAGATTATTTCTTTCTTTCTTTCTTTCTTTCTTGTTTTTTTCTTTCTTTCTTTCTTTCTTTCTTTCTTTCTTTCTTTCTATGTCAGTCATTTTGTTACGATTGTTTCTTCCTTTTTCTCTTTCTTTCATTCTTTCTTTTTTCCTTTCTATTCTTTCTTTCTTTCTTGTTTTTTCTTTCTTTCTTGTTTGTTTTTTTCTTACTTTCTTTCTTTCTTTCTTTCTTGTTTTTCATTCATTCATTCATTCTTTCTTTCTTTCTTTCTTTCAATATTATGTCAGATACAGCCTCCAAATTAGTTTTCATATCATTTATGACCCCAAAGATTATTTCTATTTAGTAAGCCTATTTAAGAAAGACTTGTGAATTTTCCCAGATTTTTCTCAGATGGCCGCATTGTGATGCAACCATTGCTTGATTTGGGATGATATAAACCAGAATAATTTTTTGGTTTTGATCAATTAAACGTTCTATTAGTGGAAGAATATTCTGAAACAAAGAAGTTGAAAACTGCTTTTCCAACTTTTTTTTCAGGTAAGAACGCAGATTTCTTTAAACATCGAATCGAAAATATCTCTTCTTGTTGAGCTGCATTCGTCGAAAATGAAGGAGATTATATATTTTGATAATTGTTAATCCAATAAATTTGTTTTCCGATCCTTTCTCGGCAAAAGGAATTACCTTCCGAAATCTCGAATATATGATTTTTTTTTCTTACGAAGTTTATTGACCTTACGATGTCACTTCCTGTTTTTCATCCTAATTGTTTCTCTCCTTGCTTCCTTGATTATTTAATCTCTCCGTTGTCTCTTCTTTCTTCCTTTGTAAGTAAATCATTCTTTCTTTCTTTCTTTTTTCTTTCTTGTTTCTTTCTTTCTTTCTTGTTTCTTTCTTTCTTTCTTGTTTCTTTCTTTCTTTCTTTCTTCTTGTTTTTTCTTTCTTTCTTTCTTTCTTTCTTTCTTTCTATGTCAGTTATTTTGTTACGATTGTTTCTTCCTCTTTCTCTTCAACTTCATTTTTTTTTGCTTCTTTCATTTCTTCTTTTTTCATACTGTCAGTCAATTTGCTTCAGTTTTTCCTTCTTTTTATATTCATCTTCTTTTTCTTTTTACATCTCTTCTTTCTTTCTTCATTTCTTTCTTTCGTTCTTTTTCTCTGTCTTTCTTTCAGACAATTTGTTTCGATTTTACTGTTTTTCTATTCATCATGTTTTCTTACATTTAAATCTTTCTTTCTTTCTTTTTCCTTCTTTCTTTCTTTCTTTTCCTCTTTTTTGCGCACATGCATATTTTCTGTATTTTAGGCAAAATCTTGATCTCTTCTTCCGTCTTCTTTTTTCTTTCATTCTTCTTTTTTCTTCAGGCAATTTGGTAATTTATTCTTCTTTGATATTCCTTACTCTTTATTGCACTTTCATTCTTTACACATCTGAAATTTCTTTCTTTCGTGTTCCTCTATTTCTTTCTGTCTTTTTTCTTTCTTTCTTTCTTTCTTTCTTTCTTTCTTCTTTTGTTTTCTTCACTTTTTTTATTTTACACGATACCTTTTATATTTTCACTTTTCATTGTCTTTCTTGCTAACACAGTTCATTCTTTTTTCTTACTCATTCTTTCTCGGTTAATTTTTTTTTCTTCTCATTCTTTTTTTCTTCCCAGAGATATTTCACTTTTGTCTCTTCCTTCCTTTCTTTCTTTCTTTCTTTCTTTCTTTCTTTCTTTCTTTCTTTCTTTCTTTCTTTCACCATAACACCATTCTTTTTTGTTTCTTTGTGTTTTCCTTTCATTGTTTGTTTGTTTGTTTCTTTCTTTGTTTCTTTTTTGTCACTACTGAATACTTTCATCCTTTCTTTCTTTTTGTCACTACTGTATTCTTTCTTTCTTTCTTTCTTTTTTTTCTTTCTTTCTTTCATCCATTAATTATCCGATTGGCCATGACGAGGTGCAGGCTGGGAAGAACTGTTCCTCTCTTGAACACATGTTGCCGCCTTTTTTCTCTGAATGCTCAACTCATGTAAGTCAATGGCGGCAAAACTACGAACGCTTGGACGACTGCCTGTTGTCATGGGCTTATGTCGTTGACAGTGATGACACGTGTCCTCGCTTATTCACTTTGTCTTTTCTTTGTCCGTTTGTTTAGTTTCATTTAGTGAATGGGACCACAAATTTAACATCGTCCATTCCTCCACCCTCCTCGTCTACCTCATTCTACCGACCCAAACGGTTTCTTTTTATTTGCTTGAATGGAAATTACTGACCCCAGCTTGTTGTTTCCAATGAACTTTTCTACGAACTGTTAGCTTTGGGATTGGTAATTTCTCGATTAATTTTTTTTTTAATTCTTTGCATTTTTAAAAAAAAAATAATCCTCTTTTGTTGTGCCTGCTTCTGTATTTTTCTCATAATTTTTATTCTAAATATTTAAATTAGGTACCTCTACAGATTCGTTGAAGAATGAGCATACCATTAGGAAAAAACATACCATGAAAAAGCATACCATGATGAGATGAAAAAGCATACCATGATGAGCATACCATGATGAAAAAGCATACCATGATGAAAAAGCATACCATTAAAAAGCATACCATAATGAGATGAAAAAAAAACATACCATGATGAAAAAGTTTTCCAAACTTAAAAACAAAGTTTTATCGTCAAAATATTTATGTTATTAAGATGAAAGAGCAAAGGATTTTTTTTTATTATTAAATTATATTTTTTCATCCTGTTCAGAACATTCCAAATTTTGGTTAAGAATCTTGTTTTTATTGAGTCGGACTTGCAAAAATTAGTATAGGAAATTTTAGCATCGTTTTTTTCGGTGAAAAACACTTTGATTTGGAAATTCTTGCAAAATTCAAATAATGATTTGATTTTCATGAAACTTTTACGGCTTATTCCCAAATGAATTAAAAATTATTTTAAATTTGTTTTTTGTAATATTTCGCTAAAAACATATTTTTTACATATGTCACCCACCGTTTATTTAATTTTATATCGAATGGAAACCTTTATCTTATCTACAATGGGGGGCGGGGTGCGATTGATGGACAAACGTTCAGTCAGTTATGTGCCATGCGTAATACACGCTTAGGTGATCATTTATCTTTCGATACATGACTGACGAGGCATAATTTTCCCGCAGTAGGTTGCCATTTCTTTCTGCGGTAGACCAGTTGCCATCCAAGGCTATAGAATCCGCTCTGTTCTGCTGTTTACCCACAGCTGGGCGGGGCTGAGAAGATGAGTATTTATACCTTCCCAAGGGTATTAGGAGGCACCGTGGAGTAACAGGAGGCACGGTGGAGTATAGGAGGCACGGTGGAGTAATGGATAGCGGCTTGGATTGAGGAATCGAAGAGCCGAGTTCGAATTCCAGTCGAATCCATTACATTCACTTACGTGCTAATACCCTTGGGAAAGGTGTGAATCCTCTTCTTCTCCCTCTAGCTATAGCAGGACAGACTGGGTTCTGTAGTCTTGGATGGCAACTGGTCTAGGAGAAGGAAAAATCTGAATTCAAAACGTGCGGAAGGTCCTTGGGGACCTTGTGACACGTAGTGCACCATGTCTCTGTATTCGGCCCTTCAAAAAGTGTGGATGGTCCTGCACGAAACCTTCACCACTATAATCAAATCTCATAAGTTATACATGCGGGTTTGGGGACCGCTTGTGAATTCCAAATTCCCATGAAACTCCAATATTGGAGCCGGCTCAACCCACCCCGGGTGAATGCTGTTACAAGAGTACAAGGGTATTAGCACGTAAGTGAATGTAATGGACTCGACTGGAATCCAACCCGCTGTCTATTACTCCACCGTTTACTTCCGTCGATTAAATAAAAGGCTCAGTTCGAAATCCTTTGAAGGTAAACCGAATTGATAGACACCTGAAGAAGACCGAAGAGCACAAGAACGGAAACGTTGTAATAATAACAACAAAGATGAGGAAATTAGCTCGACTGATTACTGATTTAAAAATAAAAAAGGTTAAATTTATTTTAAGTGTTACACAAGGGTAAAAAGGTAGAGAAACGCTGGTTTAAACTAAAGGATGATATCACTTGAAACCATTTTTAATCAATGATCTGAGAAAACGTTTGTATATAGATAATTGTTTAGGCATTTCACAATGGGATGGATGCTATGTATGACATCCACATGAGAGTCTAGATCTTCGGAGTCTCATTTAAGAGCATGGCTAGAGTTCTTTAATTCGTATTTTGCTTTTGTGGCATCTTACGGTGTTGAATAAAATTACTCCAAGCGCCGCCTATCCTATATTATATTTCTTTATCTCATAAACTGGGTTTGTTATTAACTGGCTTACACACAGGGACATTTGAAGTGTTTAGAATCTCTTCATTCCAGATTGTGAATTTTTATGATGGATTCAGAATTTTTATCATCATTACTTTCATAATAAATCTTGATCGTAATTTCTATTTTGCGAAGGTTTATCGTAAATCCTTTTGGTTGGTTATCCCCATTGTAAGGAGACTGCGATATTTAAATATTCCACATGTCCTCAAACTAAGAAGATAAACAGAGCAGTTGCAAACTTGGGGGCTTGGAAAGAAAGAAAGAGAGAGAGAGAGAGAGGGAGAGGTGTAAGAGAGATTGATTGATTGAATCGTTTTTTACGGCTTATCAACTCTTAAAGAGAAAGAGAGAGATTGATTGGTCTTCAACAGCTTAGAGAGAGAGAGAGAGAGAGAGAGAGAGAGAGATGGGAGAGAGGGACAAAAAGGAGGAAATGTATCTTGTTAAGCGTGTGAAAACGAAGACAAAACGATCTTCAAACATGGCTCTACAAATTTAAATCAATTGAGTTAGTATGATAGAAGAAACAGAACGTGTCTACATAAGGCGAGTGCAACGTATTTAAGTTGTTTTATGAATGCGTGTAATTTTCTAGTAGTCAGCATGTCAGCAGACAGGAAACTCTATTATAACTTCTACTAATGTTATTTTACAAACTCAGATCGTATGTTTCAAGTGTGCTTACTTTGCTTTAAAATCGCTAGGCTTTGTAAGAAGTAACTCGAATAAATATGTGAAATGTTGCGTAATAAATTATACGAAAGGTTTTGAGAATTCAGCTTATCCACAACAAGGAACAACCGACCCTGGTCAAAGGTTTACGGGAAACTGAAAACTATCTTTGTTAATTTGCGCGACCGTATTTATACAGAAAAATTCGGTGGCAAAAATTAAGAATTTAGATTTTACTAAACTCAGAAGTTTATTGATTGATAAATATTTTTCCCAAATTTTAAATGTCTATTTTTAGGAGGAAATATCATTTTCTTGGGTGATCTTACAAATTTCGTAGCAGACGATAAACATAGTTGTTTGGATTTTCAAAGGCTTCAGCGCGTTTGCAATAAAGTCGTTGATTGGTTAGTACATATGAAGGTTGATATTCAAATGTGCAAAAAAACAAAACAAAAAGTTAACTTTGAGTTTTCGTAATATTACTTAAATTAGTTTAAATTTAAATTAATATTAAATTAAATCAAAATTAATATTACTTAAATATTACTATATTTTCGTAATATTACTTAAATCTATTGAATTGTTATATAACTTTTAAATATCATTAGAAAATGTGGGGGATTTGAATCCATATTGAATTCATCATACAGATATTTTTTACACTGATGGTGGACTCCAAATTCTGTAAATAAAAAAAAAAAAAAACAAGAAAAAATAACGAATTTACGCCCTGAAACCCTGGAATTCATCTCTGGTTAAGAAACACCGTACTAGGGTCTTGCATTCTATTGTGCATATGTGGCAACGTGGGCCCCTCTTGAAGTAGGTATTTAAGAAACTGGATATTACACATACATGCACAGACATGGCAAAAATACACAGAGGCGCGCACCCCTCCTCTCTTGTTAGATTTAAATTTGAACCGTTGTATCTTAGAAATGATTAAATGTATCTTACTGGAATTTTAAGAGGTTTTTATAACACTATTGGACTTTACTTTGAACAATAAGTATGTATAATTACACTCCAAGCGTAACAGAAAAATCGTGATGAAATCTATCATAAACGAAAATTACATGTTCACCATGAATCAATCATAGTTAAAGATGGGAAGCTCATGAAGGATTGAAATAAAGTTCATATATATATATATATATATATATATATATATATATATATATATATATATATATATATATTCAGGATCCTTTTCAACATTATTCAAGACGATCTTGGCCCTCTCTAATCTTCTAACCGTCTGCCCTCGGGTTTCATGTACGATTTCATTTTCATGTCTTTTTTCATTGTTCTTTGAACTGTCATAGCTGAAACTCCTCTCTCACGTGCCAAACGTCTCATGGATTGAGTTGGATCTTTTCTAATTGATCTCTTTAGATCTAAGTTGGAATAATGATCCGTCTTGCTGTTGGGACCTCCTGATCCAGTTTTCCTCCCTTCTGTTCCCTCTTTTTGAAACTTATTCATCCTTCTCTTGGTGGTTCTTGAATAGACTCAAAGATGGAAGCCAGAGTATGAATGTCGGTACCATTACTGAAGGCCTAAATAATCTTTTTCCTCTCACCATTACCCGTTTGGGAAGACAGTGGAGTTGATCAAAACGATTTTAACCTGTTTTCTTTGTAGCTGAATAAATCACGGGGTATTTTAATGATTCTTACGAAGAATGGTGTCAAGATGGCTAAACGCCATATCAGAAAATCTGAAAAAAAGAAATTCAATTAGTTTTTTATTTAGATATTAAACATTTTGTGGGATGGATAATTATTCAGTTACATGATTTGGACAATTTTGCTGTTACACACGATATATATATATATGTGTGTGTGTGGGAAGGGTGAGTGATATATATATATATATATAAGCTAGCAGACCAGAGGCAGTGATTAAAGATTACACAAAAATGTCACGTCCGTCCATATCGCAGAGCGATCAGGTAAAATATATCTGTTTGACAAAATACAAACTTAAATGTAGGGATCTTGAAATTGAGATTGAATAATATGGCACCTTAAAAAAGAAGATGCTTACTGGATCCCTACTATCTTAATCTTAATCTAAGTTGAGTGTCAACCGTTATATATCCGCCATATCCTCGTAACATAGAACCCGTGCTCCATCCTTCTACGCCCTCACAACGTTACCATTTAGCAAATGTTAAGTGGTTCTTGTATTTTATATTGAGTGAAAATAGTAAAAAACTAAACAAATAGGAGTAGATAGATTCATACTCCTTCCCAGTCTTTTGAACAGGAGTAGAAGGTTTATCCCTTGTTCCCTGTTTAGGATTAGGTTTCCTTCTAAAGTCTACTTTAACTCTATACTTCTAAAGTCTCCTCCCCTGTCTTTTGAACAGGAGTAGAAGGTTTATCCCTTGTTCCCTGTTTAGGATTTGGTTTCCGCTTCCTTCTAAAGTCTACATCAACTCTATACTTCTAACGCCTCCTCCCCTGTCTTTTGAACAGGAGTAGAAGGTTTATCCCTTGTTCCATGTTTAGGATTGGGCGTCCGCTTCCTTCTAAAGTCTACTTCAACTCTATACTTCTAACGCCTCCTCCCCGGTCTTTTGAACAGGAGTAGAGAGTTTATCACTTGTTCCCTGTTTAGGATTAGGTTTCCGCTTCCTTCTAAAATCTACTTCAACTCTATACTTCTAACGCCTCCTCCCCTGTCTTTTGAACAAGAGTAGAGAGTTTATCCCTTGCTCCCTGTTTAGCATTGGGTTTCCGCTTCCTTCTAAAGTCTACTTCAACTTCATACTTCTAACGTCTCCTCCCCGGTCTTTTGAAGACTAGTAATTTTTTGTGCCTTGTTTTCTGTTTAGGATTGGGTTTCCGGTTCCTTCTAAAATATACTTCAACTCTATACTTCTAACATGTCCACCTGAACTTTGAATTTTTATTTATTAAATTTTTTTTTTTGGGGGGGGTTCGCCTATTGCCCGGTTCAAACTCCTCCCTGGTTTTTGTTTCCAGTTTAGGATTGGGTTTCCGCTTCCTTCTGAAGCCTACTTCAACTCTATATTTCTAACATCTCTGCTTGAACTCTGAAATATTATGTTCTTATTTATTTATTTACATTTTCTCCTCAATAGGAGTAGATAGTTTCTTCTCTTGCCTGGTTCATACTCCTCCCTGGTCTTGTTTCCTGTTTAGAATTGGTTTTCCGGTTCTTTCTATTTTCTTTCACTTTCATTACTTCCTTGTGTCTTAGTGGTATTATCGCCTTCCTTGGGTTGAATAATAAATAAATAAATAACAACAAATATGGGCTGCGGATTAAGAACAATTTTCAACATTAAAGAAAAGGTTCAGTTCGAAAATAGTTATTGATTTGATTTTTACGGTTTATCAACCCTCTGTGTCGTCTTTAAAATCGAAACATGGTTTGGATTGTTAAGTATAATTCTTTCTTTCTTTTGAGAGTGAATATGGCATTAATATTTTTTGGGGATATAACAATGATTTTTTTTTTTCAGATACAGGCTCTACTATTTTACCCATAGCTGGGAGGAAGAGGTGAATTCCTAACTTTCTCAAGATTATTTTCGAGTAAGCAAATGTAACGAACCCGGCTGTAGTTCGAACACGACTCCCCAACTTCATATTGAAATTCCATGAAGGTTAACCAAACGCCTGAAGAAGGTCGAAGAACACACCGGATCGTAACAAGAAAGATGAAGATAGGGCATTCGGCTGTAAATAATGTAAATATTAGGTCGGTGCCAAAATAATGACGTTTTTTGACAACCGACCCTAGTCAAATGTTTACGGAAAACTCAAAACTACCTTTGTTAATTTGCGCGACCGTATTTATACAGAAAAATTCGGTGGCAAAAATTTAACCCTACCCCTAACGTCAAAAAAGGTCATTATTTTTGCACCAACCTAATAATTATGCATGATTTATTAAATATCCGTACTCACTTAGCTTCGTATGTCGCGTGGTCAAATTAACAGGGAAGACTGTATAGCGCCAGTTATTCAAGTGGAGCGATCTTGCTTTGAAAATCAACAAAGTCCTGTTTATTTTTTTTTTTGTTTTATTTCTTTAGTTATCAATTTTATGTTTTTGTTAACTGTACTCAAAGACAGGTCACTGATACTGGTGGGAAAGTTTGCTACTATTTCAGCCACGAGTCAAGCAACCCGTATAACCATACCAACCTTTGCTCACACCTAACGTCGTCACTATCTCGCTCTTCCTCCGCGACCGTTTGGTCCACGTGTCTTTTATCCAGTACATTTTTCGCGCCGACAACCGACCGACCAATAAACAAATCCCGGGCAAAAGAAAAAAAAAATACTAATAAAAAAAACAAAATAAAATAAAGTGGGGGTATCTTTTGTCGTTCGTATTAAATGATTATCAGTGGCGCGTGTCGGCTATCTGATCGACTCTTCTCTCGCTCCGTGTATTATTTCTCGTGTTGTTGAATTTATTGACGGGATGCAGCTTCTGTCGCCCGCCCATCTGTTCATTGCAAGAAGGGATTTCAATAATTTGTGTTGAGATTTCATTATTCATAAACTACTCAGTCAGAAGAGGGTAAATCATCTTTCTATTTTAAATAAAGGTCACATATTTTTTAACGTCCCCACAACGTTCTCAGGGCATGGGTTTTTTTTTTTTTTTTCAGAAGTCGATAAGAACAGTCAACCCGTGGGCAGAGGATCAGCTCCATTAATATTATTGGAGTAAATAGGTTATGAAAAACAAACACACCCCAAAACCATAAAATTTGTCCTTGCTTGAAAGAACCACTCCTACACAATAGTATATATTTTTTTTAATATCACACCATTTCAGGACTTGAACGACCATGGCTCTCCACGGGCGACCTTTCTTTTTTCGTTATCTGTGAATTGCCGTAACTTACTGGGAAAGATAGAAGAGTGGTTTCCCCGTTACATTCTCCAGGGGGTTGGATTCAGAGGTGTCCATTCTCCTAGACTAGTTGCCATCCAAGGCTGAAGTGCTACTTATCCCGTCGTTGTTGTGGAGGAAGAAGAAATGGATTTGTTTTTTTCCAAGAGCATTTTGAGAGAAATATATACAACAGACGGAGGCTTTTGGGATTTGAAACCTACTCTCTGATTCCCTTTTTGCGTGTCGATAACCGTTACGCCACCACAAGAGATGATTTCGTATCTCGCTATATTCGTATGGTCATCTATGAATATAGAATTCTTTCTTTTTTTCTTTCTTTCTTTCTTTCTTTCTTTCTTTCTTTCTTTCTTTCTTTCTTTCTTTCTTTGTCGTCCTTGTCTTAATGTTTTTTCTTTTTTTTAGTGTTTTTCTGTTTTCCTTAAATTATAATACATTATTTAGTAAATATTTTCTTTCTTTCTTTCTTTCTTTCTTTCTTATTCCTTTTCTTTCTTTCGTGTCTTTCTTTCTTCTGTTCATTAACATTTCTGTTTCTTTCTTTCATATTTGTTTTTCTTTCATTCTTTTTAAACTATGTCCTTTTTTTCTTTCTTTCTTTACTACTTCCTTATATTTTTAATTTCTTTTTTTTCTTTCACTTCTTTCTTTTTTTTCCTTTAATTAACATTTCCGTTTCTTTCTTTCTTTTTTTCTTTCTTTTTCTTTTTTTTTATTATTTATTATCCCGCATTCTTTCTTTCTTTTTTCTCCCTTTCTTTACTATTTGCTTTTCTTTCTTTATCTCTTTTTTTCACTCACGTCTTTCTTTTTTGCTTTCAAACATTTCCGTTTCT
Organism: Acanthosepion lycidas; assembly: GCA_963932145.1. NCBI lineage: Eukaryota > Metazoa > Mollusca > Cephalopoda > Sepiida > Sepiidae > Acanthosepion > Acanthosepion lycidas. The sequence continues at coordinate 28,196,054 of OZ010584.1, forward strand.
TTCTTTCTTGCTTGCTTTCTTTTCTTTTCTTTTCTTTTCTTTCTTTCATTATTTCTTTCTTTCTTTCTTTCTTTCATTATTTGTTTGTTTGTTTCTTTCTTTCTTTCATTATTTATTTCTTTCTTTCATTATTTCTTTCTTTCTTTCTTTCTTTCATTCTTTCTTTCTTTCTTTCTTTCATTATTTCTTTCTTTCTTTCTTTCATTATTTCTTTCTTTCTTTCATTATTTCCTTTTTTCTTTCTTTCTTTGTTTGTTCCTTTCATTATTTCTTTCTTTCATTATTTCTTTCTTTTTTTCTTTCTTTCATTATTTGTTTGTTTCTTTCTTTCTTTCTTTCATTATTTCTTTCTTTCTTTCTTTCTTTCTTTGCTTGTTTGTTTGTTTCTTTCTTTCTTTCTTTCACGTGTTTCTCTATTTATTATTTCCCTTTCTTTCCGTCCTGCCCCCATTCTTTCCTTTTTTCTTTCTTTCTTTGCTATTTCCTTATCTTTCTTCATCTCTTTTTTCACTCACGACTTTCTTTTTTCCTTTCATGAAAATTCCCGTTTCTTTCTTCCTTTCTTTCTGTCCTTTTTTCCTTCTTTTTACTTTCTTATTTCCTTTTCTTTCTTTCTTTCTTTCTTTCTTTCTTTCTTTCTTTCTTTACTATTTGCTTTTCTTTCTTTATTTCTTTTTTCACTCACGTTTTTCTTTTTTTCCTTTCATTAACATTTAAGTTTCTTTTTTCTTTATTTCTTGTTTCCTTTTCTTTCTTTCATTATTTATTATCGATTTCCTTCTTTCTTTCTTTTGACGTCTTTTTCTATTTATTATTTTCTTCCTACTTTCCTTCTTACTTTATTTCTTTCTTTTTTAACTATTTTCTTTCTTTCTTTCTTTCTTTCTTTCTTATTTCCTTTTCTGCTTTCTTTCTTTTTAACTATTTGCTTTTCTTTCTTTCTTTCTTTACTATTTCCTTTTTTCTTTCTTCCGTCAAAGTTCATTTTTTCTTTATCTAAATTTTCTCGAAGTTTCCTCAAGCGCCTCGGCATGAGGTAAGGTTTAGGGAAGTTGTTTGACCTTTCCTTATATTTGGAACCCTTGTCGACAAAATCGAGCAACCTTGAGTCATGCGTTGGCAACCTACATTAAAAAGATCATATCTTATATTTCTTTCTTTCTTTCTTTCTTTCTTTCTTTCTTTCTTTCTATCTATTAGGTTGGTGCAAAATTAATGACGTAATAATGTCGTTTTTTGACGTATTTTTTAACGTCAAAAAACGACATTAATACGTCATTAATTTTGCACCAACCTAATATCTATCTATCTATCTATTGCTTGGTCTCCTCACATCTATCTATCTATCTATCTATCTATCTATCTATCTATCTATCTATCTATCTATCTATCTCCTTCTCTCCCTACGCGTTCCCAATTAATAAAATAAAGGTTCACCAATTTAAAATATTGGAATGGTAAAGGAGTGCTAGTATTCAAGACTGCAAGTCTACCCCCCACTCTCTCCCCCTCCCCTCTCTCTCCCTCTCTCTCCACCTCCACTCTCTCCCCTCGCACTCTCTCTGCCACTCTTTCCTCTCCATCCTACTTTTCTTTCACCGCCTTTTCTTTTTTTTCTCTCGAGCTTTCTTACTTGACCTCGACTTTTACTCGGTTCAAAGCGTTTTGCCCTATTCGCCTGGAAATGAACATATATGTACTTGATGAACAATTTTTTTTTAAATTAAATAAAAATAGCTAACATTAAATACGAAAAATAAATAAATAATTTACAAGTATAATTTTATAATTACAACATTCTAAATATTGATCATTTTTCAATTTCTAACTTTTTTATTAATCGGAGAAATAAAAAAAATCCATTCTAAAATTCTGTTTATTTACCTTTGAATATATATAAAATAAAACGTAGCACGTATATATATATATATATATATATATATATATATATATATATATATATATACACACACACACAATACGCGTAGTATATATATATATATATATATATATATATATATATATATATATATATATATATATATATATATATATATATATATATATATGGGGAGAGAGTGAGAGAGAGAGTGGAACCTCAATTTAACGGACTATGGGTGGGGATCCTCTGTTCAAGCCGTTTGTCCGTTAATCTGAAAGACATTTTTCGAGGGCTAAAAACACCCAGTACAATATGAAATTATTCTAAATATATTATGTATGCATGCATATATTATTTTTTAGCTTATTATTATATATTGCTTTAAATAAAGTTATATATATATATATCTATATCTATCTATCTATCTATCTATCTATCTATATATATATATATATATATATATATATATATATATATGCATGCCTCGTGCCTTTCGTCTGCCAGAAACATTGAAATGTATAAATTCTGTATTAGATGTTTTCGCCAAGTTGGCTTTTGTTAGCTTTTACTGTTAATTTCTACTTATTTCTTCATTTAACTTTATAGAGTCTATCTTATCAACCCCGATGTGGAATGTCTATAATACAGACATACCGCACCGGGGTTGATAAGACGGATGAAGATAACTTCGTCTGCCGAAATACGCTATTTCCCATATGAGATAATTTTGTATTTATTTTATTATTAATTATATATATATATATGCCGCTTACGGAAGTGCATCCTGGATATATAATTACATTGTTATCAAGAAGACTTACTTTTCATCTCTCGGATGATAGCTCCATTCGGTGACCTACTAACCTCTGTCCGTAACAGTAAAAAAAAAAACGTTCACCATAGACTTGTTCACATGCAAAAAACGGTTAAAAATAACGGAAGAGTTGGCACATTTTTATGACCTAATGAGTAGGAATAGGTAATTTTTGCCAATGTTTGATGGGTTTTAGTAAATTTAGGCATTTCCTTACAGGAAGATTTGTATATAAAAAAAATTATATTTAAACTAGCCATATATTTGTGTTTTTTGTCTTTTTTTTTAACTTATTTATGAGATGCCCAAAATTTGTTTATATATATATATATATATATATATACACACAAATGAAAGAAAGAAAAGATACAGTCAAAATCCACAGTTCGTAGCCTTTACTTTTTAAAAAGTGCTCAATACAAAGTTGATGGTGAGAGGTTCGTGGATAGAGGTTTGTCAATATATAACGATACGCCGATATATATATATATATATATATATATATATATAAGGTTGGTGCAAAAATAATGACGGAATAATGTCGTTTTTTGACGTATTTTTTAAGGTCAAAAAACGACATTATTACGTCATTATTTTTGCACCAACCTAATATATATATATATATATATATATGCGCACGCGCGTGTGTTTGTGTGTCTGTGTATATATATATATATATATATATATATATATATATATATATATATATATATATATATATCGGTGGTAACTGTAAAATTGTCCAAATCGTGTAACAGCATAAAATGTTCAATGTCTAAAAAGCCCACAAAACCAATTGATTTTTTTTTCTCCAGGTTTTCAGATAAGAGGTGTAGCCAACTTGACACCATTTGTCGTAAGAATCGCAGAAAAAACCCTTTTTTTAGTTATCAGCTACAAAAGAACTGGTTAAAATTGTTTTGTATCAGCCTCACCATGTCTTCCCAACTGAGCAACAGTGAGAGGAAAAGGTCCTTCAACCTTTTAGTAACAGTACCAACATTCATACTCTGGCTTCCATCTTCAAAGAGAATGGTGAATAAATTAAAAAAAAAAAAAAATACCGACCATAGAGAGGAAAACTGAATCAGAAGGTCACACCAGCAAAAGGGATAATCATTTCAACTAAGTGCTAAATGCATAAATTTCGAGGAAAGTAAACTCCAATTGTATTATAAATCCCTCGGAAAATTCCATTAAGATACAACGGTTCAAAGTCTAACAATTGGACAATTTTGCTGTTAAACGATTTGGCAATATTGCTATTACACCTGGTCACAAACTCACATCTGTCCAACTAAATATGTTAGCTCTATCACTGATATTGAGCCCTTTCCAATAAGTACCGCGCATTATATGATATATATATATATATATATATATATATATATATATATATATATATATATATATATATATAACATTACATATTTATGTACATAAATAGCAGAGTAGAGTAGATATTCCTTAAACAATATGTGTGTGCGTGTTAGCTTTTAAGGGAGTCTAGTTTACCCTACTCTTTAAACTGTTGTAATTGGGAGAAGTAATGAGTTCGTGCCTTTCTCACAGATATTAGCGGCTAAGTGAAAGTGGCAAAGGCCGGAATTTGAAATCGGTTCGGTGATTCCACTTCAGGTGGCGATAATCCTTGCATTGCCCGCATTACCTCGAGGTTTTACACATGAAAACCAAATAAATGAACAAGCTACTAAATGAGCCACAACCCTTACAGTTCAGAAAGTACTTTCCGCCCCATCCCCCACCCTCCCCCATCACCCAGAATTCAATTCTGATTGGCCGAGACTAGTTAGGGAAGTTGACAACAGGACTTCGAAACTGAGGAAGGAATATTTTTGCTGAATTCATCGGAATACGTAACTGTTGTGAAATCGAGTCCCACAGGCTGTGAAACGCCTTCCGCCGCCCAACCTCGTCCCCCAAAGTGCAGTAGCTGACCTTGGCAGGACGAGTGGGCGTTTAAATTGTTACTTACATCCGCTTCTGTATCGTTTCAGGCGAGGCTGTAACTATTTCTCCAGTTCCACCTCAAATCTCTCGTCTTTATCCTGGTCTGATTATGTGCGGTTCGCCATTTTACGATACCGCAGACGACAGAACACGCCAAATCGACCACGGGGAAGATGAAACAATTCTCTTAGGGTTTGTACTTGCAATGAAGCTCCTTGCTTGGAAAATCTACTGGGACCCAAGCTTACATCAAACCGCAAGTGGAACTTATATATACGACTCATCGCTAATGACTCTGGGATAAATGTCGGCTTCTTGGACCGCTTCAGAATGTACCTACCCACTTCTGACATGTTCGAAATTTTAAATACCAACTAATATTTTATTTTTATTTTTTTTTACAGTAAGGTTCGACATTTAAAAGGCCCGGGTGCCACTCAAGGTAGAGGGTTATGTTAAGAGGCAATTTTTGTTGATAGGAGAGGAAGATTAACTCTAGACTTGAACAGGTTAAGATTGCAGTGATCGGAGAAACATCCTCTTTGGAGGTCGGTCCCACAGAGCAGTGGTCCGCAGGAACTTGCTGTGGTTCGAGTGGAACTTACTTCTCAACAATAGAATACGGAGAGAATATGGACCGTTTGCTACCATGTAAGTAGCATAGTGGTTCCTAGCCCTGAAAGATAAAACTGGTGGAACTAAGGAACGTAGTTCGTTGGAGCAATTTCCATGGAAGAAGTGATAGAGAAGTGACAGGGTTGCCACATCTTGTCCGTGAGCTCCTGTCCGAATATGACAGAGTTACTCCATTTTAGGCCTTTCAGTGGAACTTCTCACCGATGGAATACGGAGGGAAACGGGTGATTTGCTGCTATGTAAGTGGCATGGCGGGTCCTAGTCGTGAAGGTTTTCTTGAATTTGCTTTATTAGATGAAGAAATATCAATGATTATTAATAACTGACTCTTATTTCATTTATCTACATGCCCTGTCGGCTGGGACTTCAGAATACGCCGACAGCGCCTCTGCAGAAGCGTAAGATCACCCCCCCCAAATGAGACATCCTGGGTATGACGATAAACTCATCCGAATGCAAGGCTTCTGATCAAGAGGTTTTGAGGAGCGTAGAACCATCTCTTAATTGCTGGTGTTCCCGAGCCCACAATGGCTGGGTGGTAGAACCTGTTAGGGTTCCAGCTATGAGCAAATAGTTAAACCCCAAACTGGGAGTCAAAACACTACGAGAGTCTAAAAATAGGTTTTAATACTAGCAATATATGTTTAGAAAAAATATTATCAAAAATATATTAAAAAAAATATTACCAGCAATAAAAATCTTACTTGCATTATTTACATTATTCAGACTGTTCATCTTCATTGACATATTCACAACGTTTCAGCCGTTGTACGCACCGGCCTTCTTCAGGTGATTGGAATTTCGAACCGGGCCCTTTATTTTGTCCACTGGGGTAGATTGTTCTAGTTCCACGTACCATGCCTCGTCCGGAGGTCTCAGTTATCTCCCTTTAACACAACTCTCAAAGTTCGGTTCAACACTGATGTATTGAACTCACAACTCTTTGGGTCTAGTCACTGGATCTAACTAACGTCTTTATCCACCGGGCCATGTGTCCTTAAGGACACAATCGCCAGAAGAAGGCCGGAGTGTACAACGGCCGAAATGTCGTGAATCAAGATGAGGATAACAGTCCGAATAATGTAAATAATGTAAGTAATCATAATACCTCACCTCAAAGATGTATACAGATAATAAAAATTTTGTCGGTATTAAATAACCCATAGAGGTTGATATACCGTAAAACAAAGCAAACAAAACCATTTATCTACACATTATCTGCATTCTATCACAACTCCTCGGACCGTCAATCAACGTCTATTATAAACAGCGCCAAGCGTAAATAAGCAACTAACAATAATATTAAATATACAGAAAATGATACGTTTATCTATCATAAAATATGCTGGAAAAACTGCTGTTTCCATGTACAGCTCCAGAAAGTATCCGACTCCTGTTCTCCTCCATCTTTACAAAAGCCAGATCAGACTAAAGATATGCAGTATTGCCACCTAGTCCTCACTTCTCTCCCTCGACCGAATTTAAAAGCGATTACGTGGCCCTGTGGGTGATGAATTATTTGCTACCCAGCAATCAATTTCCCACAAACGAAACTAGCTAGCCTCTCACCACTTTATCGCTATTCCCATGGCAAATATTCAGAGAAGGTACATAACTTAATTCCATAAGTTCAGACCTTCATAACCAAAACTCACGATGGCCGTGCACAGCGTCAATCCATACTTATTCTCTTTGTATTCCTTTGATAAGCTGGAACTTCCATTCAGACATCTTTTTGCATAGAACTGTCACTTCCGAGATGATGTTTCGCGACTACTAAAATCTTAACCTTTTCAAGTCCACGTTAGACGTTATCTAGCCTACATATCCTCATAATATTCATATCCGTCTTTTACGAACATACACCGTTGTGAAAATTAATTGAAACAAAACGAATAATTCCGTTATTATTTACTTTTTTTCCGCATTTTTCTAATGAAACATGACGCAGTCCACATGTTAGTACTTGGGATGTCCATTCCACGAAGTCGTTCCTTGCAGATTGACCACAGATTCTCGATTCGATTTAAATCAGGAGAGTTTCGGTGCCAATCAACAGTACTTTGATTTGCTCATTGTTAAGGCTTGCCAGTGTGTTCCTACAGCGTTACGATTGGCATTTCATTTAAATTTTTGAAGATCAAATTTGATTGGAATACTAGAGGCCCGAAGAGAGTTCTACAGGCGAAGAAAGAAACTGTTACCAGACAACTCTCAGGGATATCTAGCAATTTCAAGTTTAAAATGATGAGACCTTGCCGCCAATCCAGTACTGCGCTTATAATTCATACAGTCTAGGTACCATAGATGAAAATGTATCAGGACAATTGCCATTCAATTACCACACAGTGTATATATAAACATAGTCCGACAAAAACAAAAAAAACAAAAAAACAATGTATACACACTCCTGGAAATGAAAAAAAAAAATATATATATAGATATTGTAATACTAAACTTGTGCACCCTTGTGCAAATTAATTGAAATAAAACAAATAATTCAATTGTTATTTACTTTTTTTTTTTCGTGTTGTTCCAATGAATAATCACCCAATGCACATGTTAGTACTTCGTATGTCCATTCCACGAAGTCGTTCCTTGCAGATTGACCACAGATTCTTGATTGGATTTAAATCAGGAGAGATTCTGGGCCAGTCTATAGTACTTTGATTTGCCCACTGGTAAGGCTTGCCAGTGTGTTCGTGTAGCGTTACAATTTTCGTACGCTTCCTTGGTGCAACGTCCACCGCAGTTAACAGCCATAGGACAACTAATCGACAGTCAAGACAGTAGTGTCTGGGCGTGGTAAAAACTTGATACAATCACAGATGACGCAATATTTTTCAAAGCCAAACAAATTTCATCATACAACCCGAAAATAGATTTATATTACTGCACACCACTGCAAATGGCCTACTCAAATAGAAAAAAAAGAAATCAAAAGGAAAAAATAGAAATCGATTACACACTGTCACTCCAGTGGGTCTAAAACTGACCGTATGGTGAAAGAAAGGAAACTAAAGCGCTTGTTTCAAATAATTTGCACAAGGGTGTACAACAATTTTATTCAGTAACTGTCTACCTTGGGCATTTTATTAGGTAAACAAAAGTATAACAAAAAAACTTGCGTAGGAAAATTGGTTAATTTGCAGTGTAACAACTGCATTCATTTTAAATACTTACATTTATGTGTAATTGTACATGCTCCATTCAAATCAGGCTTGATAAATTTGATAAAACCTACCGTTTTAGAATTATCAACAGTGAAAATTTGGATTCATTCGCGTCCCGGGCAGCCATTACGGGCGTTGTTTGTATATATTCGCCGCAGAATAGCTATCAGTATTAGGTTGGTGCAAAAATAATGACGTAATAATGTCGTTTTTTAACGTATTTTTTAACGTCAAAAAACGACATTATTACGTCATTATTTTTTCACCAACCTAATATCATTGCGCAAACTGAGCGTGTCTCCGTAAATAGTTCTCGTGCGTAGTAACTGCGACAAATTTAGACAAAAATATCTGTTTCGAGCTTAGGTTTCCGTAGTCTTCCGCGTTTAGCTTTCCGCAGCGAATATATGCAAACGCGAGTAATGGCTGCCACCGGCGATTGAATCCCAAATTTCACTGTCGATAACTCCAAAACGGTAGATTTTATCAAACTTATCAAGCCAGATTCAAATGGAGCATGTACAATTACACATAACTGTAAGTATTTTGGAAATTCTTAATGCGAAGTGAGTGCGGGTGTTACACTGCAAATTAACCGCAAAATTGTCGAAATTTTGATAGCAGTAAATTTAGAGTAAATTTAGAGTCCGCTTTGTGTTGATGAAACTCTACTAGTTTTGTTTTGTGGGGACTAAAACATTTATAGCAAGACAATGTTATGAGGTAATTAGCAGGGAGGTGTATTGACACAGATAGATGTGACCGAATTCCCTAAAAGAAAATACAACAGATGTAGAAGGGTAGATGTCCTCCCATACGTCTATGAGTAAAAGGGTAGATGACTGATGGGTATTGCCAGGGCCGGTGCAAGGTTCTTGTCCCACCACCCACCGAATCTATGATACGGCCCCTGAATCAATGATACGGCCCCCCTCAGAATCTATGATACCGTACCCCCACTCTACAAAGTCTCAATTTTCATAAGGTAGAGTTCATATAAAATACAAATTTTATTGTAACCTAATTATGTACAATAATGGGCAATATATTAGGTTG
>OZ010584.1:28213085-28250585 GCA_963932145.1 Acanthosepion lycidas
TTCAACCGATTTCAGCAAAACTTCACAGGACTACGTAAAATTATCTTGCGGTGGTTCTGACAGCGCCAGAAATGGGAAAAACACAATTGTTTTTGCACAAAATCAATTTGAAAACACGATTAAGAGGCATCGCGAGAATGAAAGGGGGACAACTCATATCGAGTTATACTTATTATAAAAGCAAGGTTGATTTTGCGTGTGTGTGCGTGTGTTCGTTTATATATGGGATCGGATTTCCTACATTTTTCAACCGATTTCAACAAAACTTTACTTTTTTTTTGGCAGGTAGTGTTTCTTATTGTCTTGCACACTTTTTTCTTTATTTTTACATTCAGAATGCTTTAAAAATTCCATTTGCAAGACAATTGTTTATAATAAAATTCTATTCAATCGGTAGACTCATAACGATTGAAAACAATGTTTTCGTTTGAGTTTGACCAATTCGTAAAAAAAAAACTAATTAAGACATGCGTGTCCGTCAACCTTAAACAATAATCTTTGTCAATTTTATTTTTCAGTCTTTATGATGGTCAATACTTGATCTATCTCTTACTGTTACATCCCCGGGCAACGCCGGGCTCTACTGCTAGTTTATTATAAATCTATGATTCTGTATCATAACATTTAAAAGTTGCACTGTGATTTTTTCATTTGCTCCTAAGTATGCTGTTGGGAAACACTGACTTCACGTTTAAGCTGAACACATGTTTGCTTTTAACCAATGATAATCGCTTCTGCTGCAGATTTTCAGTGCAATGGACGACAGTATTTCTCGATATTAACTGTTTCGTTTTGATTCAGCACTACAGCGAGAAACCCCTCCATACCCGACCAAAATAGAGAGCATAAATTTTTCGTCTGTAATTCTAGTTTGGGGATGTTTTTTTTTTTTTTTCTGTGGATGCAACCATTCGTTGGTTATGATTACGGAGGAAACCAGTTTTCATTATTGGTAATGATTTTGCCCAGATTTTGTTCAGTCGTAAGTCAATTCTTCAGTGACAAGCAGAAGGAAATTTCTTTGACCAAACCGAAATATCACGAGGTACTCACTGGCCAAGTTTAGACATAATTTTGAGTGCCTGAAGATGTTTCATGATCGAAGTGTAACTTGTATTGAACTGTCTTAGAAGTTGTCTCACCTACAGTTTGCAGAAATTCCATATTGACAGAACTTGGTCGGCCAGATCGAGGGATGTTTCTCGATTGAAACTGGCCAATCCATTTCTATAGAATAGAACAAATATTTTTATCGCTTTCCTTGTCGAAGAGCCAGTTTTGAATTCGGGCAACCTGCAGTGTTTGTTATGTGGCTGAGATAAATGCATTTTAAAAGATAATTTACCCGCTTTCGTGTTAAATAATCTGCAAAGAAATACAAATATTAAAACGGAAAATTAATCTTTACCATACTGCATGTGACTTCATTTGCTGTACCAAAAGTTTATCATGCCATTGAAGGTGACTCTGATCCCTGAATTTTAATTTGTTTGAATTTCATTGTTGTGTTGTCAAATCCTGCTATGGTAACAGAAAACAAATTTGAGTGAAATTAACATTAAGATTACTACAACTAAGTGGCCTTGAAAAAGAATGCAGTAGGAAGAGAAGCAATATTAATAATGCAGAATGAAAAACTTTTAAAAGTTTTTGTTTTGTTCCGGAAATGTTATAGATAATTTCTCTTGTTCACAAAGGTTGCAGATGTTGCTATGATTGTTGTCAGGATTATATTTCGTAGTATTCATACTAAAAAGTCCTTTTTGGGTTCATATGAAGTGGGATCGAAAGAACGTTTGTATACTTCATTTCATGCCCCACCGATCTATTTACAATACATTTCATTTCTCCTCCTCTTTCTCCTCCTCACCTTTAACTTCAAGTCCTGCGCTTATTCATTTATTTTTTTTAAATATAGCGTTCATAAACTTAGGATATCAATTGACCGAATTTGCCTGAAGATACCGACAGATTGAAACCAAGGTAGCGAAAATCACTAATATATATATATATATATCTCCCTGGATTAATATATATATATATATATATATATATATATATATATATATATATATATCTCCCTGGATTAATATCCTCTTTGGAATTATCGCTATCAGTCACAAATTGGTAATATTGTGGTATATATATATATATAGGGATAGGGATAATTCCAAGGAGGATATTAATCCAGGGAGATCTCAACGTAAACTACAGAACATATTGATAATAATAATAATCCAGAATAAAGCCTTAATAATTCATTTCTGTTATAATTTATTTCGTATATATATATATATATATATATATATATATATATATATATTCATCTCTTCGATCGAAATCGCTTAGTAATTGGAGACAATACACCGGACTGATATATTAGATAAACAGGGGGAAGGAGAGCAAGAGAGACGGAGAGGAAGAAGAAAAGTAACGGATGGTCATGTTCTTCTAAAAATCTATACTAATATTCGGTCGAAGAGACGAATATATATATATATATATATATATATATATATATATATATATATATTCAAGAAATAAATTATAACTGAAATGAATCTTTAAGGTTTTCTTGTTTATGTATATATATATGAATAAACGAAAATAGATATGAACAGACTGTGATAGATAGATAGATACGAGTAGATATATATATATATATATATATATATATATATATATATATATATATATATAGATAGATAGATAGATAGATAGATAGATAGATAGATAGATATGAATAAACAGAAATAGATATGATTAGACTGTGATAGATAGATACGAGCAGACTTATATATATATAGAGATAGATAGATAGATAGATAGATAGATAGATAGATAGATAGATGTGTGTGTGTGTATGTGTTTGCATTTTCAATTGAATTGTTTTCTTCGTTGGAGTTTTATGAAGTCGTGTGTACAGAAAGATATCGACATATTGTCGCAGGAATGAAGAATCCGTGTTCTCATTAGTTGTTCAGCTAATAGCCGGGAACATAGGCTTAGCGGATATTCACACGATAGAAGTCACTGGCAAGCCTGTAGAGAGAACATCATCATTATCATTTTAATCGTCATCATCGCTAACACAAACACATGCCTTGCCAAAACCTTTTTATTCATATGATTTCATTACATATCTATTCAGGCGTCAACGTGATTTTGAAGTTGCCTGTCAGCCACGTTGAAAAGCAACACCTTTCCCAATAGAATTTAGAAGAAAGCATAACGAACTCGCCCGAAGTTCGAACATGGTCGTTGATTTTACTTTCTAGGCTGCTAATCTTGTGGATTTCGGGATGAAATCCGGTCCCAATAAATAACAAATGCCGAGAATTAATATAGGAAAATAAATGTATTAATGTAATAATACAAACTGGTAATGCAAGTTAGTAGTTCCAGTAATGCGGGTTAGTAGCAAAATATATATATATATATAGTCTTTGTAATTGAGGCCGTAGATATCTCTATGTTTGGACTCGACTATAACTCTTGTTGAACAGCCGGTCTCGACGTATGGCTGTATTACTTCCTTACTGCGACTCTTGCTCGCTACCCTCGTTCGTTCTCCCAACAGTAGTATATGTATACTCCAGGTGAGTCCATTTGTGTAAAAAGGGGAGGATCCATCAATAGTTAACCGTCATCCATATTAATACTTATATTAGTGTCAAATTTATTTAGTACGGACCTCCCAGTGACGGATGAAGTCGCTACTTAATAACAGTGTAGACCAATGATTCCCAACATGAGGCGCATACCCCACCATTGGTACAGTGGATAAAGGCGTTAGTTAGATCCAGTGACAGGACCCAAAGAGTGAGAGTTCAACACCCGGTTAAGGCGGTGGAGAACTTGGAGAGCGGAATTAACAGGAGATAACTGATAACTGGCATCCATTAGACATGTTCACGTGGAACTAGAACAGTCTACCCCAGTGGGCGAAATAAAGGATTCAGTTCGACATTCCAACCACCTGAAGAAGACCGGAGCGTACAACGGCCGAAACGTTGTGATAAATATGGCGACAAAGATGAAGACAATAGTCCGAATAATGTAAATAGTGTTATTTTAATTAGTTGATTTTTTTTTACTTGCTTATAAACATGTTCACGTTCGACACTACATCAAAGAAAAGGTTAATAATCTTTCTGTCTTTTTTCCCCTAATTCTGTGGACGTTTCCTTTCCTTTACCATAATGATTGACAACGTGGGGCGCATGCTCAACCGGTGGGGCATAGTAATATTTTGGTGGGTGATGCGTAGGAAGTGCACCTTTCAGCTTACTATACCAACAGAATAAGGGGACCATTCGAGAATGAGTTAAGAGTGAGTTGTTTTCTAGTGAGCTCAAATTTCATTTTGCATTATTACTTTATGATTAAAATGATCAAAGTATATTACAGAACAAACTTTCCTTCAAATCTTACTTATTATAAAACGCAGATTGTGTGTGTGTGTCTGTATGTTTATATATTGGACCGGATTTCCTACATTTTTCAACCGGATTTCCTACATTTTTTCAACCGATTTCTACAAAACTTCACAGGACTGCGTAAAATTACCTTGCGGTGGTTCTGACAAAAATTGGAAAAACACAATTGTTTTTGCACAAAATCAATTTGAAAACACGATAAAACACGATTCTGTGGCCAGAATGAAAGGGGGACAACTCATATCGAGGTATACTTATTATAAAACCCAGGTTGTTTGTGTGTGTTCGTTTATACATGGGATCGGATTTCCTACATTTTTCAACCGATTTCAACAAAACTTCACTTTTTTTTGGCAGGTAGTGTTTCTTATTGTCTTGCACACTTTTTTCTTTATTTTTACATTCAGAATGCTTTAAAAATTCCATTTACAAGACAATTGTTTATAATAAAATTCTATTCAATCGGTAGACTCATAACGATTGAAAACAATGTTTTTGTTTGAGTTTGGGTTTGACCAATTCGTAAAAAAAAAACAAAAAAAAATTAAATTAAGACATGCGTGTCCGTCAACCTTAAACAATAATCTTTGTCAATTTTATTTTTCAGTCTTTATGATGGTCGATACTTGATCTATCTCTTACTGTTACATCCCCGGACAACGCCGGGCTCTACTGCTAGCATTTTATATTTCTGTCTTTCAATTCTCTATTATATGTTTTGAAATTATATATATTTAATTGTCTGTTTTTTTTTTATTTTTCTCTTTCATGGACGCCATAGTCTTTCGAGGCTTGTTTAGAGACTAAGTTAATGGCCTTTTAAGTTTCCTTCATGTGAATTGCAGTAAAATTTTGAATATGTAATAATTAAATATTACGCGGGGGTGGGCACCAGAATTTTAGAACTACCAAAGTGGAACATGGCCCAAAATCGGATGGAAACCACCGGTCTAGACAAACTGGGTAATAATTACCTCACGCCGAGCCACTAAATTATAAGTAAATTCTACTAGTCTATGGGTACTGATCTTGTTTAGTCGCGTATCTTGTCACAATCTTACGGCAGTCGACTTACTTGGTCAGGCCAGACCAACATAGAAGTTAAAATGTACAATATCCTCTAGCCCCCATTGCTCTTGTTTCGACTTACGCTGTTTGCCTCGTACATACAGCGCGGCGGAAGACTACAATGCGTAGCGGAAGGATACGTGGTTATACGGCGCTAGAATGAGAAAGGCGGCGTGGCTCAGCACTTCGTTGTACGCCGCATTATTTTGTTGTGCATTCGCTCACTTTCGTTTGTGTTGTGTTCGTGAAAATTTATTGCTTTTCCTTATGGCTCCCTAGTGTAGTTTAACCTCTTCTGATGGTGGTGCTTCGAAGAAAAGGAAAGCCATCATCAGGGAAGTGAAAATATTAAATACTCTGAAAATAAAGAAACAGCGACGAACATTGGACGGTTTGCTTACTTCAAATCTTTCGACTATCGCTTAAAACATGTGAATACATACTGAGTTTCCTTTTAAGAGATAGAACATTTTCTTGTTAAACTATAAGTTGGCGAATTCCCGATAAATATAGAGAAGAAACTCACATTTATTTTTTTTTTCTTCCCTTTTCTTTCTTTCTACTGATTGCTACAACAGAGACAAGATCTTACGCTTCGTCATCTCATCTACTGAGAAGTGACATCACTGGCAATAGATATACAATCCGCTTTAAATAATTTCATTTCATTATATGTATTACACTTACTGCCTCCATGTTTTTTTTTTTTTTTTTTAGCTCCAATTATGCTAACATATAGCATAGAAATGTGTTGGGCACCTCCAGGTGGTGTAATGGTTAGCAAGTTTGTCTCGCTAGAACAATTACGGCTGATTAGTGAGTTCGATCCTCACTGGGTGCTCCATTCTTTCGGCCTTGTGCCACATCTAAGCTACGCTTGGAAAATAACTATAGCATAGAAATGTGTTGTCATGTTCAAGATTATTACTTTAAAACTGCATAAGCTTAGGTGATTGACATAATTGCTTCTTCACAGAATATCGCGTGTATGCTCGGACTTAAAATCGTTTTACGGTGCATCCCAGGAACGGAACATAAATCGCAGGTTCCTGTAAAGCAAAATTTACACCCTGTCATCTATTAAAACACCGAGGGGTTGTTGGTCTATCCTTTCGCGCCAATTACTAATTAGCTGAGTGAGTCTGATGGTTTGGAAGTAACGAGGGGAAGTTTTAATTAAGCATATTAAAATTTGTCGAAAATATTTTGAAACTGTCTCCTTGCGGGTATAGTCCATGAGTCACGTGTTTGACACTCCTGTCTTAGGCGATACCTCTCCTAGGATAGATAGCAAGAGTTAATCTCCGGAGACTGAAGCGACTACAAAGAGGAAGTACCTAGAGAGCTTGAGGAATTTTGTTTGTAGTCCCACGTTCGCTTGAACTCATCCATGTTACTGATCCAATTTGAATATGTGTACGCCGTACGGAAATATACTGACACATCATGACAAATTTACTACACAAGAATGTATCGTACCCGCAAATCAATATTTGTCATGATCAAACAGATAATTTAAATATCGAACATGTTCTGGCACTTGCAAAATCTCATACGGATGCGTTAAGGATTCGACCAGCAAAAATGCTCACAAGTACATTTCTTGGGATTAGGGGTGAGGTACGAAAATGGTGTTATGGATAACGACTCAGAATGAGAAATCAGTGAACCGGGTTCGAATCCCAGTCGGAATTGTTACATTCACTTACGGCCAAAAACCAATGAAAAAGGGATTAATTCATCTCTTTTTCTCCCCGGCGAGGAGGGAAGAGTTTGAGTTTGAATTGAAATCGCAGACTGGATCCTATAGTTGGCAACCAGTCTACCACAGAAAGAAATGACAATCTACGACGAGAGAATCTTCTGCCTAGTCAGTCTGATCGCCCAAGAGTTTATCGCGTATGGCATTTAACTGACTAATGGATAAGTTACTAGTACATCTTCTGTACGGGAAATAAAGACAAACAAATGCTGTCAATTCTTCTTCTTTCAAGCTTTTTATTTCTTTCTTTTGGGCTTGCTTTTTTTCTTTCTCGTCTTTCTTTCTTTCTAGATTTCTCACTTTCTCTTTAACATTTTCCCCCTTTTTTTGGCTTTCTTTCCATATTTTTGTTTGTTTGTTTCTTTCTTTATATTTTCCTTCTTTATAACACCTTTCTTTGTTTCTAGTTTTTTTTTTCTTTCTTTCAAATTAGCCTTTTTTCTTTCTTGCTCTCTTTCTTTTTTCTAGCTTTTTATTCTTCTTTATAACACTAACCTTTATTCCAGGGTTTTCTTTCTTTCCTTCAAACCTTTCTTTCTTTCTTTTTTCTTTCTTTTTTTCTTTCTTTCTTTCAGACAAGCCGTCTTTCTTTTTTTTCGAGCTTTTCTTTCTTTCATTTTTTTAGCTTTCTTTCCATATATTTGTTTCTTTCTTTATCATTTCCTTCTTTATAGCATCGTTCTTTTTTTCCAGATTTTTCTTTCTTTCCAGATTTTTCTTTCTTTCTTTCTTTCTTTCTTTCTTTCTTTCAGACTAGCCTTCCTTTGTTCCTTCCCTCTTTCCTTCCTTCGTCCTTTCCTTTCTTCTTTTTTTTTCTAGCTTTTTGTACTTTTCCTTTTTACAGATTTCTCCCATTCTCTGTAATATTTTTCTTTTCCCGCTATTCATTCATTCATTCTTTCTTTCTTTCTTTTTTTTCTTTCTTTCTTTCTTTTGGGGATAGAAATGGCGAGGTAGAATTTTTGTAAACTTTTATCGTGGTGCAAATTTCCTCGTTATCATCTAATGTCAATGAGAACTTAGTGCAAATTAAGATTAGAGTCTAATCACGAATAATACCAGTAGATTAGGCTGGTGATAAACTAAGTAGGACAATAAGTCCCGTGTCCGGGTGCGGTCGTAGGGTCACTACGTAGCTGAGCACCTGATCAATCCCCTCCACAAATCTAGGTTGAAAGCCGTAGAAGTATTCATTCATACGAGCGTGTAGTGGATAATTAGACCTGGCGAAGCCTATCCCTCTCCAAGTCAAACTATAACTGATGTCCTCTAACTAGATCGTCCTGGGTATGACAACAAACTACACCAGGCAGCAAGGCCTCTGATCACGAGGTTTTGAGGAGCACCTGTTAGGTGTGTGTGTGGAGGGGTTACCAGCTATTGGCAAATAGTTACACCCCTCCACTCACCAAAAAAAAAAAAACAAAAAAAAAAAAAACTGACGACAAAACACTATGAAAGTATAAAAAAGATTTATTGTAAATATACCAACAATACATTTTCGTAGTAAAACAACTGTAGCAATACATTTCTGAAAAAAAAATGGGGAAATAGTGAACCCCGATATTGGGGCCAAAACATGAAAATATGAAAATAGATTAGAAAAAATTAACAGTAATACATTTTTGAAAAAAAAAAAAAAAAAATACCAAAGCTCAGAAGAAAAGACAATTTCGGTATTAAATGACCCATAAGGTGTCGTCGATATGCCGTTAAACAAATCAAACCAAAATGCTGACCTTGTTTATGGATACTCGATCGTTGATTCCAGCGATCGAACTCTCTACCTTGGCTGTTGATTTCAGTCTTCTAACAATGTCGAATCATCCTCTATCCTGAGTTGCTTTCGAATCCTGTATTGGGTAAATTTAGTTTTAAAATAGTGACTATTTTTTTTTCCTCTTTTTCTTTTCTCTTTTTTTTTCTTTTCGTTTGTAATTCATTCACTTTTTCTTCTTTTATAGGCTTTTTTTCCTTCTTTACCCTTTTAGAAAAAAAAAATCACATGAGGCCTGGTGATACGACGGTCGTCTTACCGTCCCTTCTCCAGTCATTTGTCTGGCTGCACGGCTCATATTCAAACACATTGTTAATTGCATTTGCCGCGTCTTACCAATGTACTTGTCACGCGACCCGATCGATTCACAATTTCATTTTTTTTTTTTTTTTTATCAGAGCGATGTTTCGGATGGGATCGTTACGAGGAACCAGATATTGAAAATGGCATTCAATCTGTTGTTAATTGGATCAAGAAATGACTCGTAAACTTTAAAGCCTCCAAAAAGAAACAGCTGTCTTTTAGTTATCTTAGCGAATGTTTTTTTTTGCTTTCCAACATTATGGCTGAAGCTAACCTCCAGGAGAGCAATTCATTGTGACTTCTCGGGCTCACGTTTTCCACTGTCATCAAGTGGAACGATTATATTGGATCAGTTGCTAGGTCTGTTGCTAGGAAAGTTGGTTCACTGTACCGTGCTGGACTATCTCGCCAGAATCTATCGTATACATTTATACATGGGTAATTCGTCTGTGTATGGAATATTGCCGGTCTTGTACTTCTGCTATATATTTAGTGATTCTTCATAAAATTCAAAGAAGAATCTGTAATGTTATTGGTCCTGATCTGGCATCTCGGCTTCAGGCATTTTCTGATCGTCCTTTCTAACGTAGTTTCTCTGTGCCTTTTCTACAAATTTATGGTAACTGTTCTGATGAGCTTTCTTCATTGGTAGCTCAACCTCACGAATTTAAGCGCAGTACTCGACGGTCAGCTAGGTCTCAAAATTTCATTAATCGTTAGAAGTAAGCATCAAGTTCTATATTAACAGCTTCTTTGCTCGGTTTGTGGAACTTTCATTCAGCTTCTTCTTTTCCTGTTAACTCTGATCTTCAAAATATGCAACCTTAATGACATCATCTTTTATTTCAATCCTGTTCACTTACTGTCTTTTTTACTCAGTAACCGTTTCTTAGATTTGTTTCACCCTCAGTAACCCCTTGCGTCTTGTGGAATTTATCGCCTTCTTTCTGGCGAACTGATTAAGAAGCTAAAGAAGATTAATATAATCGTATTAATGGTTGTTGTTTTGATGAGAACACGGTGTACCACTCGAAGCGTCGGATTTCAGATAATTTATGATTTTATAAAATCCAAACAGATGTAAGTTTATCTTGAACTAGCAGCATGCCCCGGTGTTGCCCGTGCTTGATTCAAAAATCGTACGACTCATACAGCAATCGCTATCACTTGACTTAAAATATTTTTGTCCTTCCTTTCATTTAAAGGAGTGACTTTTGCCGTGCTGATGTTGCTACATGCCTTACTTCTTGCCTATCTCATACTGCGAATCTTTTCTAAGCTCTATACTAAACATTAAATCTGTTACGAAAAAAAAAACTAAACAAATTGAACACAAAACTATCAGCTTTAAAAAAAGGACTCGTAACTGGAAAAACCAAATGAAAAAAGAATGTTAACAACAAATACTTTTTCACACCCAACCCAGTTCTGCGGAATCAGAATCAACGTTGAGTTTAAGCAAGCGAATGAGCCAATTGGAGTAAAGTGCCATGCAGATTTAAATTTTTCCCACTTGTGACGAATGCAGCTACCGATTTTTTTTGCATGCTAGTTAACATTCATGTCAGTCAGCTGTTGGCTCTCAAGCTGGCCACTAGAATCTTCCTGCCTATTCGTGGCAGCCAGCTATAGGCTCTCACTCTGGCCAGTAGAAAATGGCCGCAAACTACATGAAAACTGCAGTAGAAGCATAAAAAAATCGATTATTTCCACTATCGATGGGAGTTGGGAAATGCAAGGTCGGTGTTGGCCTTCCCGCTAACTTGGAGCATGTGCATATAAATTTTGGTGCAAATCCATCGAAAATTGCGGCCGTGCATTCGTTACACACACACACACACACACACACACACACACACACACACACACACACACACACACACACACACACACACACACATCCTGCCTTTTATAGATAGAGATGAAACTTGGAACTAGAAAGACACTTTCCATAAAATCAAAATGAAGAGCTGAAATTAAAAGACTCATTATGAGGAAAGAGGGCGTGAAAAATTACACGCACAGGAGGGTATGAAGGACCGAGGGAACCAATGAATGATCTACCGAAAGAGCTTGTTTGAATGGATGGCAGATCAGCAACAAAAAAGTGTTGGTCAAGTCAAACTTGGTTTAAAGCTACAACAGACAGGAAGCTGTGGAGAGACAGCATTGCACGCGACAGATAAAAAGAAATCAACGATTATTTGACGATACCAAATTAACCTGCCCTCTTTTTTCTCCTTTCGACGGTTTTAGCAGAGTTTAGTTTTAATGAAGATCAGTAAAAAAAGAACGCCTTTTGCCTGTATTGTAACAGCTACTGTATTCTTCTTCTTCAGTATCCCGTGTCCATTCAGGACGTGGGCGTTCATAGCTCTCCACAGATCCCTATCCATTGTAACCCTCAACAGCGATTCTCCTTTTGCCAAATCAACCACTCCTCACCTCCGCCATCAACTCACAAAAAGTCGCCAGAAAGGTGGTTCGCTGCCTCCCCCTATACCTCTTGACCTCAATACACCTTGTGAGTGTTAAATTTTCCAAGCCACCCCTTCATTATACGTAAAAAAGTATTCTGCTGTCTCTTTCTGATTCTTGTCGTTATCATTTTCTTTAAGGCTTCCCCGTTGTTTACACACTCCGTACATGGAATTCTCAGTATCCTTCTGTAGAACAACATTTTTGTTGCATTTGGTGTTCTCTGTATTTGTTGGGAGATTGTCCAGCATTCACTGACACATGCGAAGATTGATATCACATAGGAATTCAGTAATCTTTTTTGTTTGTTTGTTTCTAAAGAAATTCTCCTGCTTTTGGAAGACATCTTTCGCTATCCCAATGCGCCTTCGGATCTCAGTGCCGCATTTTCCCTCGTCTTTTCAAACACTTCCCAGATATTTACATTTCTGTTCTTGTTTGTTGTTGATAACTCCAAATCGTAGTTCACATGGACACTGTATTCTTACACTTGATAGTTAGTCCTTTCTTCGCTCTTTTCTTTATTACTTTGTCTAGGAGTCCCTGTAGTTTTCTTTCTTTATTAACCATCAACAGAATTTCATCTGCGTATCATAAGATTGTATCCACGGATAATAAATCCTCGTAGGGTTACCTGATTCCTAATGATATCTTTTCTATATAGGGTGAAAAATCCGAGGAAAAGACGCATCCTTATTTTAACGTGAATTTTAAAATGTTCAGAATAATCTATTCTTTTTTACTGATTTAGCTTTTTTTATTTTAAGTCCGAAAAATGACGCCGTCAAATGGAAGAAAAAAGAAAAAAGAACAAACAAGAAAAACAGTAACATATTCTTGTACACATCCTAACACATCCGTTGAAAATTGCGGCCGTGCATTCGTTAAACACACACACACACACACACACACACACACATCTTGCTTTTTATAGATAGAGATGGAACTGGGAAGTAGAAAGACACTTTCCATAAAATCAAAATGAAGAGTTGAAATTAAAAGACTTATTATGAGGAAAGACGGCGTGAAAAATTAAACACGCACAAGAGGGTAGGATGGACCGTGTGAGCCAATAAATGATCTACCGAAAGCGTTTGTTTGAATGGATGGCAGAGCAGTGTAAAAAAAAGTGTTGGTCAAGTCAAACATTTTGGGTTATACAATATTTCAATTCAGAGATGGCATGTTGGAAAATGTTGAAGTTAGAGAGAACAGTATCAGTCATCACTGGAGTACCAGGACTTAACAATAGTTTTAGCCAACTGAAATATAAACTATATAACAGTCAACAGAAAATATGCAATATTTCCGGTATATTATATCATTTTTATATGCAATTCAAATGGAAAAAAAATTATGGAGAAGGTTTTGTGAAAAACCGAAAATGTCAAAAATGGCTTGCGAAGTTTTGCTTTGAATGTGCGGGTGATGCAAAGGACAATGGCCCGGAATGAGATCTCGGAAAGTCGAGTTCGAATTACAGTCGGGTTCGTTACATTTAATTGCGCGCAAATACCGATGTAAAAGGTATGAATCTATTTCCTGCCCTCAGCTATGGGTTAAGTATAAGGACGTACCTGGAAAGACCATTGCTATTCTCAAAATGTGTTAATACAATATTGACTCGCAAATAAAAAATGAATGCAATCATTAAATATCTTACGGTTTTAAATAAACCACAAAAAATTAATAAACCGTAAAAAACAAATCAACAATTGTTCTGGAAATTTTTCGCTAAACGATGCTCCACGGTCGGTAGACGAGCTGGAATTGATATTAATCAAATCAGGACATTACTTCAGAAAAATCGACCGTAAACAGTACACAATATAGCAAAAAAAATAATTCAAAACAAAATTACAAAATCATTAAGGCCGGCTTGGTTATGTTAGTCGCTTTAATGTGTGATTTCCATGTAAGTTAAAAAAAAAAAAAAAACAAAAGCAAAAACAAAAAACAAAAAAACCATCGACTAGTGAGCGATTCGCTAATTAACTAAAATGCTCCGTTTTTAAGGCAAATTTTGGCGGTCTATGAAAAGTGAGTAAATGTGGAACGTATGAAACCGTAAAATTAGCGATTTGGATATTTTCAACATTTCGTTGGTCACCTCCTTCGCCGTTTAACTTTCATCGTATATTCTCATCTTTTCTGGATCATTATTCCGTGAGAAATCGCCGGAACAAAACCCAGTAAACCATTTTTGACACGTTTGATCATTCACAGAAACTTCTCCATCTTTCCAAATCATTATCATTCGAGGCACTCGTTTCGTGTTCATTATTTTCAAATGATTTGAATTTTATTAATCACAACTGCGCTACCCAACTGTAGATCTTTGTTCTGGCTGAAATCTTCGCAAACCATTTTTAACTCGTTCGATCATCCACAAAACCTTCTCCATTTGCGCAAACCCATTTTTTCCGTGTAAGTTTCATTTTTACTATAACAAAACAATATAATACGCTGAATATATTGCATATTTCCTTCCAATTTTAACATCAAATTCAGTAAACACGAATGAACCAATTTGGAAGAATTAGAAACAAAATTAAGGCTGATACGACAGCTGTCATGTTAGAGTCAAAAGCAAATTTTTTGAATGAATTTAGATTGAATTAAAAGTTAATGTTATACCAGAATAACATTTTTTGTTATACAATATTTCAATTCAGAGATGGCATGTTGGAAAATGTTGAAGTTAGAGAGAACAGTACCAGTCATCCCTGGAGTACCAGAACTTAACAATAGTTTTAGCCAATTGAAATATAAACTATATAACTGATCAAACGAATGGAAATAATCAAAACAAGTACTAAGAACTTAAAATCTATTTCTTATGAGATAAAGAATTGTCAATTATTAATTTTTGACAAGTAAGGTTTTTAACTTATTTCTTTTGCGTTTACATCTAGTAGCAATAGTAATTTATAGTATCTTGGATTGAAGAATCGGAGAGCCGAGTTCGAATTCCAGTCTAATTTCTTATATTCACGTACGCGCTAATACTCTTGGGAAAGATATGAATCCATCTCTTGTCTCCCCAGCTATGGGTAAATAGTAGGACAGACTGAGTGCTATAGCGACTAGTTTATAAGCAAAACTACAAATTCAAATCAGCCTGAAGAGGATTGGCCAGCAAATACCACAGCGACTACCACTGTTATAAATGTGGTGCCCATAAAACCCTCGGGTGTTACGGGACTCGCGATCGTGACTAATATTTTTATGTTGTCCAAATTTCTTTGATGAAGCATTATTATTAATTTTTGTTTCGTGTTTCTTTCAACTTATGAAACTGAACATAGAATAGGCTCCGCTGGGGGTAGTTTCATTCAACACTGCAACTTACTTCAAAATTTAAAAAAAATAAAAAAAATCTTTCAAAACTCGAGTCAAGTTCTTAAATCGCTTAATCAAATTGAAACTTTTATATGGATTGCACTAAACCCGTTTAGAAATATCTAAACGGTCAGCTGTGTACAATCGCTTTCTAAGATCACTGGTTAAAAACATCTTTGAGCGAATGAAACCTGTGGATCTTGGCGAAGACCACCCCATCTTCGAACATTGTGGACTGGCGCTACATATTCACAAAGAATTGTACCGAATAACAGAACCCACATCACCTGACGACTACCAACAGCAGCAACAGCTAAAGTGCGTATCACATGTGACTGGAAGAAAAATAAAATGCCGTAATCAAGATGTTGGCTTTCCACATTATTTCAAATAAAGGTTTAGGAAGGAAACCTCCCATCAATACTGGAAAGAGGGATAACAACTACTGTAATTTTTATTATTATTTTAAGAGAAAGATTTTATAAATTTCAACCGATGGTTTCACTAGCTGCTCGATCAATGAATGCCGAATGTTTCCTTAGTAGGAAACGACTAATGTTACTACAACTAATATTAGTCTTGCTGTCACATCTTGTAGTAATAGGATTCAGTTGTCCGAATTTCTTAGATGAAGTATTATCTTAATATATAAAAAGAATTCACTGGTATTTCATTAACCGTATTTCTTTTGCTTTTAAACCAAGTATTAATTCAGAAAACTTGTTTAATTTTCTACATGAAGCAATTTCAAGCATTATCAATATTTTACTCTGCAATCTCTTTCTTACAGGCGAGACGTCTCAAAACTCTCGCTTCTCTATCGCTATTTCCATGGCAAATGTTCAGATGAACTACATTCCTTAGATCCACCTTTACAGCTAAGAACCGTCATTCCACGCACTTTATAGCGAACCACCCTTATTCCCTTTCTATTCCATTGGTGAGATGTAAGTTCCATTCAGGCAGATTCTTTCCGTGAACAGCTGCTTTGCGGAACCGACTCCCAAGAGACCGCCTCCCTGATCAATAGAATCTTAATCAGTTCAAGTCTAGAGTTAACCGTTATCTTCCCCACATATCCGAATAAACTGTTTCTCTTACTCTGTAACCCTCTACCTCGAGTAGCCCCAAGGCCTTGTACAGGGTGAACATCACTGTAGCGGACCTTAAAGTTTATCGCCATGGCCGCATATGATTTTGAATTCAAAGTGCTTTGTGGAACCGACTCCCAAGAGACTGCTTCCCTGATCAGTGCAATCTTAACCTGTTCAAGTCTAGGGTTAACCGTTATCTTCCGCCTATAGCTGCATAAACTGTAACTTTTACTCTGGAACCCTCTGCCTTCACATTAAATTTTATTTGAATTTTATCGCAGCTTTTAAGGCCGTCATTCTCCTACAATAACAACCAACCCATGACGCCTACATCAATTTATAGCACATTGTGTGATTTCATTTTTGTGCTTGACAACCTAGAGATATTTACCAATATCTTAGTAAGTGACACACGTAAGTCAATAGAGTTGTACTTACCTTATTCTTTGAGAATATTCGAAATTTCTCGAAAACTGTCTGGTTTAAAATTTAGCCTCACCCCCTGTCACAATGGGAAAAAAAATTTGTTAGTTAAAAAAACAAAAATCAACATCTAATGTGAAATCAATGAAACGAAAAAAAAGAACTACATACTTAAATTTTTATATAGTGACGGTTTCGGGTTACTTTTTGATAGTACCTCCTCATATATCAAAGAGGCCTTGTCGAAAGTGTAAAGGAAAATTTTAACTGTGGGTTAATATGCATAAAATTAATATGGTAATTCAAAATATATTTACAGAAGGAAGGAAGGATTAATTTAGGACTGTCAGTCAGTTATGTGCCATGCGCATTACACGCTTAGGCAATAATGTATCTTTCAAGATACGACAGATTTTTTCCCGCAGTAGGTTGCCATTTCTTTCTTCGGTTTCAACGGGTAGACCAGTTGCCATCCAAGTCTATAGAACATGGTCTGTCCTGCTATTTACCTATAGCTGTGGGGAGAAGAAGAGGAGGATTCATACCTTTCCCAAGGGTATTAGCACGTAAGTTAATGTAATGGATCCGACTAGAATTCGAACTCTGCTCTCCGAGTTTCTCAACCTGAGCCGCTACCCATTACTCCACCATAGGACTGTACCGAAAATTTATAAAATCTTTCTTTTTTTTTAAAAACAAAAGAAAAACAGGTTTCCCAAGTCCAGTAGCTGTTATCGCTCTTACCAGTACTAATGGAGGTTTCCTTCCTAACCTTTTGTTTGAAGTGTTGTGTCAATATCTTCATTATGTCGTTATCTTCTAGTCAATTTAAATGTAGCTGCTGTTGGTAGTCCGCAAGTGATGGGGTTCCTGTCATTTGGTACAGTTCTTTGTTTGTGAATATGTAGCGCCAGTTGAAAATGTTAAAAGAAAGATGTTCTTTGTCAAGACCCTCAGGATTTACTCGCTCAAACCTTTTTTCGTCATTGATCTGCGAAAGCGGTTGTGTACAGCTGACAGTTTAGATATTTTGGAAAGCTTTTAACGCCATACATGACATCCATATGAAAGTTTCATATCTGACGAGGATATTTAAGAACATCACTTGTGTTTACATATTGCTGGTTTGTTTTCATAACTCCCTCTGATCTCAGCCTATTCTTTGTTTAATGGTAATATTAGCCGTTTCCCTATGAGGAAACATTTGACATTCATTGACCCAGCAGCCAGTACTGCTTTTCGTTGAAATTTATAAAATCTTTCTTTTTAAACAATCTTTTTTTTAAAAAGGAAAACAAGTTTCTCAAATCCAGTAACTATTATCGCTCTTCCCAGTACTGATGGAGGTTTCCTTCCTAACCTTTTGTTTGAAGTGTTGTGGAATGTCAATATCTTGATTATGGCATTATCTTCTTGTCGAGTTATATGTGGTATCCATTTTAAATGTAGCTGCTGTTGGTAGTCCCCAAGTGATGGGGTATCTGGTATTTGGTACAAGTCTTTGTTTGTGAATATGTAGCGCCCGCTCACAGTGTTCCCTAATGATTTACTCGCTCAAACCTTTTTTCTTTATTACTCTTGGAAACCGGTTGTATACAGCTGACAGTTTAGATATTTCGGGACGTGTTTAGCACCATACATGACATTCATATGGAAGTTTCCTATCTGGAGAGACTTTTTAAGAACATCACTTGTGTTTACATGTTTTTGGTTTGTTTTCGTAACAGTTTGTAGAGTTAGGCGAAACTCCTCCTGCTTTCAGCCTATTCTTTTTTAATGATAATATTACCCGTTTCCGTATAAGGAAACATTTGGCATTCATTGACCCAACAGCCAGTACTGCTTTCCGTTGAAATTTATAAAATCTTTTTAAACAATTTCTTTAAAAAGGAAAACAGGTTTATCAAATCTAGTAACTATTATTGCTCTTCCCTGAATTGATGGAAGTTTCCTTCCTAACCTTTTATTTGAAGTGTTGTGGAATATCAACATCTTGATCATGTCATTATTTTCTCTTTCAGTTACATGTGTTTTGTGATGTCAACGAACACTCGTTTAAAACTTTAGTAATGTCAACGAATACTCGTTGTCACTTTCGTAATGATCATTGTAGTAGAGACTTTGTAATTGCAGGTACAACTAGAGTAACGCCGTTGAACAATACTGGTGTCAGACACCTTCGAATAAACACTCGCACTAATAGTACTTGCTCGATAATACACGCTCGGATAGTAACCACCGTATTGACCCGAATAGAATAGAGAATAGCGGCCCGTATAGAGGATAGACTAGAAATGGTGATCCGAATAGTAATAGACTAGGAATGCTGATCGTTAGTCGTCAGCTACATACTACATATATGCATTTCCTCTACGGTCACGTTGTCTATTTAATTCAATAATGGGATCGCCTGTGTTTGCTCACTGGTGATCTATGTTCAAACTCAATTGTCGGCAGCAGCACTTTGTTTCTATATAACAAGGTGCTATCCATTTTAGTTGTTTCTACTGTTGGTAGTCCTCAAGTGTTGGGGGTTTCTGTTATTTGGTACGGTTCTTCATTTGTGAATATGTAGCGCCAGTTCACAATGTTCACAATGTTCACAATGTTTATATGTAAATGCACAGTCACTCGTGAATGTTTGCTGCAGGTGTGTTAAACAGAATGATATGACATTTTTATGCATGTGTGTGCGCGTGTATGTGTGTGCATATGCGTGAGGGCGTGAAAGCGAGTGAGCCTGTGAGTGAATAAAGTGTGTATATTACGATGACAACCGAAATTAGAGAACGGATAAAAAAAAAACAAAAAAACAATTCATCTCTTCTGAAATTGGGCTGTCTCTTTACATCGGTATATAGCCGAATAAAACGATCTGTTTAAAAATGGCCGCCTGTCTTCAGATTGGCGCGCGATACTCTGACGTCACATCTTTTTATTTTTCCTGGTTGGATCGAGAAAATATGACTAGCGAATTTAATTTAGTCTATTATCGAGAATAGATCTTTCTCGAAGTTCAATAGTTGATTGTCGCTTCGTGATGTTTTGGGGGACTTAGATCCATAAAGTTCGTTAAGTTTTTCTACTCGTTCTTGTGTCTGAAGAAAAGTTTCCGTCTCATTCTTTTTTATGACACACCCGCTATTGTGTAAAAGGGTCAGTGTTTATAAGATCTTTTGTCAGGAACAGTGAGGGTTTTAGTGGAAAAGTTTAAGTGAATTGGTTCCATATTCCGATAAATTTACGATACCAAATATCAATACTTTTATTACATTTATAATAGTGCTCAACTAAAAGTAACGTTTAAGCAATAAATTGAAATATGTCATATTAATGAATTAAAAATCCATAAGTTAAAAAAAAAATTAAAAAAAAACAAAACAAATGAAAACTACAGACAAAAGTACATTTTCTCCATCAAGACATTCATTTCTGTAGTTCACTGCTACCAGCAAGCAGAATTTTTTTTTCTCCTGATGATGGCCATGTTTGTCGAAACTAGTCGAGGAATCTAAATGAAATAATAATAAAAACGTAGGAATATTAATATACAACCCAGTGTGTCTTAAGATTTTAATTTTTTAATATTTTGTATTGTTCAAAACACACACACAAATACATACATATATATTCTAGAGATATAAATTCGAAAGACTTAGCATCCCTTCTTTAAGTTACATAGATAAACCGCTCGTCGGGATTAGATAAATCTATTAAGTTATTAAAGTATTTAGTTTAGAACGCGCTTGAAATTTGTCTAGTGTTAATATTTAACTCTTTTCTGTAGCCTATATTAATTGGATATCTGTTAATGAATTCGATAGGTTTATCTGTCCGTAATGAGATGCGTGTCTGCGAAACTTCGATTGGGAAAGTCAAGTTGATTGAACTTGCCTTTATCCACTAACTATTGACGCTCTATTTTATTTTTAAATACTGAGTTACTTTGTTGGCACAAATTGCTTGTTTTTCACTGCATTAAGGTCCACTAATTTACCAGTGGACGTGTTTTGTGTGACATTAACACTTGGTGTTGTTATTCTCATCATACCCCGGCTTTGAGGGCAATGTAACTTAAATTTCGTCTATTTTTAGCAATAGATAAAACGAGCTGAATTTTCACGTTTTAATCACCATTACATATGAGCCCGTTTTCAATGAATGCAAATGTCTCTTCGGAACATGGGCGATCATGGCTAACCACATTCTCCTCTACCATGTAGCTCTTAAGAACATTTCTCTCTTCGCCAGTCCCCACAAACTCTTTCAGTCATCCATTCACATAGTCTGTTTCAAACTTGACATTTGTAAATAAAAATAGATTACAGATAAGTCTTCATGAAATTTGGCATTGATTTTACACTATATTTATACTCTGAGCAGACCTCACTTTCAAAATGAAGAAAACAAACAAACCAAAAAAAATTACATTTCGTTTCTGACAAATACCGTGAGTAGGGAGGGTGGGGCGGTCTAAAGAACACTAATCTATAAAAACTGTAAAACACAACATTCTTCAATATATTTCATGAGCGAAGCAGTTAATTTAGGTAGTAACCATTTACTGTACAGCCAGTTAGATCAGGGCTACGGGAATGTAGAAAGCCCATGGCTAAGATACAAAGACAAACTGAAGAGCAACTTGTCGGCTGTCTATATACCTCATAACACTCTCGAGCGATTAGCCTTGGAGCGGGTAAAATGGAGATCAATGTGTTTTAGTGGACTCACCAGTTTTCAATCAGCTTGTCTGAATCGCCTTCAAGAAGCGAGAGAAAGATCTAAAAGGTCAACCAATCTAACAGTGATCTCATCCCACAATCCTTACACTTGCTCCATATGTAGCCTCCTTTGTAAATGACTAGCGTGTCATAAGTGTCACTTAAGATTATCGCGCAAAATTTCATAACTGAATCAGTTGCTTAAGTTGCCAGATCCTCATACGTCGAAACCGACGGGAGAGTCCATTATATATATATATATATATATATATATATATATATATATAATGGACTCTCTTGTCGGTTTCGGCGTATGAGGATCTGGCAACTTAATTTAATATATATATATATATATATATATATATATATATATATATATATATATATATTCTCTTCTCTTGTGAATTCTCTTCTTCTCCCTCCAGCTATGGATAAATAACAGGACATACTGGGTTCTATAGCCTTGGATGGCAACTTGTCTAGGAGAAGGACAACTCTGAATTCAAAACCTGCGGAGGGTCGTTTGGGGACCTTGTGGCACCAGGTCCCTGTATTCGGCCCTTCAAAAAATGTGGATGCTCCTGCACGAAACTTTCACCACTATAATCAATTCTCATGTGCCGTTGTCGGGCTGTCCGTTTCCTGGGAACTGATCTGCTTGACCCTCATACGTCGAATCCGACAGGAGAGTCGAGTAATATATATATATATATATATATATATATATATGCAGTGTCATTCCTAGCATTAAGCGGTGTCCGAGTTTAGGTCGAAGATCAGGATTTTAAATGCTGTTTTTAAGAACAGACAGACAGACAGACAAGCAGGTAATGTTTGCAGGGAATTTAGAGTGCACTATTAAAAAGAAATTGTCGTTTCTATCCTGAACAAACAAAGTATTAATAAACACTACATATTTGAAAGAACGTTTCTTTTATGTTTGTGGTAGTGTGTGTGGGGGGGGCGACAGGGAAGGGACGAGAAATGAGAGATGGCAAACCGAGAATGGGTGAAATCTCTGCGTAACAGGTTGTCGAGACTAGGATTGGTGTATAATTGTATGGAATGTCAGGACGTTGCATTTTTTCTTTTCTTTTTCTTTTTTTTTTGGTCATAGATACGGTATTTTTTTTTGTTTGTGCCCCAACCGTATTATCAATGTTAATTTTGGCAAGAAATAAAAGAGAACTCCTCTTTCGTTTCCTCTCGTCGATTTTCCCCCACTCCCCGTTTTGTCGGCTTCTCACTTACTTTTTCACTTGGGCACACAATCTGAATACCCGTGGAGGCCAGTAAGCCGGAGATAGCTCAGGCGGTACAACGAAAACCAGATGACGTGGTCGAGTAGCCCACTGCCTCCACACCCGTTTGCGTAATTTCATTCGAACTTGGACCTGCTTCGTTGACTTTTGTTAATGAAACAAGCAACTTAAGGATTCTGTTATTACTGAGTGAGAAAACAACCGTCCAACATAATGCCGCTTGGGTGAAAATAAAAGAAACCCAATATGCCCATCACGACGCTCACTCTAATAAGAGTATACCATGCACACGCATCACAGCCAAATGTGTGAGGAATACTTTCAGGTCGGGTAACTTAATTCACATCGAATTTCTACGATTGGGACTTTGATTTATTTGTTCTGTTACGGTTTATATATATATAAAAAAACAACATTTGCAGGTTATTTAAAGCCGGAAGATATTTTTAGATTGTAAAGGACCTGATTTTATTTTGTGTGTGGTGGTAACTGAAATTAATTAGATCATTTAGTGGGTTTACGATAAACTTCAAAGTCTAATTTCATAATGGCTTCGTATTCATAAGATATTGAGGAATGATAAAGATTTATTTATTTCAAGTTCATTTGTGAATTCACTGGTCGGCTTAATCTGTTTCTGTTTCATTATTGTGTCTAATAGGTTTTATATTATGAGGCGTATCCGGAACATTCGACGTAAACATTTTTGTCGTAGAAGACTCGCCTCAGGAATTTTCGTCGAAGGAAACTTCGCCGTATAGGATTCTTGCCGTAATACAATTTCGTGGCATAATTTTTTCGACCCCCTTATCTTGAACGTCCCTTTTGGATTAATGTTCAACTTAATATGCGAATTATCTTGTTATTAAGCATATATGGATGTCTTTTTCACAGGCTCAAAAATCAGAAAAGAAATTAAAAAGTAAACATTTATTTAAAAGACAAAAGACTAAAAATATATCAAATTAGCAAAGAAATAATTTAAAATGTGTGTAAATTCCAAGCAATGCTTCGTAAATAATGTATTCTTTGTATTAGACTGTAATGAAGCATTTTCCGGTGAAGCCTTGCATTGATATCAATACAATGGAATCTTGATTTACGAATTTAATTCGTTCCTGAAGGCCATTCGTAACCCGAAATGTTCGTAAAGCGAATCTATTTTTCCAATAGGAATCAATGTAGAGAAAAAAAGTCAAAGTACAATAAAATTGGAAAAGAAAAGCACGGCACAACACACAAATGTATACAAAATGGCGGTCGACTCAGAAATAATTCCGTTCGTGTTAACTCGGTTCCGCTATGTTGTTTGTAAACCGAAATTTTGTTCGAGAACCGAAGCATTTTTATCTCGAATTTTCTGTCTGAAGACCGATTTCTTCGCCATGTGAGACGTTCGAGAACCGTGGTTACACTGTATATATTTTCTTCGTTTGTATTGCATCTCCTCGATCTAAATCACACTTTTTCTTTTTTGCTAATGTCTCTTCCTTTTTCAGATACGCAATTAGCTTCCACAAATTTAGCTGCATGTTAGTATAATTTCGCTTATTAAAATGTTTTAACCGAAGTAAAAATAGTGTGAGATATATTTGATAACAAGGTACTTCGCATATTAAAAAAAAAATCGGGAAATTGTCTTACGTCAAAAATCCTATACGGCAAAGTTTTCTACGGCGAAAATTTCTGAGGCATGTTTCCTACCCAACCTTTTTAGTTTGTTTTTTTTAATTTTTATATGAGATTGTTTTTAAAGGGTGTTCCTACATCTCATACAGCATTAAATGAGTAATTTATTCGTTTTCTTTATCTATGTAAATTTTGTTCATTCTTGCTTATTCTTATTTCTTTCATATCTTATTTAATATCATAAGTTATTTAATATCCTATTTTAATATCCTATATCGTATAATAAATATCTTATATTTAGTATCATATTATGATATAACGATATATATTTTTACATATCAAGAACAGTACTGGGAAAATTGTACGTCGAAGTGAAAAAAAAGATGTTTACTTTTGATGCATTTCGTCCTTCTAAAATTCCCAGCGCCCCGCTGTCATGCGCATGTGTAGTCCTACCAGCATAACATATTTATTACTATATATATATATATATATATATATATATATATATATATATATATATATATATATATATATATATATATATATATATTACACTCTCTTTGTCCAGAAAGGAAAACTCTTGTTACACACTCTTTGTCCAGAAAAGAAAGCTCTTGTTCGAACACAATAAAAATTAAATAAAAAGCTTAACCGTAGTACTTTGTCTGTCGTTTTTAATGAAACATGAATATATATATATATATATATATATATATATATATATATATATATATATGGTGACCCAAAAAAACGGGAATTGTTTAACAATCCAATAAAACCAAGAGTGATGGAAGAAAAATATTTTATTCATAGTAATTGAAACCTTAAAACATGCCATTTAAGAAACAATGATGGAATTTTCATTTTTTAAAAATTACGTCCTGTAGATGGCGTCCTTCTGTACGAATGCATTCTTGAAATCTGCTGTTGAGATTTTCCTCACTGACTCCTGCAACATCTCAGCTGGGATACTGTGAATTTCATCTTGAATTCTAAATGGCGAAAGGTTTACTTGCTTAAGGTCACTGTCTCGCAGTGTTGCCACTTGCTCATGTCTGGCAATATGCACTTCACAAATTCCCGATTTTTGGGATCACCCTGTACACACACACACACACACACACACACATATATATATATATATATATATATATATATATATATATATATATCCATTGTTCATAGATAGCATTCTACAATTTGTCTTTGTTATAGACCTTCCTATATGTTACTTAGGATTTCACCCTAAGCAAGGCAATAAAACTACTAAGACGCAAGATGTTATAGAGTATGTGAGAATATGAGGAAAGAAAACATTATTAAAGGACGAGAATAGTATAAAACAGGAATTAAGAAGACCAATGATAACGACTGACACTGCATTTAAAATGTTAAAAATCAAAGTCAACTGGAAAGCAAGAAGAGGGAAGAGAGTCCCACAAGCGAGAAGTGCGGTAAAGGAAATTGCTAGCATAGACCTTAACGGTAATGTTCCTATCTGATAATTGATTACGTAGGAATTTTATTTCAATGACGGTTTCTGTCAACCAAGTTTTGGTGGCTCGAACAGAATGCGTGATGGTAATGTTTGGTTGGTATACAGGGTAAAGTCTTTGAAGAACTAAGAGCAATCTCTCTTAAATTTAAACAAAAACGATTACAGTTTGCCGGCCACTGCCACCGAGCGGGCAGGGAAATTGTCTCATGCTTAATCCTATGGCATCCTCCTGGAAGTCTTTTCCTACGAAAATTGACTTTCCTAGATACCGAAGCTCGGGACTCAGGATTGGAAGTTGTGGATTTGGGAACACTAATACAGCGCCGAACAGTGTGGAAAAGGACTGCAAATGGAGTTCCGACCAACCATAGGCAGACTGAAAGATGATGACGACGATGATGATGATATATCTTGATAAAATCTGACATGGAATCTTGGACATTATCTGCTCGTCTTGAAAAATGTCTAGATGGAACATATGCAAATCTGTTTTTTTTTTTTAATCCATAACATCAGTTGGATATCTTATGCAACACTTAACACAATTGACGGAGAACTGCGCCCAATCTCTCTTAAACTCAAACAAAAACGATTACAGTTTGCCGGCCACTACCACAGAGCGGACAGGGAAATCGTCTCATCCTTACTCCTATTTGGCGCTCGAACCTTCCATCCCCCTTAAAAGTCCAAATCTTTCGAACATTGATTGAACCAGACCTACTGTATGGATCGGAAACTTGGATATTATCTGCTCGTCTTGAAAGACGACTGGATGGAACATATAGAAATCTACTTAGAAAAATCCAGAACGTCAACTGGAGATCCCATGCAATGCTTAACACAATTGACGGAGAACTGCGCCCAATCTCTCTTAAACTCAAACAAAAACGATTACAGTTTGCTGGCCACTGCTACGTAGCGGACAGGGAAATCGTCTCATCCTTACTCCTATGGCATCCTTCGGGAAGTGCCACATTCCCAGACACCATAGCTAGGGACTCAGGGTTGAACATTGGTGACCTGGGGACAGCAATACAGGACTAAACAGTGTGGAAAGGGATTGTCAATGGAGTTCGCACCAGGTCGAAGGATGATGATGTTGAAGATGATTATGTTGTTCGACTGCTCCCGCTCATGAGCAGAGATGCTAACATCCTTCAAAATTAAAAAAAGAACACCCCTTCCCGACTCCGCACCGGGGTATTATGTTCCAGACCTTTCCAAAATTGATTAAACCAGTTTTACTGTATGGATCAGAAATTCAGACATTATCTGCTCGTCTTGAAAGACGACTGGATGGAACATATAGAAATTTACTTATTTAAAATCCAGAACATCAGCTGGAGATCCCATGCAATGCTTAACACAATTTACGGAGAACTGCGCCCAATCTCTCTTAAACTCAAACAAAAACGATTACAGTTTGCCGGCCACTACCACCGAGCGGACAGGGAAATCGTCTCATCCTTACTCCTATTTGGCGCTCGAAACTTCCATCCTCCTTAAAAATCCAAATCTTTCGAAAATTGATTAAATCAGTCCTACTGTATGGATCAGAAACTTGGACATTATCTGCTCGTCTTGAAAGACGAGTGGATGGAACGTATACAAATTTACTTAGAAAAATCCAAAACATCAGCTGGAGATCCCATGCAATGCTTAACACAATTGACGGAGAACTGCGCCCAATCTCTTAAACTCAAACAAAAACGATTACAGTTTGCTGGCCACTGCTACGTAGCCGACAGGGAAATCGTCTCATCCTTATTCCTATGGTATCCTTCTGTAAGTGCCTTCTCGCGAAAAGTGGCTTTCCCAGACACCCTAGATCGGGACTCAGGGTTGAACATTGGTGACCTGGGGACAGCAATACAGGACCGAACAGTGTGGATAGGGATTGTAAATGGAGTTCCGTCCAAACGTAGGAAGGTCGAATGATGATGATGATGTTAATAATGATGATGAAAGTCTTTGGGCAGTGGGAAGCCATTCACAATGCGGATTATACTGGTATTTGACAGCATTTAATCTTCTTTTTCAAATCTAATCAACCCTGAAATCCTTTTGTTTGAAAAAGTGTTTCATAACAAAACACAGCCTCAACTATGTGTGAAGATCGTAGACTGATAATCAGGGTGATATTTTTTTTATCTTCAAAACACTTTTCACTTCGCATCGATGACCAGTTCTAACCTGCTTTCATTACAAAACAAAACATAGAGAAAAACAGTCGTTTTTTTTTTGTTTTTTTTTTATTTATTGGACTGGACAAAGCAAATGATCCGGGATCAAAATTGTTAGAGCGTCAGAGATCGGACCATGAGACGCAGGTTCAAATCTAGCCAATAGCTATTAGTCAAGGAGAGAAACTCTTGGTAATGTCGACTGGGGAGAACGATCCGTGTGTCAACATTGAGATGATCCTGGAAATCATGCCAAGGCTTGACCCAACTTTGGTGAGTGAAACTGGACGGACGCCACTATTGGGAGGCCGTCGATAGTCACTCGTTCTCGTCTAATTTCGAAACAAAAGAAGCTTTTCAATCTTGGTTGTCGATCGATGTTGTCTCGAAAAAAAACCAAAAAAAACCCCCAGTGGCCTATCACCTCTCGGAGATGAATCAGCCTTAAATCTACAGAATAATATTCTTCTTCTATGAGCCTTGTCCCTTCAGGACATGGGCAATCATGCCTCTCCACAGCTTCCTATCCACCTCGTATCCTTTGGCAGCGATTCTCACTTTGTCACGCCGCCCGCCTTCTTGTTCCGCTTTTCATTCATACAAGCCGATCAGGTAGGTGACCGGCTGACTTCCCTTATTTCTTTGATACACCCTGTGAGGATTAAGTTCACGAAGCCTTCTTTCTTCATTATGTGTCTTTTTCTGATTCTGATTATAAATGTTCTACGGGCGAAAATAATGATTAATATAATGACCTGTGAGATGAGAATACGTTGACCACATACCGGACTTCGCTGCTTATAAGACGCCCTGCCAAAAAAAAAAAAAGAAAAAAAAAATTTTGAAGGAAGAAATCGAAAAATTATTTTTTCCTTGTATTTCATAGCCCTCCCCACTATCCCCAATTTTAGTCATTATAACACATTTCAGAATAAAAACCTGGCTAATTAGGACAAATTTATCACAGAACGAGAAGCACCAAATTTATCTTACTTATTATAAAATGCAGATTGTGTGTGTGTGTGTGTGTACGTTTATATATGGGATCGCATTTCCTACATTTTTCAAAATATTCTCAGAAATAGATTTTTGAAAAAAAAACATATTACCAGCAATAAAAATTTTGTCGGCATTAAATAACCCATTGAGCTGTTGATATGCCGTAAAACAAAACAAAATCATCTTTATTGCTATATTCATGACGTTTCATCCGTTGTACGCCCCGACCATCTTCAGGTGTCATACATTGGAATTTCAAATCGAACTCTTTATTTAGTTCCCGATGGTAGATTGTTCTAATTTCACGTGTGATACCTTTTTGGATATATCAGCTTCAGTTAATTCCCCTTAGTTACAACAAGTCTCTAAGTGTTTGTTCCATCTGCTGTGGCCAGGTATTGAACTCAAAACTCTTTGGGTTAAGTCACTTTTTGGATTACTCAACTAATGCGTTTATTCACTGGATAAAGGCTTGGGGACATATATTTACAATACTTCATATCAGAAAATATAGACAGAAGTTGTTGTGAATGAAAATTGCGTCTTACTAGCAATATCGCTTTACATGGGGTGAACTGATTAAAAGAGTTTGATTCTATTTATATTAAGTCCTAACAGCCATCTCTACGTAAGAGAGGAAGAATGCTTGTTAGTCTGAAATCTAATTATCTTGTAATTGTTATATATTTTGTATGTTGTTGTGAATGAAAATTGCGTCTTACTAGCAATATCGCTTTACTTGGGGTGAACTGATTAAAAAAAGATTGTTTGACTCTATTTATACAAAGTCATAACAGCCACCTTTATGTAAATGAGAAGGAATGGCTGTTAGTATGAAATCTAATTATCATGTAATTGTTATACATATTATATGTTGCTGTAAATGAAAATTGCGTCTTACTAGCAATATCGAATTACTTGGGGTGAATTGATTAAAAAAAGTTGTTTGACTCAATTTATATTAAGTCACAGCAGCCACCTCTATGTAAGAGAGAAGAAGTGGCTGTTAGTCTGAAATCTAATTAGCTTGTAATTGTTACATATTTTTATATATTAGTGTTCATTTTTAGTCGTTGCGTTGTATATTTTAAAAAAATCTAAAAAAACAAAAAGGGACAAACACTGAAAGAAAAGAGATAAGAAAATACACGTAGAGTAATTTTAAATAAATGAACCCAAAGAAAAAAATGATACAAAGAAAGAATTCATTTTTTTTTCTTCTCGCTTTGTCAATCGTTCTTCCTACTTTGATTTTTTTTTTTCGTACTTGTATAATAGATAAAGCTAAGAAGGAGGATGGGCAGGCAAATTTCTGCACCACTGAGCCTCACCCACCCCACGACCGGCCGCACCTGCAGGGACCTGAATTATTCTTATTACTTTTTATCACATTTTATTTTATTTATTTTTTTTTATCACGCCGACACTCTTTTATTACTGCGTTAACCGGAATACATAAATTATCTTATGACTGACAATAGCGTTAAGGAGATCTTGAAGTATACTAGAATAACACAGGAATATATATATATATATATATATATATATATATATATATATATATATATATATATATATATATATATATATATATATTGGGCAATGAGAATTCAGCCAAACAATTTTGATTTAAAATGAACCGGCAAGATTTGTCGGCTTAATGTTTTTTATTCTATTTTAACACATTTTGAAGGTGTTGTGTCGGGCACTTTATCCATATGAGAACATATATATATATATATATATATATATATATATATATATATATATATATATATATATATATATATATATATATATAATTATTTATTTAAAAATATGATTCCAATGATTTATGATTTTCAATATGATTCCATATGATTTTTAAGTAAATAATTATATTTATGCTCTACTTTCGTATCGAGCACTATTTTTTAAAAATAATTACAAAAATGCTAAGGAACTTTGGATTATTTACCAAACCAGTTTCTTTCCTATTTTCTACAATATTTTCACATATATATATATATATATATAGGAGGCTTAGCGGTTCGGATTGAGGAATCGGAGTGTCGAGTTCGAATTCCAGTCGAATCCATTACATTCACTTATGTTGTAATAACCTTGGGAAAGGTATTAATCCTCTTCTTCTCCAGCTATGGGTAAATAGCAGGATAGTCTGGATTCTATAGCCTTGGGTGGTAACTGGTCTAGGAGAAAGACAACTCTGAATTTGAATCCTGCGGACGATTCTTTGGGGACCTTGTGACTTTGTGGCACGTAGCGCAACAGGTCTCTGTATACGACCCTTCAAAATTGTGGATGGTTTTGCTCAAAACCTTCACCACTATAATCAAATCATATATACTGG
This sequence comes from Acanthosepion lycidas, assembly GCA_963932145.1. Classification (NCBI taxonomy): domain Eukaryota; kingdom Metazoa; phylum Mollusca; class Cephalopoda; order Sepiida; family Sepiidae; genus Acanthosepion; species Acanthosepion lycidas. The sequence goes on from OZ010584.1 coordinate 28,244,417, forward strand.
TGGCTAGGCTTTCAGTTCCTAGGAACTGAGCCTTTTGACACTATATATATATATATATATATATATATATATATATATATATATATATATATATATATATATATATATATATAGGGAGAGAGAGAGTCTTTTGATTTTGAAGAATCTCCTAAAATTAAAGGTAGTGTGCATTTTTCAAAACTAATTTATTAGCTTAGTTCATGTCAGAGGGACTTTATTTTCCTAAAATTTTTTTTCATATATCCAATAATCAAATTATCCCATTTTGACATACATTTTCCGTAAATTTTATCCCTTTTTGCATAATCTGTTTTCATGTGTAATGGTAATCGTTAGATTGGTGGACTTTAAATTCTACTTAAGCCCTCTCTAAAAAAATCGGACGTTAAGCGCTAATGGCTTTTATTAGGTTGGTGCAAAAATAATGACGTAATAATGTCGTTTTTTGACGTATGTTTTAACGTTAAAAACGACATTATTACGTCATTATTTTGCACCAAACTAATAGCATCCTAGCTTAGTAAGAGATAATTTAATCAAATAAGGTGTGAAAATTACTAATTATCAAACCCAAAGTTTTAGCCTATATATATATATATATATATATATATATATATATATATATATATGTATGTGTGCGTCTGTGCGTGTGTGTGTGTGCATCTTTGCGTGCGTCTGTGTGTGTCTGTGTGTCTCTGTGTGTCTCTGTGTGTGTGTCTCTGTGTGTGTGTCTGTGTTTGGGTGTAGGTTTATGCATCGAAGTGATTGAAAACAACAAACAACTCAACAGTTAAAACCGATATGTCGGTTGGGGGTCTTTTCGAGAGCGACTTTTAGAGAATGGGAGCTCTCAGCAATATATATATATATATATATATATATATATATATATATATATATATATATATATATCATGGACTCACCCGTTGATTTCGACGTATGACGATCCGACAACCTCATTCAGTTTTTATGTTTGTATCGTATGTGACACTTCATTCCCTCTAGTGACCTGCATACAAGCCCACATATTGTGCAGCAGTAAGGATATCAGAACATAGCCACAGGAATATTTACTGACGCTTTTCGCCGTTGACTTTCGTCTCTCTTAGCTACAGTCAATACGATTGATTTCGAAATTTTTGATACCACTCTGGCACAAATATCTCCAGTTATTTCTATCTGGGGCAACTCGCTCGAAATTAGTATGAGGCACATTGACAGTTGAGAGGTTACACTTTAGCTTGTCTTTATACCTGGACCACTGGCGTTCAATAGTACTTTGTCCACTATCAAGCTGGCTATACATAGGCATATTAAGTATTCTGTTGTCACTCATCCTTGCAACATGGCCAGCCCATTGTTTTATATATATATATATATATATATATATATATATATATATATATATATATATATATATATATATATATATCCCGATCGCCAATCTCGTGACCCATTAGGGTCGAAGGGAGACCACATGTGCTGCAACCGCAGTAGAAGTGGTGTTTCTTGCGCAAGAGAACCTGAGTTCTCCTTTTCCATCATTCTCTCTAATACCGGTGTATATATATATATATATATATATATATATATATATATATATATATATATATATATATATATATGTATGTATGTAAAGTCAAGTTAGTGTTGAGCATGAACAGACATTACGTCAATTTTCTAAGTGGGGAGGGTTTGTATTCCTAGGAGATCAGCATTCTGGATTTAACCTCGGATCGAACATTAACTACTGGCGTTGATAGGAAATCTGAAATCATATCTCAGCCACAAGTTAAACTTCAGGACAATGGCATCACGAATTTTGCCAATTATTAAACCCATGTTTGGGAATTGAAAACCGTAGTTAGACAGAATGATGGAACTAGATTGTTAAATGGAAGTTTTATTATTTAATATGATGTTGGTCCATTTTTGGCACTAATCACTGCTTTATAAACCAAGAAATTGACTCTGGACAACTGTTTAGTTAATTTGGTACCATTTTTCATGTGAAACCCAATTTAGGTCTTTCAGTATCGATCGGGGAAGGAAGCGGATACTCCTATGCAGCTTTGAAATGCACCATAGATGTTCAATTTGATTCAGATTATAGGGTGCAGTGCATTTGGATTTACATCTCTTTTGTGCCCTTCGTACCAATTTTGAATAACATTAGCCGTGTGAATCTATACATTATCTTCTGTAGAAGACTGTGCTACCATCAAAGAACCAAAACGGACAAGTAATTTGTGGCATCAGTTCTATCATGAAGAACAACTAAGAGAAAGCTGGCATATGGCTATCCAAATCAGGGACAATCAGTCAGGGGTATTTATCCGCACGCCTACGTTGTAACAGGGTAGGATTTCAGAAAGCCGTGCAAAATTCTCCTGGGCACTTCCATTGTTGGGGACGCCCCGGGTGCAGGTTTATGACAAAACCTCTCCTCTCTCGAAGGACAGGAAAGATGCCCTGGGGTATGAGGGAACATCAATTTCAGACTTCCACGGCTGTGTTGGATTGTCTCTAGATATAAACACGCCTCGAAGTGGGGAAAAAGGTTGAATGATTATTCCTCAAAGATGGTGAGATTGTCCAATTGAACCTTTGAGATTGATAAGCAGTAAAAAAAAAATCTATGTTGATGAAGGAGAGGAGAGCTTTAGCTGTAGCAGTCCGTCCATGGCATTTAAATTTATGGAGTTCAAGGCGAACGGTTTTCGTTGTCACAGAGTTGTCAAGGTTGTGGTTTAGCATCATTTTGATGATGTAGTTCGATAGTTTTAGACTCAATACATTTCATTCTTCTGCGGTCTGGAATCATGGCTACAGGGGCTGGTTTTACTCTGGTTTGGGAATAAAAAAACCTTTTAGGGATTGCACATATTGAGTATATAATCAATTCAGCCGTTCAGAATGCATAGTTATTAGCAAAAGGTACTGCTCGACATGTAAATTACAAATTGGAGACACCAAATATCAAACAAATACAAGAATTTAAATACAGTAAAATCCCTCATATTCGGAACCCTCATATCCGGAATCCCTCATATCCGGAATCCCTCATATCCGGAATCCCGCATATCCGGAAACTCTCATATCCGGAATCGGTTTTATGGAATACTAGGACTCCATAACTATGAAATATATGGAATTCGGAACCGTAGCATTGTTAGAAAACGTTTTCTACGGATTAATCTCTCTTCGTATACGATCTCCGTAGTTTGTTTGCGTTTTGGCCCAAAATTAAAAATAAACAACAAAAAACATGCTTCTTAAGGCTTTCTTCATATAAAGTCGGGTCTTATGGAAGACTAGAACTCACGAACTGTGAAATACAGTAGCATCCCTTATATCCGGAATCTCTCATATCCGGGGTACCTCATATCCCGAACCCCGCATATCCGGACGTGATTTTGATGTGAATATTTGAACTATTTTGGTGATATGTAACTAATTTGAACTTTCTGTTTTTCAGGAAATTTACTTTGGATAATTGCTTATGCTTATTTCACCCTAATGGCTTGTATTGGTGCAAAAGATGATGGGAATAAGAGGAAAAGAACAACTTTGGAGTTGTAGAAAAATGTGGAAATTTTAAACAGACTAGACGCTGGTGAAAATTCATTGTAATTAATGTCTGAGTTCAACATAGGAAAGTCAACATTATATGATACAAAATCTTCCAAAGAAACTATTCTCCAGCGTTCACATTGTCACAAAGAACAAATAAATAAATAAATAAAAAACATGATTGTGATGAAACCTGGACTGGAACTGAAAAAGGTTGTCAGTTTTATGGAAAGAAAGCCAACATTCAGCTATGACGATTGCAATAACGCACGCAGAGTTAAAAAGTGTCTTTTCGTTTTATAAAATTTTAAGAAAAAAAGCAAAACAAAATGCAGAAAAAGTTGAGAATGACATTAGAAGAGAAAGAATCATCATGCAACAACGATTAAAAAATTCTCGTTACATTATTTGTTTTGCATACATGGCAGACTTAATTTAATGAATTTTCATTAACATTATATAATTTATTTCTTTTTCCTCAAAATCAATTCCGTTATATTTCACTCACCATTAGCTTATTTCGTTTACTATAAAACATTGAAAATAAATGTTAAACCTGATTTCAGTTCTTTTAATCTAAATATAACCCCTAATATCCGGACTTTGTAACCAATTCCTCATATCCGGAAGACCTTTTTCCGGTTGTCAGGGATTTTACTGTATCTAGGAAGTGTTTTAACAGCGGACGTAAAATGCGACACTGAATTCCAAAGGTGCATTAGAATAGAGAAAGAATCCTTTCAAAAACTAAACCAAGTATTAAGAAACGGGAAAATTTCGTTAGAAACAAAGAAAAAAATATTCGAGTGTTATGTAATATTGGTCATCCAATATGGCAGTGAATGCTGGATCATCTCAACACAGTTAAAGAGGAGACTTAAGGCAAGAGAAATGTGGTTCTATAGAAAAATGCTGAGAATATCACTGGGCGAAGATGAGAGCAACGACGAAGGGCACATAATGAGGAAAGAGTGCTTGGAAGATTTGATACTCACAGTATAGCAGTCATGAGCAAACGGTGGCCCGCGGCCTGCGCTCGACCCGATTGGTCGTTTCGAATGATACGCTTAATTTAATAAGGAAAATAACATATCTTAAAATTTCGTTTTGTTTCGTTCCCACTTGTTCACCCACAGAATCTCTCATCCATAACAACGTTCATTAACTACAGTGTTTCTTGAATTTCGTAAACTTTCAGTGAAGATAACGTTTTTCATCATCTTATAACCATTGGCGATTTTCACTAAGGAAGACCATATGAGTAAACATATTTTGCTTTTTTCTTTTTAAAACAGGTAACATTCATAATACGTTTTTTCTAAAGAAGAAATATGTTTTTATTTTCAGACGAAATTGTCATCTGTGATGATGTCTATGATAATATTATACCAAGTCATCAATTTTTTAATTACAGAATTTTCACCATTTCTAAGGTATATGCTTATTTATATGAATTAACCGGTAGCTGGGGGAGAAGACGTAAATTCATATCTTTCCTAAGTGTATTTGCGCGTAAGTGAAGATAACGAAACAATCAGCTCTCCGATTAATATATTCGATCCATTATCCAGTTTCTTGCGCATGCGTAGACGTGGAAACGTTAAGAAAGCGCAGTCTGATGAAATCCTAACGAATGAAATGCGTCATAAAAAAACTTTCCAATTTGTCATATTTTTCTAAATACAGTTTTTTGATATATAAAATTATACAAAATTATATATCATATATATATATATATATATATATATATATATATATATATATATACTAGCAGCATGGCCCGGCGTTGCCCGTGCTTGATTGATTCAAAAATCGTACGACTCATACAGCAATCGCTATCACTTGACTTAAAATATTTTTGCTCTTCCTTGCCTTTAAAAGAGTGCCCTTTGTCGTGCTGATGTTACTACATGCCTTACTTCTTGCCTATCTCACATTGCGAATTTTTTCTAAGCTCTATAATAAACATAAAGTCTGTTACGAAAAAGAACTAAACAAAATGAACACAAAACGATCAGCTTTAAAAAAGGACTCGTAACTGGAAAAACCGAATGAAAAAAGAATGTTGACAACAAATACTTTTTCACACCCAACCCAGTTCTGCAGAATCAGAATCAACGTTGAGTTTAAGCAAGCGAATGAGCCAATTGGAGTGCCATGCAGATTTAAATTTTTCCCACTTTTGACAACTTCCCACTTGTGAGCTATCGATTTTTTTTGCTAGCTAGCATGCTAGTTGACATTCGTGTCAGTCCGCTGTTGGCACTCACGCTGGCCAATAGAATCTTCCTGCCTATTCGTGGCAGCCAGCTATAGGCTCTCACTTTGGCCAGTACAAAATTGCCGCAAACTACATAAAAATTGCCGTAGACGCATGAAAAAATCGAGTATTTCCACTATCGACGGGAGTTGGGAAATACAAAGTTGGTGTTGGCCTTTCCACTAACTTGGAGCATGTGCATGCAAATTTTGGTGCAAATCCGTCGAAAATGCATTCGTTACACACACACACACACGCACACATCCTGCCCTATATATATATATATATATATATATATATATATATATATATATATATATGTATATATATATATAT
>OZ010584.1:28255585-28258085 GCA_963932145.1 Acanthosepion lycidas
ATCCTGGAATGGCCAAGTCAGTACCAAGATTTAAACCCAATCGAAAATCTGTAGTGTTATTTGAAAATTCAAATCCACTCGAGAACTCCGACAAACATCCCGGATCTGAAGACCATATACGAAGAGGAATGGAACAAAATATCAATTGAAATTTGCAAATCATTAATTGAGAAATACAAGAAGTGGTTGGTTGCTGTAGAAGTGAATAATGTCTATTCTAGAAAGTATTAAATGAAGATTATGTATTCTTTTTTGTATTGTACGAATACTTTTTTCACTTATTAAAATTGATAAATGGGATTTATTTCTACTAAGTCAGTTTTTTTTTTCTGTTTTCTATGCATATTTATTTATTATGCATCTGTTTACAGTTAATTATCAGAAAAGTATGTTTATTCTTTAGTTGGAAATACAATAAAATAAGAATTTTGTATGTGTACGAATATTTGTTCTTCCAAACATATAGACACTAATTTCTGCACTTGCTGAATTCTGAATCCGGTAATACGAAGCTCACACGTTGGACTGTCCACATCATTATATAATTCTAAGAAAGGGGAAAAAAACATGAAATATTGGAAGATATGAAGAATAAAAAAAGATACAGGCAAAAAGAAATGGTCCCGTGAGATATTCAAGAGATTTGGTTGTCAGCACCCGTGGAATGCCGATGGATCGAGCTTGTAGGTAAATTATTAATGTTCTTTTTCTGAACTACTTGACAGGCCGTGAAAATAGAAGACTACTACAAGTAGTCTTGACCAATTTATTTACAACGTAAATAAAAATGTTCGGTCGACATTAGTAATTTATTATCTAAAGAAATAAGTGTATTGTAAGTATTTGCTAAACGTCACATACTTCTAAAACTTGGTTACACTAAAGTGTCACATCCGTTTCGTCATATACCGGCACATGTCAACACACACACACACACACACACACAGAGAGAGAGAGAGAGTTCCTGTTGAGCTTTCTCTGGATTAATATCCTACTTGGAATTATCCCTACCAGTCACAAATTGATAATACATACATACATATATATATATATATATATATATATATATATATATATATATATATATATATATACATATATATATATATATATATATATATATATATATATACATATATATATATATATATATATATATATATATAATTTTCATTTAATAATTCATTTAATAATATATATATATATATATATATATATATATATATATATATATTATTCGGACTATAGTCCTCATCTTTGTCGCCATGTTTATCACAACGTTTCGGCCGTTGTACGCTCTGGCCTTCTTCAGGTGATTGGAATGTCGAACTTAACCCTTTATTTCGCTCACTGGGGTAGACTGTTCTAGTTCCACGTGCCATGTCTAATGAATGTCAGTTATCTGTTATCTCCTGTTAATTTCCCTCTGAAAGTTCTCCACTGCCTTAACCAGGTATTGAACTCACACTCTTTGGGTCCTGTCACTGGATCTAACAAACCATGTGTCCTTGAGAATATATATATATATATATATATATATATATATATATATATATATATATATATATATATATATATATATATATATATATATATATATATATATATATGGGATTTATTTCTACTAAATCAGTTTTTTTTTCTGTTTTCTATGCATATTTATTTATTATGCATCTGTTTGCAGTTAATTATCAGAAAAGTATGTTTATTCTTTAGTTGAAAATACAATAAAATAAGAATTTGTATGTGTATTTGGTTGGATTGATCTGAGTTTGTGACCCTGGGTTTCAAGCTTTTGCGATCGTCAAAAGCGTGAAACCCAGGGTCACAATCTCACATCAATCCAACCAAATATATATATATATATATATATATACCCATGGATCGAGCTTGTAGGTAAATTATTTGTGTTTATCATCGCTTGATCCAGCTTCTAATGCTCCAGTTGGAGCGGCTTGGTGAGAGTAGTCGTGGCTCCAGGAGGCTCAGTCCTATGGTCAGAGAGAATTTCAGTTGAGTTCCACCACGGAATGTGGGAGAGCGCGGCGCTTCAGTGAGTCTGATTTGCAATCTCTACGTCACAGAGGCCCGGCGGAGCAGTTGGTATAGTGTTCGCTTGCTAACCTAACCGGGGTTTCGATTCTCTCGGTAGTGGATGCGCACTGCTGATGAGTCTCAAATATAGGACGAAACGGCCGTCCAGTGCTTCCTGAGGTTTCTATCAGACTCGATGAATCAATTTATATATATATATATATATATATATATATATATATATATATATATATATATATATATATATATATATAAAGTATAATGTTCAGAGTTGAATCAGATAAGGAAACAGTAGTATTAGAAAGTGCTCAATACACGCGTGAAAAATAAAATGAAAGTAAAAACTAACATGTAAAGTTTTTAACTTAGAAAATCAGGAGATCAGCTGAATCCGCTACCTTGGTTTCAACCTTACGGTCTTGTCAGGCGATTTTTATCTAATGAC
>OZ010584.1:28268085-28348085 GCA_963932145.1 Acanthosepion lycidas
CGTGATTTTCCTGTTGCTTAATATTTTAATTAGGTTCTGCAAAGCATTTTTCATTTGAATTTCTTAGATAACACTCTATCATTATGAAGAATTAAATATTTTTTTCATTTTATTACAGTTGCATATTTGTTCATCGTCGTGGTAAACGGAATAGTTTTATTGAGTGATGTTTTCCGATGAGGTATCCTCATTATTTTATGCATTTCTAATCGGACCACCGTTCTCATCTATTCGATAAAATATTTCGACTATTGTCTTCATTTTCTTGTCAATAACACAACCTTTCAAAGTTATCTGAAGTTGTCAGATGAAGACTTTTCATTATTCCATATAGTTGGTACCCCAACGAATTCACTGAAAAAAGAGCATACCATGATGAAAAAAATGTCCCAAAATTGATAAAAACCAACTTTTATCGTCAAAGTCATAATGTCATTATTAACAGGAAAAAAGTATTTTTATTATTATTTAATTATATTTGTTAATCCTTTTTACAAGGTTCGAAATTTTGGTTAAAAATCTTGTTTTTTTTTTTGTTTTTTGTTTTTTTTGCGTCAGCGGGTGGACTATTAATTAGTAAAGTAAATTTTTGAGCTTTTTACACGTGAAAAACAAATTGTTATGGAATTCCTTGCAAAAATCAAACATTTGTCGGATTTTAAAGATACTTTCAGGACTTATTAACAAATAAATGAAATTATTTCAGAAATAATTTTATTTAGAAAATCTTGATTTACATTTGTTACGTACCACTTATTTATTTTATAATAATGCTAGAAATTCAATGGTATAATGTTTAATGTTTATATTAGTTAAAAGCAGAAGTCCTTGGAGAATTTAAATTATCAATTTCTTTTTGTAAAACATGACCTTCACTTACCAAATATCTTCTCTGATAAGTAAAATAAAAATTGCAATAAAACTAAGACATTATTTAATTAGAAGAGCTTCTAATTGCTTTCAGGATGAAGATATATTAAGGAGAATTTTTTTCGACGAATAATGAATTTTTAAAAGATTTGTTTTCATTTTTTTAAAATTTTAATTATAACAATTTATAAATTTTATAAATGTTTAAAAATTCTGATTCAATGGTGTACATTTTAGTCGATATTGTTATTAAGTAAAATCTATATTTACTAGTCATAAATCGAAAAGCTTATTACAATTTAAGGATCCCCAGTATTTTAAAAAGAATTTCAAAATTTCTTGTATGTGTATAAACGTACCTATTTTATGCAGGTGGTCACACACAACATTATCAGAAAATAAGAACGATAACTATAGCAAATTTCAAGCTGCAGTAACTAAAATTCAATAAAACATTAGATTACAGAGAATATTTTTGTAAATTTTTAAGATTACTGAATACTTAAAAATTATATAAAAACCTCTCGCGTTATATTCATCAATTGCTTTTCTTGTTTTTTATAAATATAGCTAACGTAGAAAAAAATTAGATAAACTGTCAAAATGAACTACAGAGCTATTAAAAATATAGTTTTGCAATATTTTACACTTAAAATAAGTAATATTTGCTTCAGATCAGATTAAATTTTAAAACCGCTAATATTCTTTAAATAAGGAGTAAGAAAAGTTTATTCTATTTTAGAAAAAAATTTAATAAAAGAATAGCATAAACGATGGTTAAAAATGACGCTGAAGTAATTTTTTAGCAAAAAACCAAAACCAAAAAAAAACTCCTTCCAGTCAATTTAAATTAAATTTGAAATGCAGCAAAATAGTTTGCTTATTGGAAATATTAAATTTAATCTATTAGCTTGAAATAAAATCTGAAATAAAAGCGTGAAGAACGATTTTTCATTTAAAAAAAAAATATATTTTAAACTTTAGGCATCACTTTTTTGGGGAGGGCCTTACTATATAGTATTAAGACTATTGTTTTCATCTTGTTATTAACATAACCTTCACTGTTTTCTGAAGTTCTGAGATGAAGTCTTTTCATTATTCCATAAATTATTCCGACGATTGCCTTCTCGTCATTAACCCAAACTTACACTGTTTTCTGAAGTTCTAAGATGAAGTCTTTTCATTATTCCATAAATTATTCCGAGGATTGCCTTCTCGTCATTAACCCAAACTTACACTGCTTTTTGAAGTTCTGAGATGAAGTCTTTTCATTATACCATAAATTATTCCGACGATTGCCTTCTCGTCATTAACCCAAACTTACACTGTTTTCTGAAGTTCTGAGATGGAGTCTTTTCATTATTCCATAAATTATTCCGACGATTGCCTTCTCGTCATTAACCCAAACTTACACTGTTTTCTGAAGTTCTGAGATGAAGTCTTTTCATTATTCCATAAATTATTCCGACGATTGCCTTCTCGTCATTAACCCAAACTTACACTGTTTTCTGAAGTTCTGAGATGAAGTCTTTTCATTATTCCATAAATTATTCCGACGATTGCCTTCTCGTCATTAACCCAAACTTACACTGTTTTCTGAAGTTCTGAGATGAAGTCTTTTCATTATTCCATAAATTATTCCGACGATTGCCTTCTCGTCATTAACCCAAACTTACACTGCTTTCTGAAGTTCTGAGATGAAGTCTTTTCATTATTCCATAAATTACTCCGACGATTGCCTTCTCGTCATTAACCCAAACTTACACTGTTTTCTGAAGTTCTGAGATGAAGTCTTTTCATTATTCCATAAATTATTCCGACGATTGCCTTCTCGTCATTAACCCAAACTTACACTGTTTTCTGAAGTTCTAAGATGAAGTCTTTTCATTATTCCATAAATTACTCCGACGATTGCCTTCTCGTCATTAACCCAAACTTACACTGCTTTCTGAAGTTCTGAGATGAAGTCTTTTCATTATTCCATAAATTATTGCGACGATTGCCTTCTCGTCATTAACCCAAACTTACACTGTTTTCTGAAGTTCTGAGATGAAGTCTTTTCATTATTCCATAAATTATTCCGACGATTGCCTTCTCGTCATTAACCCAAACTTACACTGTTTTCTGAAGTTCTAAGATGAAGTCTTTTCATTATTCCATAAATTATTCCGACGATTGCCTTCTCGTCATTAACCCAAACTTACACTGCTTTCTGAAGTTCTGAGATGAAGTCTTTTCATTATTCCATAAATTATTGCGACGATTGCCTTCTCGTCATTAACCCAAACTTACACTGTTTTCTGAAGTTCTGAGATGAAGTCTTTTCATTATTCCATAAATTATTCCGACGATTGCCTTCAACTTTCTTGTCATTAACATAGGCAACTCCACAGAAAACAAATTAAAAACGATACCTAAGGTTTGAAATGAACTTTTAAAAATGAAAAGTATTTCTTGGAGCTTTTATTTGAACTTTAATAGCTAATAGATTGAATTTAATATTTCCACTAAACAAACTACTTAGCTGTATTTCAGAAACTAATTTGAATTGACTGGAAGGACTTATTTTAAATAGCTGATTAGCGTCCCTTTTAGTTATCTCAATGTAATTCTCTTTATTAAAAAATCTTCCAAAAATAAAATATAACGATCTGAAACTTTATTTAAGGCATATTAGCTGATTTAAAGTATAATTAAATTTAATTTAGATTTGAAACAAATTTTAAATACTTAAATAAGTTTATAAAATGCTTAATAAGTTTAAAATATCGCATAAACGCATTTTTTAGCCCGACAATAGCTATATTTTAACCTGACTGTATTATTCATGTGTTGATAACCTGATGGCAGGTTTAATGCTGTTCTACGAAGACTTTTTCTCTTTAAAACATAATTTAAGAAAATGACGTGATTGCCTTTTTATACATAATTTTTAAGTACATAGTAATCTTTATAAATATGGAAGATATTCTGCGTAATCTAATTTTAGCAATGTTGGGTTTAAATTTATTATAGTCATCGATCTTATTTTCTAATAATGTCGTGTATGGTTGCCCGTACTTACAAAAATAGACACGTTTATACACATTTAAAAAATTTTAAATTCTTTTAAAAATATTTGATGATTTTTATTAAACTTTTCCATTTATGATTAATAAACATAGTTTTTTTCTTAATAGTATCATGTAAAAGGCGGAAATTAATACTGTTTTTTAAAAGATTTAAAACTTTATAAATTATTATATTAAAATTTTAAAAAAATGAAAACAATTCTTGTAAAAATTCGTTATTTATTGAAAACATGTTTTATGTCCTTAATAAATATTATAAAATCAATTAAGAGATTTTCTAATTAACTAATGTCATAGTTTTATTGCATTTTTTATTTTATGATTCAGAGCAGATTTTCGGTAAATGGTGTTTCTTTTTTGATAAAAACAAATTGATGATTTAAATTCCCCAAGGAGTCCTGCTTTTAACTAATATAAATATAAAGAGGCGGAAATTTTTAATTCCTCGAAATTTAATAAAATTATGTAGGGGGTAACACATGTGAAAAAAATATATATTTTCACCAAGATTTTCTAAAATAAAAAATTTCAAAAATAATTATTTTAATAATTTATTTGTGAATAAGTCCTGAAAGTGTCATTAAAATCCGACAATATTTTGATTTTTGCAAAAATTTCTAAAACAAAGTGTTTTTACCGCAAAAAAAGCTAAATTTCCTATGGTAATCGTTGGCCCACCCGCAGACGCAAGAAAAGAAAAAAAAATTTAATCAAAATCTAAAAAGAATTGAAAAGTATAATAAAGTATTAATAAAATTACTTTAGTCTTTCTTCTTAACCCATGAAGTGCCAATTTTTTTAATGCGCATTTTTGGCCCAGACAGGGGTCTTAGGAGTTTATTTATTCCTTATGTTTCATTTCAGTAGTTACCATTGTCGTTTTAATAGAAACTAGAACTTCAAATATATATGTGTATAAAATATAAAAAAATAATATTGATTAGAAATAATAAAAAAATACTTTTCAAAATAGTCATTACAGTGTAACCCAGATATAAGAGAGTCTCGGGACCGGAAAAGTATCTTATATCCGGGTTTCTCTTATATCCGGGTTTGGTCTATTTTATATACATTAACACAGGCTCTAATTTGGGACCAGAGAACATCTCTCTTATATCCGGGTCTCTTATATCCGGGTGACACTGTATTTTTCTACTCATGAAACATAAAATGACGACAGAAAGTGTCTTCTTACGTCTAATAATAAAAAACTTTAAAGGTTAAGTGTTGTAAAATATAACTCTGCAAATACAATGTATGTAAGCAATTCAATGTAAATACAAAGAAATGACATGTAGTGAGTTTAATTTTAACAGATCCCCAATGAGGCTCATGGCAGGTAGTGGGTCAATAACTTAATAATAACAAATATTTTGACGATGAAACTATGTTTATCATCACGTTTGGGGCCTTTATCATCAGGCTATGCTCTTTTTTAACGAAAATGTGAACGTAACTTATACAAACACATGTGCCATGTGTGATACACGCTTAGGGGATCATGTATCTTTCAATACATGACTGACGAGGTAGATTTTTTTTTCGGCAGCAGGTTATCATTTCTTTCTGCGGTAGACCAGTTGCCATCCAAGTCTATACAACCAGGTCTGTCTTGGCATTTATACATAGCTGGGGAGGGGAGGAAGAGAAGAGTATTCATACCCTTCTCATGTAAGTGAATGTAATGGATTCGACTGGAATTCGAACTCGGCTCTCCGATACCACTTTTCAGTGATATGTGAAGTTATGAGATGAATATATTATTAGGTTGGTGCAAAAATAATGACGTAATAATGTCGTTTTTTGACGTATTTTTTTAACGTCAAAAAACGACATTATTACGTCATTATTTTTGCACCAACCTATATTTCTAGCGCGATATATGGGTGCTATTCTCCGACTTCGTGTCGACAGGCTTAAACTACAGAATGACATGAATTATTCAGGCACCTGTTTCACTTTTCTGTATTTATAAATTTTGCGGTGTTCTTATAATAAAATCTTAAAGTTTCATGTAACTGAATCCTTATTCTTTTCACTTGTAGGTTTTTCATTGAATTTTGCGCGTTGTTCAGCTGACTTTCAATTCTTATTTATTCACCGCTGACCAATAAGAAAAAGATCATTTTTTGGAGAATGGCGTTACGCAATGGGTACTTTATCTTTGAAGTTACGTCCATTCACCGTTTGTGTTCATTTCTATTGTAAATGTTCATTTCAGATAAGCGAAAAAGCTGTAATCATATCATTAAAAATGAGAAAAATACAGATAAAAAAAAAAATACCTACAGATTCCAGTTCTCTGATCAGTATGCGAAACGTACTTGAATTGTCGGTCAATCTTCAAACGACGTGACCAATGTACGCTGAGAGGCCAGTTCTTTTAAGGGGATAAAAAAAGAAAAAGAAAAGAACTGCAACAGAAAACACATCTTTAAATCTCAATCCCCAGAAAAATAAAGAAAGGAAAACGAAAAAAATATTATGAACAAAATAATAATAATAATGATGATGATGATAATAATAATAATAATAATGATAATAATAATAATAATAATAATAATAATAATAATAATAATAATGAAAGTAAATAAAAATTCTATAACGACGTGAAAGCTGTTAACGTGTACCCAACCACAGTAAACTAAAAAGACAGTTCACTTAGTACGAACAAGCTGAACTCTAAGTACCGTCGGCATTTTGCAAGGGATGTCTTTTGTTTGCGATTACTTCTACTTTGGGGACGCCTAATTATACCAGTTTCCTTTGAGGTTTACCGGCAACTATCAAAGGTAGACCACATATATATATATATATATATATATATATATATATATATATATATATATATATATATATATCCTTTCCTATTTGGCTTTATTTTGGAAATAATGATTTTTTTAATCATAAAAAGGTAAGCGATTTCTAGATGACATGGGCGAAAAGCGGCGTGTTAAATGACATGGTGTTCTATTTAAGTGAGTGTTGCTGATAAACATTATCGTTCATACGTATGTATATAACCCCCAACAATGTTTGTAAGTCGACGTCTGGCTTAAAAGATCGCATTGCAATAGTAGCTGTTTCCTTATAAGGAAACATTCGACATGACCGTTCAACCAGCGCTATTTCGTTTGAAATTTATAAAATCTTTCTCTTAAAACAAATTTTAAGGAAAATACATTTCTCAAGTCCAGTAGCTGTTATCGCTCTTTCCAGTACTGATGGGGGGTTTCCTTCCTAAAAATTTGTTTGAAGCAGTGTGGATTGTCAGTATATTGACTATATGGTTAATTTTTCGTCGGCTTACATCTGCTATCCATTTCAGTTGCTGCCGGTGTTGGAAGTCCTCAAGTGATGCGATTTCTGTTATTTAGCACAGTTCTTTATTTGTGATTCTGTAGCGCCAGTCCACGGTCTTCGAAGACGCGTGGTTCGCGCTAAAACCTACAGGCTTCATCCGTGCAAGCCATCTTGAACCATTGAAAAAGTGGTTGGATACAACTGACAGTTAATGAGCCCAAAAGGAAACTGATTCAATCTCTCTCTCTCTCTCTCTCTATATATATATATATATATATATATATATATATATATATAGGGTGCGATGGATAAATTATCGCCATTTTATATTTTTAATATAGCGCATGCGCTATGTTTGTTTTTGATTTTGTCGACTGCACTGTATAGTAGGGTCAGTTGGGCACAGTCTGTGAGAAAAGGGGTACCATGACACAATTCACTCCGCCAGAAGTTTAGAAACGGCATACTGTACTGCTTGTTATTCGAGTCGGAAGCTCAAATACGAACATTTCCGTAGATTAGGGTGTCAATCTGAAGACAGTGCAGTGGATTTGAAAAGAGTTGGATGAGACAAAAGATGATTACAAAAGTGTTTGGAGCGATCACCAGTGATGACGACGTTATGCCTCCATTCATCTTCCCATAGGGTCTCAAACTCGGAGGACTAGATCAAGGTGGTGGCTGCTGGAAGACCCTATTTCTGGCAACAGAACTTTACATCGTGACACACAAGCAGGAGAACCCAGTAATGGTTGTCAGATGTCAGATAATTTCTGCAACCCCGTCACACCATACATCTGTCCACCTAAGTCCCCAGATTGCAAACACCTTGATTATTATGTGTGGGGCGCGGTTAAGCGGGAGCCCAACAAAATTCTTTGTAACACCAAAGATGAAATGAATGCAAGGATTATAGCAGCATTCACCAACTTAAACAAAAAGTTCGTACAGAAGAGTCGTCCGGAGGCCGTGGTTGAAGCCAATGGTGATTTTATTGAATATATTTACTCTTTAGTATTTAATTTTGTGTAATTTTGGTAATTTTTGTAATGTTTGGAAAATTAATGAAAAATAGGAACGTTTTTTTTTCATCGTTAGGTCATCCAGATTCTTGCAAGATTACACCATTTTTTGGTAGATTATCTACTATCAGAATGCAGGAAACTTAATTAAAAAAAATGTGATAAAAAATAAACAAAGAGAAAGTATATGAAATTGGCTAGGCTATAAAAAAATTAAATTTAAATGTTTAAAACTAGCAGTAGAGCCCGGCGTTGCCCGGGGATGTAACAGTAAGAGATAGACCAAGTATCGACCATCATAAAGACTGAAAAATAAAATTGACAAAGATTATTGTTTAAGGTTGACGGACACGCATGTCTAAATAATTTTTTTATATTTATTTTTTTTTACGAATTGGTCAAACCCAAACTCAAACAAAAACATTGTTTTCAATCGTTATGAGTCTACCGATTGAATAGAATTTTATTATAAACAATTGTCTTGTAAATGGAATTTTTAAAGCATTCTGAATGTAAAAAAAAAAAGAAAAAAGTGTGCAAGACAATAAGAAACACTACCTGCCAAAAACAAAAAATGAAGTTTTGTTGAAATCGGTTGAAAAATGTAAGAAATCCGATCCTAGATATAAACGAACACAGACGCACACTCACAAACAACCTGGGTTTTATAAGTATAACTTGATATGAGTTGTCCCCCTTTAATTAATGCCTCTTAATCGCGTTTTCAAATTGATTTCGTGCAAAAACAATTGTGTTTTTCCAATTTTTGGTGCTGTCAGGACCACCGCAAGGTAATTTTACGTAGACCTGTAAAGTTTTGTTGAAATCGGTTGAAAAATGTAGGAAATCCGATCCAATATATAAACGTACACACACACACAAACAAACAAACAAACAAACAACTTGGGTTTTATAATAAGTAAGATTTCAGCGTTCAAACTTTTTTGGCGTCCCAACATTTTCGGCATTCCAACGTTGTCGGCGTTCCATCATTTTCGGTGATCCAACATTTTGGCGTTCCAACTTTTTTCTGTTTTCTTGACTGTGCATAATTACAGCCAACCTTTGCGTTTTATCACCGCATGGTGTTAAACCCAGTGTCCATTTACATTTTTATATTTACATACGCTGTATTTTTGATATTAAGCTAAACATAGCATATCATAATACTATAGCTTTAAAAATCATATATATATATATATATATATATATATATATATATATATATATATATATATATATATATATATATATATATATATATATGGTTGGATAGATGTGAGTTTGTGATGTTAGTTCTATCTCTGATATTGAGCGCCTTCTAATAAGTACCGCGCATATAATATATAAATAATTATACATATATATATTTATTTATATTTATATACACACACTTTTCACACACACACACACACACACACACACACACACACACACACACACACACACACACACAGATATATATATTATAAATTAATTGATTTAAAATATGGTTTTTCCGCTACACAGTTCTAACCATGTTTCAAAAATGGAAGGTCCGAATTTAATTTTGTAATTAAATTAAAGACAGTTCCATTTCATTCTCAAGCGAATTTACATTGAGCACTATTTTGTAAAAATAAAAATATCTATAAGAACACCGGATTATATATCTTACTGTTCTTTCTTTATATTATATATATATATATATATATATATATATATATATATATATATATATATATATATATATATATATATATATTGTGTATTTAGGCAGCAATCCCACTTTTACACATGTTCCGTTAAAAACGACTGACAAAGTACTGCAGATTAGGCTATTTATTTAATTTTTCTTGTGTTCGTACAAGTGTTTTTCTTTTCTAAAAACCGTTCAAATGATCTGCATTTCCGAGCGTTTTCGCCTAATCCAAGGATAATTTTATGTTTGCATTTTAATTGAATGTTTTGGTTGTATGTATGTATCTAATGTTATAGGGATGTCTTATTTTCCTAACACGGTCAGCACATTGTGGCAGTGTTCGTAGTAAATGTTATTGAGTGTTGGCTTCTTTTTTTTAATTATTAGGGTTTCCATTATTTTTAATCTTTTTTATATCCGATGAGGTCATTATTCTTGTAATTTTTACTAGTATGATTCGGATGGAGTCTGGTAGGTTTTTGTGTGTGTTTAAATGAGTTCTAACGGAGCTGTGGTCGGATAAGTGTAACGTAAATCGCCTGGATAGGTATGTATTAGTTCACTGATTTTATGAATTTGGTTTGACCATGAACACAATTCCTTCAGTGACATTTGATCTCGTAAATAATGTTGATTCTTTATAGTTTTCATTATATACCGTAATTCCGCATGTATAATATGAATTTTTTTCTAAAGAATAATAAGCAAATATACGGGTGCGTATTATGCACAGCTACAAAGATATCGTAAAATTGTCGTAATATAAAATAAGAATTATCATAAAACTAAATTAGAATAATGTTATTCTATGTTTAATAACATTTTTTAAATAAGAGTAGGAAACGCTGACCGTAATGGAATTGGAGAAGTACAATTTATAGGGTTTCATTACCAAACAAGGGGGCGTATTATGCAAGAGTAGAAGCATTTTCCCACATTTTGAGCACAGTTTTAGGTGTTATGGAAGGAGGCGTATTATACATGGGGAATTACCGTGTATATATATATATATATATATATATATATATATATATATATATATATTACCGATATATGTGTGTGTGTGTATATATATATATATATATATATATATATATAATTATTTATTTTTAAAGAAAAAAAATTTATAACATAAATATGTTATAAAATCACTACAAAAATAGCCATTTTGTTTCAACACCTTCGGTGTCTTATCAAGTGATGACGTTGAATGTAAAATAAATGGTTTTAAAAGTTTCAAATTAATTAATATTCTACGTAAGGGGAAAACGTTGTTACAAAGGCTAGGTAGACCAATCAGAACACAATTACAGGAAAATTCAAAAAGCTCGATAACGAAGTCATGTTATAATATCTATTCAGATGTTTAGTATTAAAAAATAAATTATTCCAACGAATAATTACTAAATTATATGATAAAATTTAATATTAAAATTTAAAACTGCTAATTACAAAAATAGTAATTGTTGGTTATTGGAATTCATTCCATATACACCAATCATATACTTGGATATATATATATATATATATATATATATATATATATATATATATATATATATATATATATGCTGTATACAATAATTATTATATATTAAATAAATTTATTTATTTATTTTACTCATTAAATCTGCTCTAATTTAATAAGTGTAAATAGGTTTGCCTATTGTCCGGTTCACACTTCTCCCCGGTCTTTTAAACTGTAGTATAGTTTTATCCCTTGTTTCCTCGTTAGGATTGGGTTTCTGATTTCTTCTAATGTCTTCGATAACTCGCTGCCTCTTAATGGCGTTATCGCCTTGCTTGGGGTTAATTCATAAAAAAATAAAATAAAATATAAAAATAAATAAAACTAATAAGTCTGATTAGCTTCTAGTTTTTCTTCTTCCGAAATTCATCTCCTAAAAATGCGGAACATATTTTTTTCAGTTTTCATGTACTTTTTTTTTCATCCATAAAGTAAGTAGGTATAGGTGTAGATCAGGTCGCACCTCTTGGCGCCATATTATCTTCAACGTCGCCTTGTGTCTTAATAAAGCTGAGTAAATAGTATACACACTTGTGTTTAAAAAGAGTGTGTGCGTCTGTGTGTATGTGTGTGTGTTTGTGAAGGGGACATATGCGTGCTTATTCGTATTGATTAGCTTCACGAGGAAAGGAAATTTGACTGAAACAAATGATCGACTGCACTTTTTCTGTCGACATCTGCAGTCGATTTTAAGTAGTTGAAAGGTGCATTTGAAACTACTACAAACAAACAAAGGGCGTCGAAAATGAAGCCACGAAGTTACTGACCCGAACGATATGACAATGTCCAGATCAACAAAGCCCAATTCTAAAAACGCTCATCACACACTAACTAATGAAACAGGGACACGTGAGGCGCCATTATTGTTTTGCAATCACTGGAAAACGTTCACACCAGATGGCGCTTGGCCTTGAAAGTTTTCCCCTTGATCGCAGATAGAAACTAGGTAACTTGATAATAAATTGAGTCAACAACACTGATACTTAAGTATTTGTTATTGTTACTATTAATCTATAAACAAAAAGCTCATATATATATATATATATATATATATATATATATATATATATATATATATATATATATATATATATCCGAATGTAATGAGAACGAAAATAATATATAAATACTAACGTTCACAGCATTAATTTAAAAGAAGGCTCAATACCGAGAGTGGAGCAAAAAATATTTATTATAATTTTTTCATACAGACAAAAGACAATTTACTCACTACAAAGATGCAGCTTCGTTTCGCTGCATTTAGTTGCACCTCAACTGGTGTGAACCAAAAAATTTATATAAACTTTTTGTTAAAAGTATATATATATATATATATATATAAAGAAATATAGTCTTAAGGTGTGCTATATTTATGGAATAAAGTGCTCAATATCAGAGATAGAGCGTGTGTAAATATAAAAGTGAACATAGAAGTCAACACTTAGAGGCGACAGTCTGTTTCATGCTATATGCAATCGTCAAGCCACGATTGCATATAGCATGAAACAGACTGTCGCCTCTAAGTGTTGACTTCTATGTTCACTTTTATATATATATATATATATATATATATATATATATCAGCTTTTATTTAAAATCTATTGAAGGTCACTCTCTATCTCTCTCTCTATCTTTCTCTCTCATTTTCGCTCTCTCTCTTTACATATATATATATATATATATATATATATATACTTCTTTTGAACAGGAATAGAGTTTTATTCCTTGTTTCCGCTTTAGCATTGGGTTTCAGGTTCCTTTTAAAGTTTTATTCTCTTTAATTCCCAGTAGTCCCTTGCCTCTTAGTGGCATTATCGCCTTGCTTGTAGTGAATTGATATATATATATATATATATATATATATATATATATATATATATATATATATATGAAACAATGAATATATTGATATATATCAAGAACAGTATTGAGGAATGTGTATGACGAAATGAAAAATTTACTTGTGACGCGTTTTAGCAGGGATACGCATGCGCACGAACTCCTACTAGAAAATGACACAAAAATACATGCTAAACAGGCAAACAACAAATTAACAACACCCAATAGAAAACCCCTCTTGGAAATGGCTAAAGAAGTGGCCGAAAACTCTTGGGACAATGCACGATATGGTCAATCTTTTCGCTCCCTTACTCCGAGGAAACGGTACATTTTGCGTCATTCTTATAATAAAATCTTAAAGTTTCATGTAACTGAATCCTTATTCTTTTCACTTGTAGGTTTTTCATTGAATTTTGCGCGTTGTTCAGCTGACTTTCAATTCTTATTTATTCACCGCTGACCTATAAGAAAAAGATCAATTTTTGGAGAATGGCGTTACGCAATGGGTACTTTATCTTTGAAGTTACGTCCATTCACCGTTTGTGTTCATTTCTATTGTAAATGTTCATTTCAGATAAGCGGAGAAGTTGTAATCATATCATTAAAAATGAGAAAAATACAAAAAGAAATCTAAGAAATCTAAGAACGATTGGCAAAAAAAAAAGAAATAATTACATTCTTCTCGTCTGCCATATTTTTTGATGCCACCTAAATTTTTATAAACTATAACCGTTTATGTTTCGTGTGCACTGGTGATTGAGCAGATCTCCTTGTTTTTTTTAATCATCGTCTGCCATAAAGAGTTTCAATGTAACATGTATTTTCAAACTAGGTACTTCCACTTATATATATATATATATATATATATATATATATATATATATATATATATATATATATATGAACACGCTACCACCCCTTGTCTGGATGATTGCATTTCTCTGTATCCTTGGTAACTGTAAATTATGAATTTCCCTTGCAGTTAAAACTCAGTAAATTTAAAATATAAGTTACTCCAAAATTCGCTTGAGGATGAAATGGAACTAATGTTTTTAATTTAATTAGAAAATTAAATTTAAAGTTTTTAGCTTCCATTTTTGAAACATGGTTATTACTGTGTAGCAAAAAAGAACCATATTTTAAATCAGTTAATTTATAATATTAATGCTCTGTAAATTTACATTGAGCACTATTTTGTAAAAAATAAAAATATCAATAAGAACACCGGATTACATATCTTACTGTTCTTTATATATATATATATATATATATATATATATATATATATATATATATATATATATATATATATTGTGTATTTAGGCAGCAATCCTTCATTTATACATGTTTCCTTAAAGACGACAGACAAGGTACTGCGATTAAGTTAATTTTTAAATTGTTCTTGTGTTTAAGCAAGTATTTTCTTTTCTGAACACAGGGTATGTAGAAACTGTCCAAATGTTCTGGAATTCCGAGCGCTTTCGGCTATGCTTTTAGCCATTATCAAGGATGATTTTATGTTTGCTTTTTAATTTGGTGTACGGGTTATGTGTATGTTTTTATTGTCATAGAGATGTTTTATTTTCCGAACACATTTAGCACATTGTGGCCGTGTTCGTAGTTAATATTATTAAGTGTTGGCTTGTTCCTTTTTATAATTAACGCTTCCATTATTTTTAATCCTTTCTTGAATATGGATGAGGTTATTTTGCTTGTTCAAACACAAGAAAAAATAAATAAAAAGCTTAATCGCAATAACTTGTCTTCCCGTAGCTTTATGATAATGTATGCCTCTGGTGGCTTCTCAGATTAAAATGAAATACTTGATCGATTCATGTCGGCACATGTTCATTTGTATGACTTCCAAACACTCTGCCGGTAGACATTAATTAAACTTTTTTAAAGTAAAAAAAAAACAAAAAACTAGCATATCTATTGAAACACTTGTACCCACAATATATAACATTTATCTTAATAAAAAATAAAGTCGGATTTATTTTAAGCATTTCACCTCCAGCAAGGCAATAAAGTCCCTAAGATGCAAGTGGCCGAAAACTCATGGGACAATGCTTCAGACAGTGTGAGAGAAAATGAGGAACAGTGTGAGAGAAAATGTGACAGAAAATGGGACAGTGTGAGAGAAAATGAGGAAAAAAAGACAGTTAAGGTGAGAGAACAATAAAAGAACAGAAATTAAGAAGACAGAAGATAACGATCGATATTGCATTTAAATTTTTGTTGATCAAAGATAACTGTGAAGCAAGAAGCCGGAAGAGAATTCCACAAGCGAGAAGTGCGATAGAAGAAACTGTTAGCAGTACCTGTGCGTACTACTCCCGACCCCCCACCCCCGGACCGCGGCCCAAGCCTAAATTGTGACCCCGGGAAGTCATATGTGACCTTCGCCATCTTATCAACATTTGTATTTTTCTGCCTATATTTATGTACGTTACAAATTAAACTAAGTACAACTGACTCTTAAGGGATAAAAATCTTTCGTGGATTTGGACGTCATTCTGGGGTCTTTTTTGTTTCATCCAAAATCCTGAATTTGTTCTGCTCCTGCTAAGACTCGAAGAAAACGCCATATAAAATTCACTATATTTCATCTATAATATTGAAAGTGTTATTGAAACTTTTAAGAAGAAAAATTGACGTTAAAATTTGCCATAAAACATTGCAGATTTGTTATCGATGGAATGATCTATTATGACATGTCTCCAATTTGTATTTAAATACAATGTATTTATTTTCAATTTCTCTCGTTGAATTGTTTACCTATATTGCATACTAGCTCAAAAAGGCTTCCTATCGGGTGGCATTTAAATTAGCGACTGCCGAGGGATCTTGATTGGGCCTTCATCAAAATAGAGTGTAGTAGATGCGATAGGCAACAATAAACTACAGAAGAACTCAAAATTGATCGCTGCCTTTTGGTATTGCATTAATATTTAATCTTACCTTTTAAAAGTTCATCGATAAATTCTTCTGTTGCCTCTTAATTTAAAGACAATTTGATGTACGTAGGTCCTTACTTTCCGTACAAACAATTATTTTTATTTCATGGTTGGCTTTCGTTGGATTTCGCAATTAATTGCGATTATTGTTATCGTACAAAAAAAAAAAAAAAAAAGAAAAGAAAAATCACCGAAAAAAATTGCAGGAATGAAAACTTGAGAATCCAAAATTTCAGGATTGCGGGTTCGAATCCAGCCCGGAATGTTTTTAATTTGCTCACGGAGTCGACCTGATTCCAAAATGCTATGATATGTTCGGCTACGGCCTCTAGAAGTATACCTGAAAAAGTGTGACACACAGACATTCGCATTTATTATATAGATGAGATATTGTTGAACATGATTAGGTTATAATAAAATTTGTATTTTTAATGAATAATACCTTATGAAAATTTAGATGAAGTACAGAATCGAGGAGGTGGGCGTTTTATAGATTGTAGTCGTATCATAGATACGGGGGTACAGTATCATACATTGGAGGGGGCATATCATATACTCGTGGGTATCATTCAGAGGTGCCCGTAGCTTAGATTATGGGAACATTATAGATTGGGTGAGGGGCATGAGACCCTTGCACAAGCCTTACTTTTGGCGTGCAACTGACAGTTAGATCTAGCCATTTCAACTGTAAAATGATGAGACCTTGCCGCCAATCTAGTACTGCGCTTAAATTCATAAAGTCTAGGTACCATAAGGAAAGTTAATCAAAACAATTCCCATGAAAGTATTTATAGGAAAAGCACAGGGAAGCTACGTTACGGTAAAATGACTGAAGCCGTGATGCCAGATCATGAACAATAATATTGCAGATTCTTATTTGGATTTTATCGAGAATCTCTAAATATATAGCTGGCGCATCAGACAATATTCAAAGCATAGACGAATGATTAAAAAAAAGAAGAAAAAAGAAATCATTAATTCTTTTACAATTACGTTTTTTACATGACATGTACGAAAATAAATTTAGCAGATATAAACTTAGTAAAGTCCTAACCATATATATATATATATATATATATATATATATATATATATATATAAAGGTAAAATCGGAGAGCTGAGTTCGAATTCAAGTCGGCTTCGTTGCATTCACATACATGCAAATACCCTTAATAAAGTTATAAATCCATCCCCATGCCTATGTGTTAAACAGTAGAACTTGTATATGGAAAAGAATTATTAATCATATTAAGGGATTTGCTGAGGGAACCTTGCTATTTTCCTAACTAACGAATTGAAATTCATTCTTCTGAAAAAAGGTTTCGGCTTTAAATAACCCCCAAAGGGTTGATAAACCGTAAAAAACAATAACAAAATAAATAAATCTTAAATAGGGTTATTGAACCTTGCTTAGTGATATCGTGATGGCGTCTCGTAGCCATTAATTGGTAAAAGGCAAAGTTAACTTCAAATGGTTTCTCTGGTGGAAATGGGGACGACATGTTCGATTCCTCTTTGAAGATATTGTTTTAGTAAAATTTCTTGATCTCTAGGCAGGACGACGTAATTCACGAGCCATGGAACAAACGTTGCTTGGAGCTACAAAATTAGGAAAGTGTGGAGAGCCATAATCTTCAACATTTTTATAAGAAACAGCATATAAAAAAGAAAAGTTCGCATTCTTTTCGATTCGTGTTCAGGTTCCCTCGGGTTTTTTTTTATAAAAATCTTTTCAAGCATTGGTGTCAAAAAATAGAAATAAAAATTTTTATTTATTTATTTATTTACTCCTTTCTTTCTTTCTTTCTTCCTTTCTTTCTTTCTTTGTTTATTTACTTCTTTCTTTCTTTCTTTCTTTACTTCTTTCTTTCTTTCTTTCTTTCTTTCTTTCTTTCTTTACTGCTTCCTTTCTTAATTATTTTTTTCTTTAGTTATTTATTTATTTACTCCTTTCTTTCTTTCTTTCTTTCTTTCTTTCATTCTTTCTTTCTTTCTTTCTTTCTTTCTTTCTTTCTTTCTTTCTTTCTTTCTTAATTACTTTTTTCTTTATTTATTTACTCCTTTCTTTCTTTTTTTCTTTCTTTCTTTCTTTCTTTCTTAATTACTTTTTTCTTTATTTATTTACTCCTTTCTTTCTTTTTTTCTTTCTTTCTTTCTTTCTTTCTTTCTTTCTTAATTACTTTTTTCTTTATTTATTTACTCCTTTCTTTCTTTTTTTCTTTCTTTCTTTCTTTCTTTCTTAATTACTTTTTTCTTTATTTATTTACTCCTTTCTTTCTTTTTTTCTTTCTTTCTTTCTTTCTTTCTTTCTTTCTTAATTACTTTTTTCTTTATTTATTTACTCCTTTCTTTCTTTTTTTCTTTCTTTCTTTCTTTCTTTCTTAATTACTTTTTTCTTTATTTATGTACTCCTTTCTTTCTTTCTTTCTTTCTTTCTTTCTTAATTACTTTTTTCTTTATTTATGTACTCCTTTCTTTCTTTCTTTACTTCTTTCTTTCTTTCTTTACTTCTTTCTTTCTTTCTTTCTCTCTTTCTTTCTTTCTTTACTTCTTTCTTTCTTTCTTTCTCTCTTTCTTTCTTTCTTTACCACTTTCTTTCTTAATTACTTTTTTCTTTAGTTATTTATTTATTTACTCATTTCTTTCTTTCTTTCTTTCTTTCTTTCTTTCTTTCTTTCTTTACTTCTTCCTTTCTATGTTTCTTTCTTAATTACTTTTTTATTTAGTTATTTACTCCTTTCTTTTTTCTTTCTTTCTGTCTTTCTTTCTTTCTTTCTTTCTTAATTACTTTTTAGTCATTTATTTACTCCTTTCTTTCTTTCTTTCTTTCTTTCTTTATTTTTTTATTTATTTACTTCTTTCTTTCTTTCTTTCTTTCTTTCTTTCTTTCTTTCATCTTCTCGTTCTTTAATTACATTCTTTCTCATCATGTTTTTTACTTGCCGTCATCTTCTCGTTCTTTCTTTCTTTCTTTCTTTCTTTCTTTCTTTCTTTCTAATGTCATTAGGAAATGAAACATCATGTCACTTTAGTATTTTTAGTGTCCTAGTCTTTGGATGTCACAAAATAGAATAGATCTTTTATATATACTTTCACTACAAATAATGATAGTTGTTTCAAGATAGCTTATTTGAGACCCCGACGTCCGACAAAAAAGAAAAAAAAACGACTAATTCCACTGGCTTTTGACCTTTCCCGGCTTTTCCATTGGCCTTTCGCAAGCTGACGGCCTCTTTAATAATAAAGGCCTGAAAGAATTCACTTTTTCAAATTCTTTAGATGAGAGTTTTTCCCAATATTTTCATTTTACTACAAGTTTTTATCCATCTTAATGTTGCTTTTTATCCCAACACTATGGCTCAATACACTTTTCATTATCACTATTATTTTATTAGTCAATTTAATCGATCTTAATGTTGCTTTTCATTCAAACCCTCTGGCTCTATACAATCTTCATTAGTATTATTATTTAATTACTACTTTTAATTCCGCTTATTATGGTTGGTTTTCATCACATCGCTATGTCTCTATACACATTTCATTATTACTGTTATTGTATCATCTTCGAATTCATTATGGAACTTATAAAGGAACTTTTTTCTAACTTGGAAATAAATTATGGAACTTATAAATTATCTTATTGTTATCATCATTACCATTATTAGCATTATCAAAAATTATTATCATTATTATTATTATCGATATTATGATTAATAATTAATAATAATTATTATTACTATAAAAATTATCAACTTTATTATCATCATTGTTAGTTTTATCGATATCATTATCAAAATTTCGATATCAACATTATCATTATTAGCATTACGGAAAATTATTATTAGCATTATCAAAATTATTATAATCATTATTAACATTATTAAAATTATTATCATTATCAAAATTATCATTATTATCAAAATTATTATCATTATCGAAACTATTATTATTGATATAATTATTTCCATTATCAACATTATTATTATCATCATTAGCATTATCAAAATTATTAACATTATTAGCATTTTCGAAATTATTATTATCATATTGAAATTATTATCAATATCATCATCATTATTAGCGTTACCAAAATTAGTATCATCATTATCGAAATTATCATTGTCAGTATCATCATTATTAGCACTGTCAAAATTATAATTATCATTATCGAAATTATCATTATCGGCATTATCATTATTAGCATTATTAAAATAATTATTATCAGCATTAGCATTACCGAAATTATTAGCATTATTAGCATTATGGGAATTATTATCAACATCGAAATTATCATTATCATTATTGTTATGGTCCAGGTTAGGACCAAAGAAGAACAACACGAACACAAGAATAGAAATAACGAAAGTATATTACACGAAATAATAATACAAGATGTGGAAGGTGTTAGTATGACTGTCAGCCTGGTTTGGAGTGAACTACTATCGGCTCGACTCGATTCGACCTTCTCTCTTGACAGGCATAGTATACATAGTGTTAGGAAGAGTTAATTCTGTAGTTATAGGTAAGGACCCATGACAATTATTGAAATTATTATTATATTTATTAGCATTATCAATATCGTTATCAGAATTATTATTACCATTATCAGCATTATCGAAAATATTGGCAATTTAGCATTATAAAAATAATCACTATAATCATTATCACAAATTATTATCGATATCATTATGATTGTCGAACATATCGTTATCATTATTATCATAATCGAAATTATTACTATCGAAATTATTATTATTATTATCATCACCGATGTAATGAAAACCAGACACAACAAAGGGAAAGAATGAAAGAATGAAATCTAATGGAGAGAGAAAGAAACCAATAAACACGTAAACCAAAAAATAAAATAAGACAAAACGAGAGAGAGAGAGAGAGAGAGAGAGAGAGAGAGAGAGAGAGAGAGTAAAGGCAAAGAAAGAAAGAAAATAGCAACAACCAAGCAATATATATGAAAAGAAAGATAATATTATTACTGACAATGTTAATAATAATGATAATAATAATATAGATAATAATATTGATAATTATGATAATGATAATATCGATAATGTTAAAATATTGATAATGCTAATAAAGACAATGATGACAATAATATTGCTAATGCTAATAATGATAATACTAATATCAATAATGGTAATGATAATAGTATTTTAAACAATTTTTGATAATAATAAAGAGAATAAACTTAATTCTAATATTGTTATCAATATTGCTTATTGTTTTTATCCATTGTTTCTCAAGATAATGATATTAATGATAATGATAATAATAATTATAATGATAATATTAATATCAATAATGCTAATTATACCGATAATATTAATAACCATAATAATATTATTCATAATGATAATAATCATACAGATTACTTTAGTCTAAATCATTATAATAAATATATAATATAATGATTATAATATCGATGATAATAATAATGACATCGATAATGATAATAAGGATGATGATAATAATATCGTTAATGATAATAATGATATTGATAATAATGATAATAATAATGCCGATAATAATTATAATGATAATAATAATTTTGATAACGATAATACGGATAATGATTATAGTATTGATAATGTTAATAAATAATGTCAATAATGATAATGATGATACTGATAATGATAATAATAATATTGACAATGATAATAATAATATCGATAATGTTAACAATAATACTGATATTGATAATAATTAAATAAATAATAGTAATAATATCGATAATAATATTAATATAGATAATAATAAAAATTATGACAATAAACGTTTACCGAGCAGTTCCTTGAAATATGAGACATTTCGGTTTTTTATTTTTATTTAATGACCAGTTCATTTCGGGGCCAGTCCCTTGGGACTGACACAAGTCATTCCTTACTTAACGACCAGTTCGTTTCGGGGCCAGTCCCTTGGAACTGACACAAGTCATTCCTTACTTAACGACCAGTTCATTTCGGGGCCAGTCCCTTGGAACTGACACAAGTCATTCCTTACTTAACGACCAGTTCGTTTCGGGGCCAGTCCCTTGGAACTGATACAAGTCATTCCTTACTTAACGACCAGTTCGTTTCGAGGCCAGTCCCTTGGAACTGACACAAGTCATTCCTTACTTAACGACCAGTTCGTTTCGGGGCCAGTCCCTTGGAACTGACACAAGTCATTCCTTACTTAACGACCAGTTCGTTTAGCAACCATTTCATTAGAACTTCAAATCTCGTTTTTCACTTAACGACCAGTTCGTTTAGCAACAAGTTCCTTGGAACTGCAATCGACCCTTAGGCGACGAATGGCTGCATGTTTTGGGGAGTTCTGTTCTTTCTTCTTTGAACAAAGAAAAATGATAGGATAATAGAGAAATTAGGAAAACAAACGTGTTTACACCAATGGCCTTGTCCTAAAATTGAGAGAAATCAAAAAACAATCAATAAAAATATTGTTGGCACAAAGAAAACCGTTCGACCTTCAGCGTCGAAAATGACGAGGGGAAAAAGACTGATTTCAACGAAACTGACATTTGCAAAATCTTTGATGTCTGGCATTTAGCGTGGGGCTCACTGTAGAATTTTCCCAGTTTGGGAGCGTTGGGTGTGATCAAAAGTTTTGCCTCTCTCACCCAACGAATTACTAGTTATTATTCAAATGCACGTCCATATAGGATGTTGTCCCCTCGTACGCCATCTTAGTTTGTAATGGTCTCCACGAATTGAGAGGTCTTGACACCGGCTCCAAAATAACCAGGGTTGAGCATGATTTGTGGAGGCTCGTGTTTCTTCGTACAGAGTCATACTAAGCACGAAAAGGCGGCAGAATACCACTATGGTATTTCAGATAGAACGATAGATAGAAACCAGAGTAACACAGATAGATAGATAGATAGATAGATAGATAGATAGATAGATATGAACCAGACTGAGATAGATAGATAGATAGATAGATAGATAATGAACAAGACTGAGATAGATAGATAGATAGATAGATAATGAACCAGACTGAGATAGATAGATAGATAGATAAATAGATAGAAACCTGAGTAACACAGATAGATAGATAGATAGATAGATAGATAGAAACCAGAGTAACACAGATAGATAGATAGATAGATAGATAGATAGAAACCAGAGTAACACAGATAGATAGATAGATAGATAGATAGATAGATATGAACCAGACTGAGATAGATAGATAGATAGATAGATATGAACCAGACTGAGATAGATAGATAGATAGATAGATAATGAACCAGACTGAGATAGATAGATAGATAGATAGATAGATAGATAGAAACCTGAGTAACACAGATAGATAGATAGATAGATAGAAACCAGAGTAACACAGATAGATAGATAGATAGATAGATAGATAGATAGATATGAACCAGACTGAGATAGATAGATAAATAGATAGATAGATAGATAGATATGAACCAGACTGAGATAGATAGATAGATAGATAGAAACCTGAGTAACACAGATAGATAGATAGATAGATAGATAGATAGAAACCAGAGTAACACAGATAGATAGATAGATAGATAGATAGATAGATAGATAGATAGAAACCAGAGTTACACAGATAGATAGATAGATAGATATGAACCAGACTGAGATGGATGGATAGATAGATAGATAGATATGAACCAGACTGACATAGATAGATAGATAGATAGATAGAAACCAGAGTAACACAGATAGATAGATAGATAGATAGATAGATAGATATGAACCAGACTGAGATAGATAGATAGATAGATAGATAGAAACCAGAGTAACATATATATATATATATATATATATATATATATATATATATATATATATATATATAGATAGATAGATAGATAGATAGATAGAAACCAGACTGAGATAGATAGATAGATAGATAGATAGATAGATAGATAGATAGATAGATATTAGGTTGGTGCAAAAATAATGTCTCACATATGTTACTATGTGAGAAAACGACATTATTTTTGCACCAACCTAATAGATATGAACCAGATGGGCATCAAAGTGAAATGAAAGAGATTTTAGTGATAAAAATCAACCATAATAAAAGAAGTGACACTTATTAGTTAAATTAATGTTTGTGATAATTATGATGCTTCCTTATAAGGAAACATTCTGCATTCAATTACCGAACAGCCAGTGCTATTCGAGTTACAGTTTTTGTATCTGTTCACTTCAACACTAATATTAATGGTACTATTAACCATTTCCTCATAAGAAAATATTTGGCATTTATTGAGCGAACAGCCAGTACTACTAACGGAGGGACTATATAAGATTTTAATTGTTGCTGCCGCTTAAAGTTTTCGAGTGATGGGGTTGTTTACATTCCATTATTTACACTCGGACTGTTCTCTTTGGATAAATTGTGACCCTTGGATCCATTCTAAAGAGTTCCCAGAAACACTTTGGTACCTTCATGATCACACCCAGCATGAGAATGGTAATATTATCCATTTTCATATAAGTTAGGTGCATTGCCGGTTGATATTTATAAAATATTTCTATGAAAAAATTTCTCAAGAAACTAGGTTTCTCAAAGCCACTAACTGTTATGGCGCTATCCATCCATCTGGCAATTATTTGTAATATATATCCAGTTTCGTCAACGTTAAAAATCTGTCCAGGAAGAAACCCGTTTTCTTCGATGATCTTAGCCAATGCTTTAGAAAAATCGGCTGCTGCTTGTTCGTCAGATGATGCACTTTCACCTTGCTTCTTAATAGAGTGATAACTTCTTCGTTCTTTAAATCTGATAAACCAGCCTTGAATCGCTTTAAACTCTACATCTTTGTCGTCTTTTTTTTTTGTTCAGGTCCTCAAAGACAACGCTTTTGCTTGAATGATTTCTTGACTAAAAGCTGCAGGCTGATGATTCAACCTATCAATCCAAGGAGAAAGAAATTGTTCCATCACTTCAAAGATTTTTCCTCTTTTCTTATTTGGGCAAAATATAAAAGCACAAATGAATGAAAACGAGAGAGTAGGCGATAATCAGACGGATACCGTGCGTATGCCTAAACATAACTGGATATCAATTTTGCGGGAATCACGAATGGCGCTGACAACGACGCCAAACGGTAGATATTGGAACTACCGTGGAAAACGCCAATATTGAGCTCTAAAAGATCGATAAATAAGACAACAACTCACAGTCACAGATGTTTTCATATTTTGTTCTCTAGGATTGATTATGATTATATTAACATTTACTGTAAGAATAAAAGAATGTATAAAAGAGAGAAGAAGAAAGATAGGAAAATAGAAAGGAAGTATAAAAGAAGAAAAAATAGCAAAAGAAAGAAAGAACGTATAAAAGGAGAAGAAGAAAGATAGTAAAAGAAAGAAAGAACGTATAATAGGGAGAAGAAAAACGATAGCAAAAGAAAGAAAGAAAGTATAAAAGACAGAAGAAAAAAGATAGTAAAAGAAAGAAAGAAAGTATAAAAGAGAGAAGAAGAAAGATAGTAAAAGAAAGAAGGAACGTACAAAAGGGAGAAGAAAAAAGATAGCAAAAGAAAGAAAGTATAAAGAAACAGAAGAAAAAAGACAGTAAAAGAAAGAAAGAACGTATAAAAGAGAGAAGAAAAAAGTTAGTAAAAGAAAGAAAGAACGTATAAAAGAGAGAAGAAAAAAGATAGCAAAAGAAAGAAAGTATAAAAAAACAGAAGAAAAAAGACAGTAAAAGAAAGAAAGAACGTATAAAAGAGAGAAGAAAAAAGATAGCAAAAGAAAGAAAGTATAAAAAAACAGAAGAAAAAAGACAGTAAAAGAAAGAAAGAACGTATAAAAGAGAGAAGAAGAAAGGTAGTAAAAGAAAGAAAGAACGTATAAGAGGGAGAAGGAAAAAGATAGCAAAAGAAAGAAAGTATAAAAAAACAGAAGAAAAAAGACAGTAAAAGAAAGAAAGAACGTATAAAAGAGAGAAGAAAATACTATTGCAAAAGAAAAAGAAAAGTATAAAAGTGTTATATAGGAATAATGTGTCGTTGCCTGTACTTGAGTTTGAACCTAGATCGCCAGCGAGCAAACACAGTCGATTCCATTATTGAATTAAGTAGACCATGTGGCCATAGATGAAACGCATATATGCAGGAAGTTGTTAACGACCAACGGTCGTTATTTCTATTCTATCCTCTATACTATATGTATCGTCATTTCTAATATATCCTCTATTACTATTCAGACCGCTATTCTCTACTCTATTCACTAAACTATTTCTCTATTCGGATCACTGTTCGGTGGTTATTAGTAGAGAGATTATTATCGAGCAAGTACTATTAGTGCGAATGATATTCGAAGTCGCCTGACACTAGTATTGTTTAGCGGCGTTACTATAGTTGTAACTGCGATTACAAAGTCTCTACTACAACGAGCATTACAAAAGTGAAAATAAGTGTTCGTTGACATCACAAACAAAAAAAAAAAAAAAAAAAAGAGAGAGAGAGAGAAGAAAAAAGATGGCAAAAGAAGGAAAGAATGTATTTGTGATTCTATTTTGAAAAATATTCCGGATAATTCGAAATTAAAAAAAAATAGTGTTCTCTGTCTTTCTCTGTCTTTCTCTCTATTTTTTTCTGTGCCCCGTCCCTTCAAGATGTGGGCGATCACATCTCTCTACAGTTTCCTTTCTTTTAATTTTTTTCACTATCACTTGCAAGAGCCACTCATGGTAGAGGGCTACTGAGTAAGGTGTTTGTCTGAATGTAAGATTAGCAGGGAAGAAATGCTGATTATAATGATATGTGGAAAAGAATACGGTTGCATTTAGAATTGGAGTGGTTGAGATTATAGCGAACTGGGAAGCATCTCCTCAGGAGTCTGTGTCATAATATGGCTGTCTGAATAAAACTTTCTTCTTACTAAAAGAATACAAAGTGAATTGGGTGGGGGTGATTCATTCCAGCGGATATGCTATGGCAAGTTTTAACTGTAAATGTCTGAACTGATAGAACTATTGAACGTAGCTCGTCGGAACATTTGCCATGGAAATAGCGATAGAGCAGTGATAGACTTGAGACGTTTCATCCCTTGAAAAGGGGTTGCACTGGGGAAAATAATTTATCATCTACAAAGTTGTGTAGACCGTTCTGTTACCTTTGTTGCGTCCTTCGAGTGTTAAATACTTTACTTGTAAGGTGTTCTCAAATGCAACTATTTCTGATTGCTCACAGGAGTTTCTTTGTAAATTTTGTTCCCCATAAAACATTTTTTTTTATTTGTCATGAGCTCTGTCTTAACCTTTGTCAAGAAATAACATTGTCTCAAGCTTTGTTTTGTGTGTTTTATTTTATTTTTATTATTATTTTTTTTTGTGTGTGTGGGTGTCGAAATACTCTAGCACTCTCCCTGGGTATATATGGAGGTTGGACATTACATAGCGGTCTAGCAGGCTCTCTTGGTTTTTAATGTTTGGGTTACACACGTGAAGAGCGCGTGCAAAATGACACTCTTTTAAGGGTGGAGTTTGTTGGCACGGGGGAATCAAGGAACGAATTTCAGAATTGCAACGGAGGCCCGCTGACTAGTTTTTGTCGGGTGTCATTTAATATAAAAGAGGAGGCCATCCGTAATCTCTTTTCTTTGTCCTCCGCCTTTTCACCTAAAGTTTTGCCCCTGCCTCGGCCTACGCTTGCATTTCTTTTCTTTTTTTTTCTCCCCCCCCCCTCCACAATTTATTTAGCCGAGAGGCAGACACCTTTCATCACCGCGTTAAATTTCAGAGATACAAACTCTTACCGTTTTACAGAAACCCTTGCTAGGGACCTCGCTTTACACATTGAACTTTATACTTACTGCACAATACGCGTTAACTCCAATGTTAAATCTTAAATATTACCTGTTCACATAATTTTAACCCTAGCCGTGAACTTAAAACTAACCCTACCACTGAAATGAAACCTAACTCTAATCTCAAAACTCAAAAATCTTAAACCTAACCCTAATTATAAAACATAATACTAACCCTCACATGGCTACTAAAAACTAACATCTAATACTGATCATAATCCTGACAGTGATTTAATCCTAAATCTGACTGTAATCCCCAAAACCTAACACTAATCATAACTCTAAAACAAAAAAGTAAGTTTTAACCCTAATCCTAACACTGACACTAAAACCTGAGCCTGTCCTCAAATTCTAACTATAAACATAATCCCTAAAATCTTACGCTTAAAACTTAACCGTAATTGTTGGCCCTAATCCTAATCTTGACAGTAAAACATAAATTTTAGCTGGACATAATCCTAACTTCAAACTAATCCTAAATAAGACCCTAAAACCCCTCCTTATCTTAAATCCTATAAATTAAAAACTAATCCTAATCCTTACCCAGTCACTAAAAAGTAACACTAGTCCTGAAACTAAAAATTAACCTTAATCTCAAACCTAACCGTAACCCTAATCCTATAGCCTAAATAATCCTAACTTTAAAACTTTACCGTACACTCGAACCATAATTCTTAATGTTGTCGTGTCCTCCCTCTAAAGAGTCTATGTTAGACTCTTCCGCCTACTATAAGATTAGTAGGAGAGAGAGCTTTGTGGAACGGTGAATAGATTGAGCGCTAATTCATTCGATACGCTCTTACTAGTCGTGTAATACTGTTCTGTTGTACTTACTGTTTAATATACGATATATATCTGCAAACCTGGTTTTCGATATTACTTAACCATTTACTTGGTTACAACATTTAACATAAAACTTATCCCTCAAACCTAAAATGACTCTAGTCCTAATCTTACTTCTAAACCTGACCTTAAAACCAAGAACTTTTAACCCTAAAACCTAACCGTAAACTTAACTCTAACCTAAGCACAAACTGGAGGGAGGCATACAAGGCCACAGATACACTACAAATATTTTTAACTTGTATATAATAACATTAGGTTATATAAGTATCGTTTGAACTTTTAAGCTACGGAATTATCATTATCACTCTCTGATCTGCTCCAGCCAACATCCTCATCTTGGTTGTGATCGTCCCAACATTTTAGGCTTTGTATTCTCCGGTCCTCAGGTGTTTGCTGTAGTTAATGGCCTTCCGAGAATTGAGAAAACCGATCGGCTGGAAATTACCGGAGGGTTATCAACTACATTTGAAGAAGGCTAGATTGTAGACCGGTAGGAATACTGTGATGAGGATAATAGTCCTCATAGATCAATGTCAAATTATGTTAGCTTCTTTATCAGTGTAGGCGTCTTGTACGGCTAATAAATGACAGACATCAACGTCTTTCGTAGAAACTGTATGATCTTGATTTTAACCAAATTCATTGCTGGTACAAAATTTAAGTACAGCATGAAAATGGCGAGATAGGTTAAAAAAATTACTATTGAAAACGAAAAAAAAAAAAACAGCAGTGGATTTTTTTTTTATCAGACGACAGATGATTACTTTTAAAACATTTTGCCGCTTTTTATTGGTAATTTCGTTTGACTGTTAATGTCTTTAAGTTTATCAACGGCCCCACTTTGATAAGGATAGATCGGAAAGATGGTCGCTTAAGAGGACTTAAACAACATTTTTCGACACGTCTCTGCTTTTTGTTATGTACTTCTTTTTTTTATTTAATTTTTTCCTTTTCTTTCGTTTTTCGTTTTCTTTGTTTCCTTGTATTTTTTATTTTTCTCTTTCTCTTTTTCTTTCATTTTAACTTTTTCCTTTCTTTGCATTTTCTTTTTCGTCTTTCTTTTGTTCTCATTATTTTTTTTTTTTTTTTGTTTCGTTGCTTTTTATTTTTTTCTTTCTTTTTTCTTGTTATTGCTTCTTGCGTTCTTTTTCTTTGTTTTTTTTTACCTTTCTTTTTCTTTTTACCTTTCTTTTTCTTTTTACCTTTCTTTTTCTTTTCAACTTTCTTTTTCTTTTTATCTTTCTTTTTCTTTTTATCTTTTTTTTTACCTTTCTTTTTCTTTTTACCTTTCTTTTTCTTTTTATCTTTCTTTTTACCTTTCTTTTTCTTTTTAACTTTCTTTTTCTTTTTACCTTTCTTTTTCTTTTTATCTTTTTTTTACCTTTCTTTTTCTTTTTAACTTTCTTTTTCTTTTTACCTTTCTTTTTCTTTTTACCTTTCTTTTTCTTTTCAACTTTCTTTTTCTTTTTATCTTTCTTTTTCTTTTTATCTTTTTTTTACCTTTCTTTTTCTTTTTAACTTTCTTTTTCTTTTTACCTTTCTTTTTCTTTTCAACTTTCTTTTTCTTTTTACCTTTCTTTTTCTTTTTACCTTTCTTTTTCTTTTTATCTTTTTTTTTACCTTTCTTTTTCTTTTTAACTTTCTTTTTCTTTTTACCTTTCTTTTTCTTTTTATCTTTCTTTTTACCTTTCTTTTTCTTTTTAACTTTCTTTTTCTTTTTACCTTTCTTTTTCTTTTTATCTTTTTTTTTACCTTTCTTTTTCTTTTTAACTTTCTTTTTCTTTTTACCTTTCTTTTTCTTTTTACCTTTCTTTTTCTTTTCAACTTTCTTTTTCTTTTTACCTTTCTTTTTCTTTTTCTTTTTACCTTTCTTTTTCTTTTTAACTTTCTTTTTCTTTTTACCTTTCTTTTTCTTTTTATCTTTCTTTTTACCTTTCTTTTTCTTTTTACCTTTCTTTTTATTTTCGTTGTTTTTTTTTCTTACTTCTTATCTTACTCTTCCTTCATTTTTTAAAATTTCACCTATCTCTCTCATTTTCTTTTCTTTCTTTTTTCACTCTTCACTTTACTTTCTTTGCCTTATCCTTTCTTTCGCGTTTTCTTTTCTCTTTTTCGATGGCAACCTTCCATCTTTGTTTCTTTATTTCTGATCTTTTTTCTTCTTTCATTTTTAATTTTCTTCCCTCGTTCGTTCTTTTTTCTTTATTTTCGTTATTTTTCTTTTTTCTTGGTATTTTATCTTTTTTTCTTCATCTTTTTTATTTCACCGATTATTGTTTGTTATTTATTTCTTTTTTCATTTTTCAATTTCTTTCTTTCTTTCTTTCTTTCTTTCTTTCATCCACTTTCACTATTAAACATTTTTCTATTCCGATTCTTTCTTTCTTTCTTTCTTTCTTTCTTTCTTTCTTTCTTTCACTTTCATTATTAAACATTTTTCTATTCCGATTCTTTCTTTCTTTCTTTCTTTCTTTCTTTCTTTCTTTCTTTCACTTTCATTATTAAACATTTTTCTATTCCGATTCTTTCTTTCTTTCTTTCTTTCTTTCTTTCTTTCTTGATAGTTCCTTTCAGCATGTCTCCGTTTATACATACTATATTGATTCAATTCCTTAGTGGATGATAAATTATAAAAATTTTTTACAGCTTGAGTATCATTTATCCGAAATTCACAAATCCTAAAACCTCCAAAATCCGAAAATTTTTCAGGTGCTGGCATAACTTGCCACAAATGAAATAATTCAGAAAGCCCACCTACGTTGGCGGTAGATTTTTGGTAGCGATCGTCACAGCAAAACCTTCGTTTGTGGATTATTTCGCAGGTGTTTCGTGCTCAGTAAAGATATTAAAGGTGTCAAAAAGTTCTGCATTTGTAAATTTTTTGTAAATAGTGATCATGTTTTTTTTGTTTTTGTTTTTTTTTGTAGATGTACAGAAAGTATAAAATATTTTTACGTGAAATCTTAATTTCCCCACTTAATTATTCGTGTGAGCATTACGTAACAATCATCATTATCCGTATCTGTATGTACG
This sequence comes from Acanthosepion lycidas, assembly GCA_963932145.1. Taxonomy (NCBI): domain Eukaryota; kingdom Metazoa; phylum Mollusca; class Cephalopoda; order Sepiida; family Sepiidae; genus Acanthosepion; species Acanthosepion lycidas. The sequence continues at coordinate 28,300,055 of OZ010584.1, forward strand.
CAAAATTTATTAAATTTTCACTATTTACATTATTCGGACTATTGTCCTCATCTTTGTCGCCAAGTTTATCACAACGTTTCGGCTGTTGTACGCTCCGACCTTCTTCAATTGGTTGGACTGTCAACGTGAACCCTTTATTTCGCTCATTGGGTAGACTGTTCTAGTTCCACGTGCCATGTCTAATGGATGTCAGTTATCTCCTGTTAATACCCCTTTGAAAGTTCTCCTCTGCTTTAACCAGGTATTGAACTCACACTCTTTGGGTCCTGTCACTGGATCTAACCAACGCCTTTATCAACTGTACTATGTGTCCTTTTCTTTTCTTTTCTTTTCTTTTCTTTTCTTTTCTTTTCTTTTATTTTCTTTTCTTTTATTGTATAGCCCTCAGGATATAGAGTGTTATGAAATGTAAAGGGGTATTATGTTTAAGCTTGGGTTCCATTCGCAAAATGCCCATTTTATACATGCTATATACAAATCATTTAATTAGTATTCCAAAATTCGAAAAAACCTGAAAATGGAAGCATATCCGGTCCTAAGATACATATCCGGATACACTATTCTTAACCTCTATTATTGAATAAGAGAGTAACACGCGAACAAAGTAGCGCTGGGGTGCAAATATACGAAGCCAAATATATGTCACCCAGTCTGATAAGAGTAGACCAGTCAAATGCATCACAATCAAATATATGAAATATCGTGACAGGGTTTGACAAAAGCTACACATTGCCTTAGAGCTAGGACCGATTTGGAAATACCCTTACGTCGGATAACACAGTTCATTTAGACAGATCTCTGATTGAGGGCGTTTTCAAGTAGATAGATGTGACTCCAAGATATCCTTGGCCGACTCAATCCTTCAAACTTAAGAAAAACAATCCTTTTGACACGCGGCCATGTTGTTTCCTCACAGCGCCACACATGAACAGAGATACAATATGCGCCAAGCGATAGGGCATATGCCCAAATAGTTATATATATAATTCCAGTGGAACCATTACATTCACTTACGTGCTAATACACTTAGGAACGGTATTAATCCTCCTCTTCTCCCTCCAGCTATGTGTAAATAGCAGAACAGAAGAATGGGTTCTATAGCCATGGAGGGCAACTGGTCTAAGAGAAGGACAACTCTGAATTCCAAAAATTCGAAAGGTCGTTTGGGGACCTTGTGCAACAGGCCTCTGTATTCGGTCGTTCAAAAAGTCTGGTTAGTTCAGCACAAAGCCTTAACCACTCTAATCAAATCATATGTGCTGGTGTTTGGGATGTCGGTTCCAAGGAACTGAACTGCTTGACCCTCATACTTCGAATATGACGAGAGGGTCCACCATATATATATATATATATATATATATATATATATATATATATGCAAATAAAAAGAAAGAACAGACAGATTAATAATCCGCCGTTCTAAACATTTACTTTTTTTTTTTAAAGTGCTCGATACAAAGGAGAGCAAAATATAATATTTTGCTTCACTACACAAAAATTTCCATGTTTCAGAACTTTAAAATTGTTCCTCATCAGGCAATGCTGGATAACTTATGATGAAAATGATTTATTTCGGAAATCAGAAAAAAATTCGGTAGCTCTTCTGAGAGTTAAAAATGGGGGTGGGGGGAAGAAAATTTTCCAATTAGAAATTTTTGCGTAGCAATGTAAAATATTATAATAAAATTATATATATATATATATATATATATATATATATATATATATATATATACAGGGCAAATATTATTTACGAATTTAAATGCCCATTAAGGAATTGTATTCCTGATCAATCAACATTCGTAAATAATTATATAGGCCATACTAGAACATGTTTGACACGCAGACTCACTCTACACATTTCTGACAATAGTTCAATTAGATCATATTTAAATATTCATGGAGACCTACCGGACACTATTCGTAACATGCTTGTTGACAACACTAATATAATAGCATCATCTACAGGCAAAAAAAGGCTAAAAATAATGGAAGCCTTATTAATAAAAACAAGTAAATCAACACTTAATAATATTAACTTTGAACATGGACATAATATCTTGACCGTGTTTTGAAAAATGAAAACATTTTATAAAACATACATACAACAAACTGTTTCTTATTTTAACAGCTAAAATATTTCAACCATGAAAATGGCTAAATGTATAGCCGAAAGCGCTCGGATAAAAAGAACATTCGGACAGTTTTTATATAATTTATCATCCGAAAAAAAGATCGCATGAGAAATTGCATAAAAAACTAAATAAAAGCACCTTGTCTGTCGTTTTCAATGAAATGTGCATATATATATATATATATATATATATATATATATATATATATATATATATATATAACCCAGTGTGTCCTGCTATTTACCCATAGCTGGGGGGAGAAGAATAGGATTCACACCTTTCCCAAGGGTATTAGCACGTGAATGTAATGAACTCGGCTCTCCGATTCCTCAATCCAAACCGCTATCCATTACTCCACTATATATATATATATCAATATCATGATATATACGATCACCGAAGTTAAGCAACGTCGAGCCTGGTCAATACCTAGATGGGTGACCACTTGGGAATATCAGGTGCTGTAAGCTTGGATCTGCGGATGATGTAATGCTCAGAATTGTTAATCGGAGAGCGTGTTAAAAATATTTCCGGTTTTAAGTAATCTGTAAAGGTTTGATAAACCGTAGAAAACGAACCAATCCATAAATCAATGATCTGTACTGTTTATTTAGTGTCATAGATCGACGCCTCAAGTAAGACTTCTGATAAAAACCAACTAAAGCTTGGTAATATCAGGTGTTATATGCTTGGATGTGCGGAAGGTGTAATGGATAGCGACTCGGAATTGTCAATTGAAGAGCCGAGTTCCAACTACAGTTGGGTTTGTTATATTCACTTACGCGTAACTACTCTTGGTAAAAGTATGGATCCACCTCTTTTCCCCTCCACTATGGGTTAATTAGTAAGACTTGTATCATTAAATTATTATTATCTCAAAAACAAATTACTTATAATCTAAAAATATTTTTTAAATTTAAATCTTGTAATTAATTCATTTTGACATAATTAAAAGATTTGTTAATTCGTTTTTTACGACTCATCAACCTTCTGCAGGTCGACGATTCTAGCTCTTTCCCCTCAGATATAGTAATACTTGTATCGCTAAAATTATTATCATCTCTCCTCCCGGCCATCAAAAATAAAGAAACTTACAATTTAAAAATTTTTTCTGGTTTTAAAAAAAACCTAAAAAAGGTAATAAAAAAATTTATCTATTGATTGATTGCTTCCTGTATTGATTCGTAAAAAACGAATCAATCAATCAGTACATGATCTGTGCCGTAGATCGACGCCCCGAGTAAGACTTGTGATAAAAAGCAACTAAAATTTTTAAGTTAAAAATAATAATAATCGTTAATATTTGGCTCACTTTATCAATCTGAATATTTCCACTTTCTCACCTATCTCTCTTTATCCTCGTCTCTAATTGCCTATCTATCTATCTATCTATCTATCTATCTATCTATCTATCTATCTATCTATGCCTGTTTGTATCTATCTATCTATCTATCTATCTATCTCAGTGTTTTCACATCTATCTATCTATCTATCTATCTATCTATCTATCTATCTATCTATCTCAGTGTTTTCACATCTATCTATCTATCTATCTATCTCAGTGTTTTCACATCTATCTATCTATCTATCTATCTATCTATCTCAGTGTTTTCACATCTATCTATCTATCTATCTATCTATCTCGGTTTGGTTTCTATCTATCTATCTATCTATCTATCTCGGTTTGGTTTCTATCTATCTATCTATCTATCTATCTATCTATCTATCTCGGTTTGGTTCTATCTATCTATCTATCTATCTATCTATCTATCTATCTATCTATCTATCTATGTTTGGTTTCTATCTATCTATGTTTGGTTTCTATCTATCTATGTTTGGTTTCTATCTATCTATCTATCTATCTATCTATCTATCTATCTATCTATCTATCTATCTCACTTCACTGTATCTGACACCCTCTTTGTTTCTATTTGTCACTCAGTCTCATATTAGCTGTCTATGTATCTGTCTGTATTTCTCCATAATTGTATGCCTATCATATTAGGTCTACCTCACTGTGTGTGCCTGCCTACCTTGATATCTGAGCATATCTACCTGTCTGTCTCTAAGCCTACCTATCTCTCTATGTATCTCTCTTTCTCTAGGTGTCTATCTCTCCGCACCTCTCTATCTCTCCTTCTCTCGATGCCTTGTACACAGATGAAGACACAAGTCTGTCCGTAGATATTCATAAGAAACCCTCTCCTCCTTATCCCTTTATTTCTGTTTCTAAAGCCTGTTACCCACCCACAGGCCCTCTTTCCGTCCAACACCCACGGCAGGTGATTATTTTCTTTGGCCCCCTCATAAAAACACCTATCACCACCCGTTTTCTTTTGTTTTCTTTTTGATATTTTGTATGTCTGATGCACTGATGGGGATGTCTTTGCACAAGACACCCGGTGCTGCCACCCCGACACCGTTACCACATCGGTTTTGTTTCGTTCCTCTTTTCTTTTCTGTTACCCCAGGTACTCCCACCTGAACATCACCATCGTCCCGAACAGATAGAACCTCAGTTTACAAGCATTTCATTTGTTACACTCATGACGGCCCACCCGAACTCCTCCGACGATGATCGCTTTCATTTATTTTTTTATCCATTCATCGCGGAATGTTTCTTCAATGAAAACCCATCCAGCTTTCGCTTCTCACACTGAGAACAAACATCGGCTTTGTCAGCGTAGTTTTTGTAAAGGTCTCTTTTCTTTTTATCTTTCCTTTTCTTGTATTCCCTTGTTTGTCTCTGTCTATTTTTTTTTTAAACTTTTTTTTCTGATCTTTTTTTTTTCCTCACACTTTTTTCTTTCCTTCCTGTTTTTTTCTTTTTTCTTTTATTTCGTTCCTTTTTCTTTTCTTTCTTTCTTTTTTCTTTTCTTTCGTTCCTTTTTCTTTTCTTTCTTTTTCTTTTCTTTCCTCCTTTTTCTTTACTTCCGTTACATTTTCTTTTCTTTCTTTTTTCTTTTATTTCGTTCCTTTTTCTTTTCTTTCTTTCTTTTTTCTTTTCTTTCCTTCCTTTTTCTTTTCTTTCTTTTTCTTTTCTTTCCTCCTTTTTCTTTACTTCCGTTCCTTTTTCTTTTCTTTCTTTTTTCTTTTATTTCGTTCCTTTTTCTTTTCTTTCTTTCTTTTTTCTTTTCTTTCGTTCCTTTTTCTTTTCTTTTCTTTCTTTTTCTTTTCTTTCTTCCTTTTTCTTTACTTCCGTTCCTTTTTCTTTTCTTTCTTTTTTCTTTTCTTTCGTTCCTTTTTCTTTTCTTTTCTTTCTTTTTCTTTTCTTTCTTCCTTTTTCTTTACTTCCGTTCCTTTTTCTTTTCTTTCTTTTTTCTTTTCTTTCGTTCCTTTTTTTTCTTTCCTCTTTTTTCTTTACTTTCGTTCCTTTTTCTTTTATTTCGTTTCTTTTTTTCTCATTTCTTCTTTTTCTTTTATTTCCTTCCTTTTTCTTTTTTTTCTTTCTTTTTTCTTTTCTTTCGTTCCTTTTACTTTTCATTCTTTTTTCTTTTCTTTCGTTCCTTTTTCTTTTCTTTCTTTTTTCTTTTCTTCCCTCCTTTTTCTTTTATTTCGTTTCTTTTTCTTTTCTTTCGTTCCTTTTTCTTTCTTTCTTTTTTCTTTTCTTTATTTTTCATTTCTTTCCTTCTTTTTCTTTTCTTTCTCTTTTTCTTTTATTTCCTTCCTTTTTCTTTTCTTTCTTTCTTTTTTCTTTTCTTTCGTTCGTTTTTCTTTTGCTTCGTTCCTTTTTCTTTTCTTTGGTTCCTTTTTCATTTCTTTCTTTTTCATTTCTTTCCTTCTTTTTCTTTTCTTTTTTTTTCTTTTCTTTCGTTCCTTTTTCTTTTAATTTTATCGTTTTCATTTTTTCCATGTCTTCCATTTTGATTTCTGTTTTCCATGTCTTGTCATAATTCTTTCTTTCCTTGTCACCTTTTTATGAATTTTTTCCCTTTCTTTTCTTTTCTTTCTTCTCATATTTTTTTCTTTCCCTTTCTTTTCTCTTTCTTTCCTTCGTATTCATTTTTTATCTTTTTCTATTATTTCTTATATTTTTCTTTTTTTCTTTCTTTCTTTCTTTCTTTCTTTCTTTCTTTCTTTCTTTACACTCTCCTTTTCTTTCTTTTTGTTATATTATTATTTTTACTTTCTAACTGTATTTGATAGTGGTTATAAGACTCTTGGTGTCTTTCATTCTTTCTTTCTATCTTCATCTCGCCTTCTTTCTTTCTTTGTGTACATTTTTCATTTCTTTCCTTTTTCTTTTTCATTTCTTCAACATTATTTCTGTTTTCCTTTCTTTCTTTCTTTCTTTCTTTCTTTCTTTCTTTCATTCTTTCTTTCTTTTTTGTGTACATTTTTTATTTCTTTCCTTTTTCTTTTTCATTTCTTCAACTTTGTTTCTGTTTTCCTTTCTTTCTTCCTTTCTTTCTAACTTAGTTTCATTTTTTGGCGGGGGTTGGTCCATACTTTTTATTTCTTTCCTGATTTTCTTTTTCGTTTCTCTAACCTTTTCTTCTTTCTTTCTTTCTTTCTTTCTTTCTTTCTTTCTTTCTTTCTTTCTTTGTCTACATTTGCTTCGATTTTTTAAGAACTTTTAGTTGTCTCCTTTCAATCTTTCATTCATTCTGTGTCTACCCTTTTCTTATTTTTTTAATGTCCCTTTCTTTTCTTTTCTTTCTTTAATTGCTATTATACGTCGTTTTCCTTTATTTCTATTCATTCTACATTTTCTAAATATTCTGTTTGTTTGTTTTTTCTTTCTTTCTTTCTTTCTTTCTTTTACGAGCCCAACATGCATACAAGACAATTTCTAAAGAAGAAATTGATTTTTAATTTATTAATCCGACATATTTTTATCCCTTTGAACGTTTTCTTCTGTGCACACCGATATTTGAGTATTGAATTTCGTCTACCGGCCAGAATATTCGAGAAATATTATGACAGAAAAAATACCTATATATACAAGACTACGTATACAAAACCTATTCGTCACTCAGCACCTCAAGTAATATCCCACTAATCCTTGCATGATTGCAGTGTTTTCTTAAAATGGGCAAACTAATTAAGGACTAACCATATTTGAAATATCTTGTCGGCTCACCTATCATGTTGTCGCCGACCGTTGTCCAGTTCCATGTAAGCCACGGTTTTGTTTTTCTTGCGAATTTTGGCGCAGTTAAAGTTTCCGGTATTCTCAAGTACCCAGTGAGGATCGAACTCAGTGCTCAGTCATAATGTTCAACTTAGACTAGTTCATTAACTATTACTTCACGCCGAGGTAATTTATTATGTTCAATTTAGTTAAGATCTTTATAGCTGGGACTCGACGTGCCAATTATACGAAATTCTAATAGGAGTAGATCGGTTCGCCTATCGTCCGATTTCCGCTCCTCCTGAGTCTTTTGAAAAGATAGTAGTCCTTTATTCCTTGTTTCCTGTTTAGGATTGGGTTTCCGCTTCCTTCTAAAGTCTACTTCAGCTCTATACTTCTAACGTCTCCTCCTCTGTCTTTTGAACAGGAGTGGAGGTTTAGCCATTGTTCCCTGTTTAGGATTGGATTTCCGTTTCATTCTAATGTCTACTTCAACTCTATACTTCTGACGTCTCCTCCCTTATCTTTTGAACAGGTGTAGAGGTTTATCCTTTGTTCCCTGTTTAGGATTGGGTTTCCGATTCCTTCTAAAGTCTACTTCAACTCTATACTTCTGTCTCCTCCCCGGTCTTTTGAACAGGACTAGAGGTTTATCCTTTGTTCCCCGTTTAGGATTGGGTTTCCGCCTCCTTCTAAAGTCTACTTCAACTCTATACTTCTAACGTCTGCTCCCCGGTCTTTTGAACAGGAGTAGAAGTTTATCACTTGTTCCCTGTTTAGGATTGGTTTTCCGCTTCCTTTTAAAACCTATTTCAAATCCATACTTCTAATATCCGCCGACTGACTTCTGAAATGTTATTCACTAGTGAAATCTTGAACTGTTCAAGTCTAGAATTATTCGGTATCTTTCGTGCATAACCCACCAAATACATCACTTCTTTGCGTTTCTTATGTTCATACAAAACCTTCTGCCTTGAGTGGCAACTGAGCCTTGTATTATGTGAAAATTAATTTTTAAAAATCGAATAACCCTTATTTCCTTCTAAAGAAGATGGAATAAACGTTGGATAGATTTTATCGCTACATGAAATATCTGATTACTTCTGTCTTGATTATTCTTTATAATAATGCGATTTTTATAACTACACCGCAAGCAAGGTAATAAACTACTAAGATGCAGAGGCTTACAGATTATGAAAGAATATAAGAAAAGTAGAAACCCTGTTAAGGGGAGAGGGAGAGAGAACAATAAAAGTACATTAATTAAGGAATCAGAACATGACGATTGACATTGCATTTAAATCTCAGGTATGGAAAGTTAAAAACCAGACATTCTCCTATTGAGCTGTTAGAACCAGATCAGAGGGGAAATCTGGTGCCAGTATTTCATGATCTTGATTTTGATACCATCTGTCTATCTATTGCTTGGTCTCCTCACATCTATCTATCTATCTATCTATCTATCTATCTATCTATCTATCTATTGCTTGGTCTCCTCACATCTATCTATCTATCTATCTATCTATCTATCTATCTATCTATCTATCTATCTATCTATTGCTTGGTCTCCTCACATCTATCTATCTATCTATTGCTTGGTCTCCTCACATCTATCTATCTATCTATCTATCTATCTATCTATCTATCTATCTATTGCTTGGTCTCCTCACATCTATCTATCTATCTATCTATCTATCTATCTATCTATCTATCTATCTATCTATCTATCTATTGCTTGTTCTCCTCTTATCTATCTATCTATCTATCTATCTATCTATTGCTTGGTCTCCTCACATCTATCTATCTATCTATCTATCTATCTATCTATCTATCTATCTATCTATCTATCTATTGCTTGGTCTCCTCACATCTATCTATCTATCTATCTATCTATCTATCTATCTATCTATCTATCTATTGCTTGGTCTCCTCACATCTATCTATCTATCTATTGCTTGGTCTCCTCACATCTATCTATCTATCTATCTATCTATCTATCTATCTATCTATCTATCTATTGCTTAGTCTCCTCACATCTATCTATCTATCTATCTATCTATCTATCTATCTATTGCTTGTTCTCCTCTCATCTATCTATCTATCTATCTATCTATCTATCTATCTATCTATTGCTTGGTCTCCTCACATCTATCTATCTATCTATCTATCTATCTATCTATCTATCTATATATATATATATATATATATATATATATATATATATATATACAAAGAATTTGAGAATTTCACTTCAAGCATGGCAATAAAGCCACTAAGACGCAAGGCGATTACTGTTTACAAGAGTAAAATAGAGGAAATAGGAAGACAGAAGATAAAGATTGACACTGCATTTAAATTTCTGAAGATTAGACTTGACGCGATAGCAAGAGACCAGAAGAGAATTCTACTTGCGAAAAAAGTAGAAGAAACTGTTAGCATAGAACTTACGGCTGCCTCTGGCCATTTCATCTGCAAACTGATGAGACCTTGCCAGTAATCTACAGAGTGGACCGAAAGTTTTGTTACCCCTACAAAATGTAATGAAAACGATAGAAGAACAAGTAATACAAAGTAAATGCCCTGGATTCAGTTTATTCACTTTCATTAACGCTGTCACGCATCGAGGTCTGTATGAACACCATCATTTCATGGTCCAAAATGATGCGGCGCCATGTCCTGTGTGATATTTTACGAAGCTTTGCTTTGTTGATTCTTGCAAAGACTCTCCGAACGGCGTCCTTCAGCTGATGGGTATTCTGGTATCGTTCATGTGGAAATCTCTCCGTAATAATACCCAACATTGCATTGAAATAAAAAATTATATATATATATATATATATATATATATATATATATATATATATATATATATATATATATACAAGACTTTTGGACCATCCTGGAGTACTGGGTTTAAATTTATAAAGTCTAAGGAAAGATCGTTAGAACAGTTACCATGAAAGTATTTATATAAAAGGCACAAGGAAGCTAATTTACGGCGGTGTGAAAGTGGCTGAAACCGAGATGCCAGGTCAGGACTAACAACATTGCAGATTCTTCTTTGGAATTTTTTAAGAATCTTTAAATACGTAGCAGGAAAGCCGAACCAGATGTGGCAGCAATATTCAAAGCATGGGCGAAACGTAGGTGCATGAAAATTCTTGCGCGGCTAGAAATCATAAAAATCATTTAGTCCCCATGGCTGTATCTCGGATCAGAGAAGTGGCGGCCATTGAACTCAAAGATATTATGAGTCAAAATAAATCGAAAGATATACTTCATTCGCAAACCTACCAAGGAAATCATTGGCATGTAAAAAATATTTGCAGGCGAGGCTAGTCGTTGCGAGGAAGGAATGTTTTAGTGAATTCTTGGGTAATATCATGCGATTCTGTAAAGACTTCAAAACATATGTCATGTTCCTCTATTACAGCAGTAAATGTTGGGCGATTTCCTCAAAGATGAAGAAGAGACTCGAGGCGACGGAGATGTGTTTCTTCAGAAGGATGCTAAGGATATCATGGACCGAGCATGTGAGCAACGATGAGGTCTTAGAGAGATTGCAAACAAGGAGAAGGTTCATACTTAAAGATGCAGCTGAAGTTTTCAGGGACACATAATGAGGAAGGAGGGCCTGGGGAATCTGATACTCACGGGTCAAACAGAGGGAAAGAGAGACAATGGAAAGCAGTGCGTGACATACCAGACGAACTTGAGCAGGTGGATGACAGAACATGATCTGGGGGAGGGAGTAGAGGGAAGGAACTTGCTGAGAGGCTGCAAGGGATAGAGAGAGGTTGAGAGCCATGATCGCCTATGTCCTGAAAGGACATGGCACATAAAATGAAAGAAGGTGTGGGCTGAAGTTTTCTGGGACAAATAATGAGGAAGGAGGGCCTGGAGAATCTGATACTCACGGATCGAAGAGAAAGAGAGTCAAGGGAAAGCAGCACGTGACATACCTGACGAGCTTGAGGAGGTGGATGACAGAATATGGTCTCGGGGAGGGAGTAGAGGGAAGGAACTTGCTGAGAGTTGCAAGGGATAGAGAGAGGTGGAGAGCTATGATCACCTATGTCCTGAAAGGACATGGCACATTAAAATTTAAAAAAAGAAAGAAAGGACGTTGATTAGTAACGCTTTGAAGATAGAGTCTCCTTAATCTGAGATTAACTCTGTTAATAAACTATGTGAAATTTTAGCGTCTTTTTGCAATAAAATCACCCGTAGATTTGGAAATTGATTCGAAAATCAGATAATAGCCGGATTTTAATGAAACATTCAAGACGTAAACACAAATGAATGGAAATGTGAAATATATATATATATATTTTTTTTTAGAAAATCTTGGTATTAAATATGCCTCCCTCCACACACTTAATTGTATGAAATTTCAAGGTAATCATTTTTGTACAGCTTAATGTTTATATTAGTTATAAGCAGAAGTCCTTGGAGAATTTAATTTTTTTTTTGTTAAACCGGATCCCCAATTACAGAAAATCTGTTCTGAATGATAAAATAAAATAAAAAATGTAGTTATAAGCAGAGGTCCTTGGAGAATTTAATTTTTTTTTTGTTAAACCGGATCCCCAATTACAGAAAATCTGCTCTGAATGGTAAAATAAAATAAAAAATGCAATACAACAAAGACACTTAATTAGAAAAGCTTTTAACCGTTTTCATGAATAAAACATCATGAATAATATTGTCTTGAGGAAAAATGTTTTTCGATGCATAATTAATATTTACAAGAATTATTTTAATTTTAAAAAAATTTAATTAGAATGATATATAAAATTTTAAATCTTTTAAAATTCTGTATTAATTTATAGTGGTTAAGTGATATTGTTATTAAATTTAAACTCTATTTAGTATTCATAAATAGAAAAGGCCTACTACATTTCAACGACCACTAGTATTTAAAAAAAAATTGGAAGGTTTTTTAATGCGTGTAAACCTGACGATATTTATAAATACGACATACACGACATTATCAGAAAATAAGAGCGGTAACTATAGCAAAATTAAAATTTATTGGTCATTTTTTAGCTTTTCCTCAACAAGACTATAGAGTCAAAGTACTTAAAATTCAATAAAATATTAGATCATTTAAAATATTTTCATACATTTTCAAGATTACTGGGTAGTTAAAAAAATAATATAATAAACCGTTCACGTTGAATTCGTCAAGTAATTTTTGCATTTAAGTGCCATTTACTTAAAAATATCAAATTGTCTGCTATCATTAAATCTATCAACGCCTTATAAAAACACCCAAAACAGCGTTGCTTTTCTGTGATATTTTAAACTAAAAGTAATATTTGTTTTAATTCAGATCAATTAAACTTTAAATCTTTTAATAAATAAAGTTTCAGAAAGTATATTTTATTTTTGAAAGAATTTTTTTTAATAAAGGGGATTATGATGTGTTGACAGATTTGTCAATAAGACCGATTTTAGCGATTTAATTGATTTCGAAAATATAATATTTAATGTATTAGCTTGGAAAACTAAAATAAAAGCTTGAAAGGGATTTTGGGGGTATGTACCTATATATATATATATATATATATATATATATATATATATATATATATATGTATATGTGTGTGTGTGTATCTATCTATCTACCTATATATATATATATATATATATATATATATATATATATATATATATATTCTCAATCGACTCTCCCGTCGAATTCGACGTATGAGGGTCAAGCAGGAAACCGACAGCCCGACAACAGGACATGAGATTTGATTATAGTGGTGAAGGTTTCGTGCAGGACCATCCACACTTTTTGAAGGGACGAATACAGAGACCTGGTGCACTACGTGCCACAAGGTCCCCAAACGACCCTCCGCATGTTTCGAATTCAGAGTTGTCTTTCTATAAGACCAGTTGCCATCCAATGCTATAGAACCCATTCTGTCCTGCTATTTACCCATAGCTGGAGGGAGAAGAAGAGGATTCATACCTTTCCCAAGGGTATTAGCACGTAAGTGAATGTAATGGATTCCACTGGAATTCGAACTCAATCCAAGCCGATACCCATATATATATATATATATATATATATATATATATATATATATATATATATATTTGTGTATTTAGGCAGCAATCCTTCTTTCATGCACATTTCATTGAATATGACATCCAAGGTGCTTTAATTTAGTTTTTTTTATACAATTTCTCATGTGATCTAATAAATTTTTCTTTTCATATAATAAATTATATAAAAACAGTCCGAATGTTCTTGTTATCCGAACGCTTTCGGCTATACATTTACCCATTTTCAAGGTTGAAATATATTAACTGTTAACAAGAAATAATGAAAATATAAATAAATGCATGCAACAAACTATTTCTATCCCGGTGGACAAAATAAAGGGTATAGTCTAAAATGCTAATCAGCTGAAGAAAGCCGGAGCGTACAACGGCCGAAACGTTGTAAATATAGCAATGAAAATGAAGATAAGCGTCCGAATAATATGAATAATGCAAGTAATCGTAATACCTCATCTCAGAGATCCAATCACTTGAAGAAGACCGAAGCATACAACTGCCGAAGTGTTGTGAATATGGCAATGAAGAGGAGGATAACAGTCGGTATAATATAAATAATTAAAATAATCGTAATACCTCATCTCAGAGATCCAATCACTTGAAGAAGGCCGAAGCATACAACGGCCGAAACGTTGTAAATATGGAATTGAAGAGGAGGATAACAGTCGGTATAATATAAATAATTAAAATAATCGTAATACCTCATCTCAGAGATCCAATCACTTGAAGAAGGCCGAAGCATACAACTGTCGAAGTGTTGTGAATATGGCAATGAAGAGGAGGATAACAGTCGGTATAATATAAATAATTAAAATAATCGTAATACCTCATCTCAGAGATCCAATCACTTGAAGAAGGCCGAAGCATACAACTGCCGAAGTGTTGTGAATATGGCAATGAAGAGGAGGATAACAGTCGGTATAATATAAATAATTAAAATAATCGTAATACCTCATCTCAGAGATCAAATCACTTGAAGAAGGCCGAAGCATACAACGGCCGAAACGTTGTAAATATGGCAATGAAGAGGAGGATAACAGTCGGTATAATATAAATAATTAAAATAATCGTAATACCTCATCTCAGAGATCCAATCACTTGAAAAAGGCCGAAGCATACAACTGCCGAAGTGTTGTGAATATGGCAATGAAGAGGAGGATAACAGTCGGTATAATATAAATAATTAAAATAATCGTAATACCTCATCTCAGAGATTCAATCACTTGAAGAAGGCCGAAGCATACAACGGCCGAAACGTTGTAAATATGGCAATGAAGAGGAGGATAACAGTCGGTATAATATAAATAATTAAAATAATCGTAATACCTCATCTCAGAGATCCAATCACTTGAAGAAGGCCGAAGCATACAACGGCCGAAGCGTTGTGAATATGGCAATAATGAGGATAACAGTCGGTATAATGTAAATAATGTAAGTAATCATTATACCTCATCTCAGAAATATAGACAGATAAAAAAATTATAAAAACACAAGAAAAATAAATACAAAGCTTAACCGCATTACCTTCTCAGTTGTCTTTAACGAAACATGTATAAATGAGGGACTGCTACCTAAATAGACAATTATATAATATGGATATTATATAAGATGGGTATTGATGGAAGAAATAATTTATTTTACACAACAAATATTTAGTTTTCAACATGACCGCCTTTGTCAGTGCACTTAATTCGGACTTTCGTGTGTATAAGGAGAAAGTAAAATCAGACGAAGCATTTAAAAAAGTAAGAAAAAAAAAACTTTACCAAGAAAAAATTTGACATTCTCAAGACAGAAGCACAAATGTCGATGCAATGTACCACGTCGACTTTGCACTGTTTTTGTTTCTCAGTAAACCAAATACGACCTTTGACGAGTTCCCGCGTTTTTTTTTCTCTCTCTCTCTTTCGCTATCTCTCTTTCTGTATCTCACGTATCGAGTTATTATCATGCTTGTTAAATGACGCCATGTTTCTCGCTTCTCTCACACGCGCTCACACACGACTTCCTTCTCAATGATACACTCCCGCATTCCCACGGCCACTATTTTCAATCACACAGGAATCATGACAGTTCATCCTAACATTTGATGTCATCCATTAGATAAATTAAGTCTCGGGCTTGTTATTAAATGTTTAAATTAATGTTTCATTCAAACGGTTAAAACTCATTACATTAGGAAAGCTTATTCGTGAAATGCATAGGAAATTCTAGTAAATAGGAAACTTTAATACACCTATCTAAAGTTTCCTTCGCTCGAATATATATATATATATATATATATATATATATATATATATATATATATATATATATATATATATACTAGCAGCATGGCCCGGCTTTGCTTGTGCTTGATTCAAAAATCGTACGACTCATACAGCAATCGCTATCATTTGACTTAAAATATTTTTGCCCTTCCTTGCCTTTAAAGGAGTGCCCTTTGCCATGCTGATGTTGCTACATGCCTTACTTCTTGCCTATCTTACATTGCGAATTTTTCTAAGCTCTATACTAAACATTAAATCTGTTACGAAAAAAGAACTAAACAAAATGAACACAAAACGATCAGCTTTAAAAAAGGACTCGTAACTGGAAAAACCGAATGAAAAAAGAATTTTAACAACAAATACATTTTCACACCCATCCCAGTTCTGCGGAATCAGAATCAACGTTGAGTTTAAGCAAGCGAATGAGCCAATTGGAGTAAAGTGCCATGGAGATTTAAATTTTTCCCACTTGTGACGAATGCAGCTATCGATTTTTTTTGCTTGCTAGCATGCTAGTTAACATTCGTGTCAGTCAGCTGTTAGCTCTCACGCTGGCCAGTAGAAAATGACCGCAGACTACATGAAAACTGCCGTAGAAGCATGAAAAAATCGATTATTTCCACTATCGATGGGAGTTGGGAATGCAAAGTCGATCTTGGCCTTCCCGCTAACTTGAAGTATGTGCATGTCAATTTTGGTGTAAATCTGTTGAAAATTGCGGGCGTGCATTCGTTACAAACACACACACACACACACACACACATCCTGCATTATATATATATATATATATATATATATATATATATATATATAGTTTTGTCTATTTATTTTATGGAAATTCTTTTCATATCGTCACATAATTTTAAACCGCTGTTGAGCTTCAGATTTAATTTCCATGAGTAATATTGATACATATTTTTTATCCTATCTAAGCTTTCGGCTTACATAAGCCACTATCAATTTTTCTTTGGCTATTTCAATTTGCCATTTTCACAAGGCTACATTTATAATTCCAAATGTTGTTACATGATCGGCTCACGGCAGAGAAAGAGAAATTTTAACATATTATATACGTGGTGTATACAAACACAATTAGCCAAGAGTGCTTAATTTATAACTGAAGATATATATATATATATATATATATATATATATATATATACAAATGTACACAACAGATTCATAAAATCAAAAGAGAATGGTTGAATACATCAACACAGATATAATGACAATATTCTCCACACGTGACAAATACTGACGTTATTTTCAATTAACAATATGAAAATAGCATTTCTCTACATTCCAGTTGCTAGGCATATTCTAATTTTGGTTTACTTTTTTATTAGTTACCTTGTTCAATTAAATTCATTTCGTATTTTGCTTTGATAAAGTCCACATTGGACGAAACGTGTCAGTAATTACTAGTTTTCCTATTGTCATTTTTATTCATATATATATATATATATATATATATATATATATATATATATATATATATATTAAAGATATTTTTATGTTTAACGTTCTTTTTTATAGATACAAGTATTTAAGTAAATGCTCTGTTTATAAATACTTGTATCTATAAAAATAACGTTAAACATAAAAATGTCTAATAAATAAATTGTCGGACTTTGTCCATTTTTTAATATACATATATATATATATATATATATATATATATATATATATATAATACTAGAAATCATTTAATGCATTGGAAGTTACAGCGATTTAGTAAACGTAGCTTAGATGTGACACAAGGCCGAAAGTACTGAGCTCCCAGCCAGACTCGAATTCACTACTCAGTCGTAATTGATCTAGCAAGACAAGCTTGTTAGCCATTACACCACGTCGAAGTGCACATACATTGGAACTTATAGGTAGGATATATTAAACAAAAAGGCCAATTCTTTCGCTTTTTCTAATTTTTACAAAAGCAATATTAAAAAAAAAGATGAAGAAGTTTATTAGAAAAGACTTTACTGTGAAATATATCGAGAATTATTTAACTAGAAAATGCGTAGTAAATTATTCTATTGTAATAACATTTGACATTATCACAGGGAGGATATATACAGTGTATATATAGTTACATAACAAATACTAAACGCAGATAAAGAAATTGGAATTATTTTCCTACAAAAATACTTTGTAAATTATTTTACTATAAAAAATAATTGAAAGCTATTTTGCTATAAAACTTAATTGCTAGTTTTTGTTCCATAAACTAAGAAGTTTTGCCGCATCCTCCATATTTGCCCGACCTTGGGCTATTTTGTCGACTGCACAGTATAGTCGGGTCAGTTGGACACCGTCTGTGAGAAAAAGAAAAACATGACGCAATTCACTCCGCTAGAAATTTAGAAACGGCATGTTGTTTCGGTCTCTTCAAAATTCATTGAATTGACAGACTTTCATCTCTGAAGAGGATGACAAAATTTCATCTCTGAAGAGGATGTCAAAATTTCGTCAGTAAAGACAGGAAATTCTCCGATCAAGAAATAATAGATCGGCCCACAAGATGACATAGAAATACTGGATCAAAACGGTAATTATATCAGTAAGGGAATAAATGACTCTGTTTAAAACCTGTGGCTTATTTTCGCTTACAAACCCCAACGGACTTTCTGGTCAGCTCAATATAATCTTTACTACTACCCGGCGGAGAAAAGCAAAAAAACATAAAATAGTTTCAACTTCATAGCAATGAAATTTGATCAACTTTAGGACTAATACGCCTACTACAGCTACAAAGTGGGAACGAAGAAGAATATGAACCAATGACTAATTAAAAATCAATTACAAGCACAATGTTTCATCTAAGAAATTCAAATAACTTAAGACTATTACGTCTACTACTATAAGGTGTAAACAAGCAACATCAATTTGGTTAACACTCTAACATCTACTTGTATTAATACGAAGTGTAAACAAGCCACGTTTATGCTGTACTCTTTCTATTGGCGCGTTTTACAAACGTCCAATCCGGTGTTCACAATGATTTACATGTCAGAATACAACGGATATAGATGTGAGAATTTGCAAATTGCAAGATACAGTGGCACTGCCTTTCATTGGTTTCACATGTTGGAATAGCATAAATTTTGCCACGTCAGCACACACACACACACGGATATATATATATATATATATATATATATATATATATATATATATATATATATATATAAAGAACAGTAAGATATATAATCCGGTGTTCTTATAGATATTTTTATTTTTACAAAATAGTGCTCAATGTAAATTCGCTTGGGAATGAAATGGAACTAATGTCTTTAATTTAATTACAAAATTAAATTCGGACCTTTCATTTTTGAAACATGGTTAGAACTGTGTAGCGGAAAAACCATATTTTAAATCAATTAATTTATAATATATATATATATATATATATATATATATATATGTGTGTGTGTGTGTGTGTGTGTGTTAAAAGTGTGTATATATAAATATAAATATATATATATATATATATATATATATATATATATATATATATATATATATATATATATATATATATATATATATATTATATGCGCGGTACTTATTAGAAAGCGCACAATATCAGAGATAGAGCTAACATATTTGGTTGGATTGATATGAGTTTGTGACTCTGGGTTTCACGCTTTTGTGATCGTCAGACAAACTGCTTAATTTTTTTTTAATTTTGGTGTTTATGTAGATTGCGTGTATTGGTGTTATTATGAGAGTGGGGGGAATCGTCGTCGTGGTGTCATCGTGCTAACGCAAACATAGATTCATGTCCGTACAGCCGATGAGTTACGTAGACACACGTACACACTCGCTTGTCCGCCGGGGCTCATGCAGATATAAACATATGTGGACAGTATGTGATTTGACATATGTATGCATATGGGTGGTATTGTGTCTATACATACGCATTTGTATGTTGAAATTCAAAGATCGGAAGTGTAGCGAAAATTTCTCGTGAATGTCTCGTGAATGTCAGCAATGAGAGCATACACAATTCCGTAAAATACTTGTCGAAAACACAATTATACTTCGACATGAAAACAATAGACAAAAACTAAAAATCCTTGAAGCATTATACATCAAACAGTTGAAACCCAACCTAAACAAAATCAATTATGGCATCTCTACAAATATTCTTAAATGTCTATAATTGGTACCAGAAGTCAACGGCTTCCCATACTTCTACAATTCACTCTCGTGTGGTCATGTGTGACGTCATGAGATGCGGTGCGATTTTCGCTTCTAGCGTCTTATATGCACGTGTTTATTGTTGCTTAGATATCATCTATGTAAACATTGACAGACTATCATCACTGTCGTGTCCGTATATTAATATGTTGTAATTGACATCTTTGATAATGGCTTATGTAAGCCGAAAGCTTAAATTGTATTAAAAATAAAATATGATTCAATATTGTGAATTTCTTTCTTCGTTTAATGATAATGTTATTAAACTTATCAGACGTTATGAAAAAAATTTACATAAAATAAATAGACAACACTTGTCTAAATTATTTAATGAAACGTGCATGAATATATATATATATATATATATATATATATATATATATATATATATATATATTTTCTTCTTGTATTCGTATAAGTGTTTTCTTTTCTGGGTATAAAGTCTGTAAAAATTGTCCAAGTGTCCTGTTTATTTGAGTGCTTACGGCTATTCTTTAACAATTATAAAGGACAATTTTTATTTTTAACTGATTGTTATGTGTGTATCTAGAGCAGCGTTTCTCTACCGTGTTTCCACGGTACCCTAAGGTTCCGCAAAAGGTCCCAGGGTTTCTGCGAGGACCGGTGAGATAAGCTAATATAGTTTTGACTTTTTATTTAATTTCATATACGTAAAATTACTAAACGCACACAATATATACTTGGTTATTGTGATATTGTGTAAGGTTGGTGCAAAAATAATGACATAATAATGTCGTTTTTGGACGTATACGTCCAAAAACGACATTATTACGTCATTATTTTTGCACCAACCTAATATTATAAACATCATCCTATCTAAGTTACTATGAAATTATAGAGCGTCTATGATATTTCTTTTCTGTATTTCATCGTGATCAAAACGGAATATCCCATTCTTTATAAAATACTGGCAGAGCTAAGTAAGTAATTAAGAAATAAAGAAAAAACAACAACATCAACAACAACAACAACAACAATAATAATAATAATAACTACAACAAGTTGTTCTATTCCACTGAAGCAGACATTAACACATGAGAATTCTATCGCTTCCTCCATCACCTCTCTCACATTTTCTTTTTATCTTTCTTTTTCTCTTTGAAACCAAACAGCGTCTCTGATATGTCTTTCCTCATTTTTCCCTCAATCAAAACGGAAATCGCCCACTATTTATGAGACATTCGCACAGCATAACGTATCTGCTAGATAACTAAGGAACAAGCAGAATTATAATGCTAAATATTTATTATACTCTTCGTCTAGACAAGCGTTTCTCAACCGGGTTTCCCCGGAACCCTAAGGTTCTGCAAAAAGTCCCTAAGGGTTCTGCGAGAACAGGTGAGATAAGCTAATGCAATTTTGACTTTTTATTTAATTTCATATACGTAATATTACTAAACATACGCAATATGTTCTTGGTTATTTTAATATTGTAATACAGACATCATCCTCTCTAACCTATTATGTTATTAAAAAAAATATGACAATCATTGGGAATATATTTAGTGATGTCTGTCCGACGCCAGTGTGAAACCACTTTCACGAGTCAGTGCCCACACAGCGAACGGGATCTGTACTTAATGTTTACTTATTCCTTTGTTTTTCTTTATTTTTACAGAAAAATTTGAAAAACAAGTATTCATTTTTCCTTAAACTAGTTATTCAAAAATATATACTATGATTCGCTCTATCTCTGAGCACTTTATCCCATAAATATAGCACACCTTAAAACTATATTTCTTCATATATATATATATATATATATATATATATATATATATATATATATATATATATATATGCATGCCTGTGTGAACTACAATGTAAATAAAATGAGAAAGATATGGTATATAATTTTGTTTTTGCGCATGATTTCTTTAATATATATAATTTATTTTAAGGGTTACGCAAGGGTAAAAATTAATTTTCTAAACACGGTCAGCACATTTTGGCCGTGTTCATATTTTCTGTTATTGAGTGCTTTAAGCCCGGAAATAATCCTGGAAAAATATAACATTTTTTTGTAGCTTCTTTTTTTTTATTTTAAAATCTGTGAAGAACCAATTTGTTGTACATTTGCATCAATCTCCAAAAGCTTGAGCTAGCGGTCACAACACATTTTTCTCATACGATTTCCGAAGTTCAGCAAAGTCAGGCTTGGTCTGTACCTATATGAGTGACTGCTTAAGATCCTAATCGAACATTTGTTAGACATTCTGGATATGTCTACTTGCATGCAAGTTCCTAGTCTGGAGGCTTCCAAACGCCTGTGGAATGAATATCACCTCGGGATGGACGGTAGGTCTTACAAGATACTAGGCACCCATCCCAATTGACTATTTCATCATCTGTAATAGTCTTACAGCTGATTTCTGCTTTACAAGTATGCCAATTATACCCTCGAAATAATTCGATTGGGCTCTCGGAGAGGAAGGGGTGATTTTATAAACTGTGGCTGCTGCTGCTAATGCAATGCTCTTCTACTCGAATCGAGCTCTCCTAGCAACTGACGTCTTTCGCATAGTAAAAACGTTAAAATTTCCCCTTCTACTCTGCCGTGCGACGATAAGTTGAGGGTAGAATCTCTGGCTAATGCCAAACCGATCGGGGTTCGATCCCAGCTTGAAGCAATCGGATATCTAGCCACACTGATGAGTGTGATACAGTGAAACAGTCTGTCTATGGATGACTATATATATATATATATGTATATATATATATATATATATATATATATATATATATGTGTGTGTGTGTGTGTGTGTGTGTGTGTGTGTGTGTGTGTATAGAGGTTTAGTTATGTGAAAACGAAGAAATAAACGATTTTCAAATACGGCACAACAGATTGAAATACATTATTGAATATTTGTTTGCTTTCAATTTAAAAGAAACAATTTACAAAAATCCTCTCCAAACGTAAATATTTCTCTTTTTTTTAACCACTCCACAGAATATTTGCGTTAATATTATAGAAAATAGAATGCGTCTCCATATGAGAATAAGAGTGTCAAGTATTTACGTACTTTTTTGTATGCGAGTAATTCCCTAGTGTCAATATTACTGCTTACGTTTGTAAATAAACTCAGTCCATATGCTTCTTTGTGTTGTTTTTTTTTTAACTCAACGTCGCTAAGCTTTTCTTGTAATATATTATCCTCGAATAAATATGCGAAAATGTAAGTAATTATTTAAGGTTTGAGGATTTCAGATTGCAACACAACGAACGAATAACCCTGGTGAATGGTTCACGGAAAAAACTAATTTTTGCGAATTAATACGATTGCTTTGATAACCGAGAAATCGGCACCGAAAAGATTAAAAGTTAGATTTTTTTAAACTCCTAAGTTTATTGGTTAATAAATATTTTCCGAATTTTTTAATATTGATTTTTAAGGGGATAAAATATTGTTGATCATATTCTAAAGTGATCCTAGAAAATTTCATAGTAGACGATAAACATAGTCGTTTGAAATTTCAAAGGTTTCTTTCTTTTTATGTGCCTTGTCTCTTCAAGACGTAAGCTCTCCACCTCCCTCTATCCATTGCAGCTCTCAACAAGTTCCTTGCCACAGACCACGTTCTGTCATCCACTTGCTTAAGCCTGCCAGGTATGTCATGCGTCGCTTTCCCTTGTCCCTCTATTCGACCTGTGAGTATCAGATTCTCCAGGCTCTCCTTTATTATTACCTTTCCCAGAAACATGAGCTGCATCTTCCTGATGTTAAGTATAAGCCTCCACCTTGTTTGCATCCTTTCTAAGACCTCATTGTTGTTCACACGCTCGGTCCATGATATCCTTAGCATCCTTCTATAGAACCACATCTCTTTCGCTTCGAGTCTGTTCTTCATCTTTGAAGAAATCGTCCAACATTCGCTGCCGTAATGAAGGACAGATGTCACGTGACAACGGTTTTAAATTAACGTCGCTGATTGGTTAATATATGTGAATGGGGAAATTCAGTGATATCACTTAAATTCATTGCATATTTCGCAGATGGATTTCTCGCCATTTAATCATTAACGTTTGTATTTGTTTTATGTATGAATAATTCTTGAATTTGTAAATTAATTGCACCTTTATTGAAATTAAAATAACTGATCCAAGTGCAACTTTCGGATAATAAGTGCGACATTACTGTAGTTATTGAACAATATAGTTCATGCGACTTTGACGGAAAATTTATCAGTAAAAAAGAAATCTACTATCACTACATTTGTACATAAACGCAGAACTTTAACCGTAAAATTTAAATTCAAACTCGGCGTTGCGACTGCACGTTCCAAAACAATAACACACATTTCTCATAGCATTTTTCGGATTACAACCTTGTTTTCGTTTGTCCACTTATTACTGAGAGTATAAACAAGAACACAATCTATTTCATACCTGAGGATGTCTGTAGGGACAGACGAAAGCTTGTAAAATAAAAAGATCTAATGCAGCGGAAATTTATAAAACAGGATCTTTTCATTCATAAACAGATTCGGGGTTTTTGTATATTATTGAATTGTTCGCGAAGATGGATTTCTCGCCATTTAATCATTAACCTTTGTATTTGTTTTATGTATGAATAATTCATGAATTTGTAAATTAATTGCACCTTTATTGAAATTAATATATATATATATATATATATATATATATATATATATATATATAATTATAATATTTTTTAAAAATGTGATTCCTTCGCTACATAAGAGTTCTCATGTTTCAAAAACGAGAGCTGAAACCATCAATAGCATTATTAAAGTTGAATCAAGGTGTTGGGTCCCGTTTCATCTTCAAGCGAAAATTTAGACATCAGAAACTTCCTCATCTCTTCTGGATGGTTGCATTGTTTAAATTAGTGAATGCTGCCATAACCCTTGTCTTCAAATCATCTTTGGTGTTACAAGGAGTGTTTTTGGTCTCTACCTCAACTGCACCCCCACACATAATAATCAAGGGGGTTGCAGTCTGGGGAGTTAAGTGGCCAGATGTACGGGGTGATATGGTCGCAGTCATTGTCTGGCAGTTATGACTGGGTGGTCGTGCTTGTGCAGAATGGTGCAGTGTCCTGTGGCCAGAAATTAGATCTTCTATTAGCCACCCTCATGACCCAGAGCAGTACAACCTCCCTGGCTATCGACCTGATCGACTTGGAGGGATTAAGTAACAAGATGTGTTACCTATATATATATATATATATATATATATATATATATATATATATATCGTACTTATTATAAAACCCAAGTTGTGTGTGTGTGTGTGTCTGTTTGTTTATATATTGGATCGGATTTCCTACATTTTTCAACCGATTTCAACAAAACTTCACAGGACTACGTAAAATTACCTTGCGGTGGTTCTGACAGCGCCAAAATTTGGAAAAACACAATTGTTTTTGCATGAAATCAATTTGAAAACACGATTAAGATGCATCGCATTAATGAAAGGGGGACAACTCATATCGAGTTATACTTATTATAAAACCCAATGTGTGTGTGTGTGTGTTCGTTTATATATGGGATCGGATTTCCTACATTTTTCAACCGATTTCAACAAAAACACTTTTTTTTGGCAGGTAGTGTTTCTTATTGTCTTGCACACTTTTTTTCTTTATTTTTACATTCAGAATGCTTTAAAAATTCCATTTGCAAGACAATTGTTTATAATAAAATTCTATTCAATCGGTAGACTCATAACTATTGTAAACAATGTTTTTGTTTGTGTTTGTCTTTGACCAATTCGTAAAAAAGAAAAAAAAAACTAATTAAGACATGCGTATCCATCAACCTTAAACAATAATCTTTGTCAATTTTATTTTTCAGTCTTTATGATGGTCGATACTTGATGTATCTCTTACTGTTACATCCCCGGGCAACGCCGGTCTCTACTGCTAGTATATTCAAAATTAATTGATTTAAAATATGTTTTTTTTTTCGCTACACAGTTCTAACCATGTTTCAAAAATGGAAGATTAAATATCTATAAGAACACCGGATTATATATATTACTGTTCTTTCTTTTTATTTACACACACACGCATATATATATATATATATATATATATATATATATATATATATATTATGAAATGGATGAAAACCGACATAATTTAATTTGTTTTGTTTAGACGTTATTTTAGATGGATACATATTTGAGTAAGCGCTCTGTTTATTTAATTAAACAGTATTTATATTTAATTAAACGTACCAGCCTGAATATTCGAGAAACCCTGTCAGAAAATATGTGTCCTCCGGCAGGATTCGAACCTGCATCCTCTATGGGTAATGGTAATTAAGTTTGTCATGCTTAACCGAATCGGCGACACTGAAATTCCGGTTAAACTATTTCGGGCCATGTTTAACCGGAAGTCCTACGTGGCTGAAGGAAAGATCGCACAAACTGCAACATCCCCAAAACCGTAAAGCTTGACTCATGGTCTTAAATAGCCTCATCAGATCGAGACAATCATGGCTGTCATGCATAGCGCCCAAACTGTTCAGAAATATCTAAACTGTCAGATGGATAATACCGCTTTTTAAGGACAATGATTAAAATAGACATTGCGCGATTGTAGCATGTGGGTCTTGGCAAAGACCATCCATCTTTGAACAGTGTGGACTGGCGCTACATAATCACAAAGAACTGTATCAAATAAACGAAGCCATCATCAGTTTTTTTTCACATTGCACCATTGATAGTAAATACCGTATATACACGCGTATCATGCGACTTTTGAAGATCAAATTTTGAAGCTAATTTTAAGAAGGTAGCATCATACAGGAGATATAAAATTAGCGTATGTATTGCTGGCCCTGGCGACGCCGTAGACCAAACTATATATTCATTTACTGTCGTCAAATTAAATTCAAAATTAGGTCTTCAAAGGTCGCATGATACGCGAATATATATATATATATATATATATATATATATATGCTCTTCAATTTTTTTCAGAATAAAAGATTCAAGCAAATCTAAGGAAACAAGATACATTATTCTACCAAGCAATTCTATCACAATTATAACTGATAAGAATGTATCTAAGCTTAACATAAAATGTGGTCCTACTTCTTCTAGAACAATAAATGAATTAATACGAGAGGAAATAATAATAATAATAATAATAATAATAATAATAATAATAATAATAATGATAATAATAATAATAAGCTATAACTTGAAGGAGTTATTTACTCTATCAACTGTAATACTGTTTATATTCGCGTATCATGCGACTTTTGAAGATCTAATTTTGAAGCTAATTTTAAGACGGTAGCATCATACACGTGGTATAAAATTAGCGTATGTACTGCAGGCCCTGGCTACTCCGTTGACTAAACTATATATTCGTTTACTGTCGTCAAAAAGTACAACTGTATTTAAAATAAACACGATTTCCATAACTGTATCCAAAAATAATGCATGTAATATTCACATATTAATATCGTATTATAAAATGCAAATATAGCGAATATGCATCTTTTCCATTGTTTACGTTTATAAGATGTTTAGCTGTTTCTAGTTCGGTTGTTTATGGCTGTACACGTTTATACAACGAGTATAGCGTTACTAACGATACTTTTATCATTCTCTTTTACTTTTTTAAACTTATTTAACTAGAAGATGGAATAAAGAGATGGAGGAAAAGACTTTATTTTATTGTAATTTGGTCTCTCAAAAAAGGAACACGTATGATATACGAGATACATGATAAAATCATTTTTTATAAGTGAAAACTTGAGGGTCGCACGAGTATAAAAGATATATATATATATATATATATATATATATATATATATATATATATATATATATATAGGATGGGTGCGTACGGAATAAATTCCAATAACCAAAAAATACTATTTTTAAAAGAGTGCTCAATACAGAGTAGAGCAAATATAATTTATTCGAAAATTATAACATGAATATATTATAGAATCGCTACAAACTAAACCTTTTAAAACCCTTTATTCTACATTCAACTCCATTACTTGATAAGACATCAGAAGTGTTGAAACAAAATGGCTATTTTTGTAGTAATTTTATAACATATTTATGTTATAATTTTCAAATAAATTATATATATATATATATATATATATATATATATATATATATAGATAGATAGATAGATAGATAGATATTAGGTTGGTGCAAAAATAATATCGTTTTTTGACGTATATTTTAACGTCAAAAAACGATATTATTTTTGCACCAACCTAATAGATAGATAGATAAAAATGTTTGGAGCGAGGCGTGGCGGGAAAAATAATCGAACAAAAAAAAAAAAGATGAATGGACAGGAAAAGAAATGCGAAAACGATGGAAAGTGTAAGAAAGTAAAAAGAAAGTTAAATACAACGGTTAGTTTGGATTATTGAGAAGTGGAATATATGGCCTACTTTATTTTCCCGGCTTTTGACTGTATATTAAAACAACAACTTGACCCGTTTTCCTTCGTTTCTAAGCACTTCATTGTTATCGTAAAAAATAAAATAAAATAAAATAAAATCGTCCTTCAACGTGCTATAGATCACGTAAATTCATATCGACACATCTAACTGCAGGTAATTTTGAAGGACCGTCCCTTGTCAAGAGATGAGAACGCTTGCACCCAAAATATAAGCAAATCTCTTATATGTCTTGTCCCGACAGGACGTTGGTGATTATATATCTCCACGATATCGTATTTTTCGCAGTATTCCATTGCTGAGAAGGGAGTTCCTTTGGAACAGCTACTTTCCCTGAACAGCTGCCCTGTGGAACCGAGTGAATCTAAGAACTTCTACAGGGGAACACCATTGTAAAAAAAAAACAACAAAAAAACAACCCCCCCCCCAAAAAAAAACAAAAAAACAAAAGAACTGTTAACTCCCTGTTCCTGTTCTGTCATCTATTAATACGTTAGATTATAGACTGTTTTCATCACTTCAACGCTGTCAATATATCTTGAGAGTGTTAAATTCTCCAGACACGCTTTTCTTCATTATATGCCCTAGAAATTTAAGTTGTCTCTTTTCTATTGTAAGTATTCTTTCAGTGGCTGTTTTACTTCAGGCACTCTCTTTGCTGACAAGTTCTGTCACTGATAGTTTCCTTTCAATATATCTTGAGAGTGTTAACTTCTCCAAGTACGCTTTTCTCATTATATGGCCTAGAAATTGAAGTTGTCTCGTTTCCATTGTAAGTATTCTTTCAGCTGCTGTTTTACTTCAGGCACTCTCTTTGCTGACAAGTTCTGACCCTGATATTTTTAGTTTCCTTTCAATGTATCTTGAGAGTGTTCAATTCTCCAGGTACGCTTTTCTCATTATATGGCCTAGAAATTAAGTTGTCTCGTTTCCATTGAAAGTATTCTTTCAGCTGCTGTTTTACTTCAGTTACTATCTTTGCTGACAAGTCCTGTTGCTGATATTCTCACTATCCTTTTAATATATCTTGAGAATTTTAAATTCTCCAGGTACGCTTTTCTCATTATAGAACCAGAACCTCATTGAAAGTACAACTTTTTACCATCATGACTGGACGAAACGCAGGCCTGGTCACTGATGATGAAACGACACAAGAAGGTTATAAACCAGTTTTCCTCTACTGAGCTGCAAGATCTTTGTCTGAGGCAGTATATTAATTATTTTTTCCTTACATTTTCGATGATTCCGTGTTATTTCCTTGATCTGGGACTAATGAATACGAGATGAATACGCGAACGCGATATTTCAAATTAAAATCGCGTTGTTTGAAAATGAGAACGCTATATTTAAAAGTGAAAACGCGATATTTGAAAATGAAACCAACGACAAAAAAAAAAACAAAAAAAAAACGATAATGGCTGCCTAAAGTACTCGAACTTCAGAAAATGTGCTTTCAAACACAAACCGGAAATTAAGAAATTAATTAGAAACATCAACATATATATATATATATATATATATAATGAAAAACAAACCACTTTAAGGTACCATTACGATAATTTATTTCACCTAAATCCTTTTTTAGGGATTCAGGATCATCAGGTAAAACTTCCAACAACGAATTTTTCCTCTCAATTCCTTGTTGGAAGTTTTACCTGATGATCCTGAATCCCTAAAAAAGGATTTAGGTGAAATAAATTATCGTAATGGTACCTTAAAGTGGTTTGTTTTTCATTACATATTAGCTCTGTCCTCACATTGAGCTCTCAGGATTTCATCCTCTTTGGATTTACCAATTCGGTTTACCAAGTTCCTTATAACTTAATTATATATATATATATATATATATATATATATATATATATATATATATATATATATAATTCAATGAAAACAGACAACTTTAAGGGTCCATTGGTTATAATTTATTTCCTCAGGGACTTTCTTTTTTCCTGGCTCATCATACCACACTTCCATGGATGAAAAAATAAATTTAATTTATATATATATATATATATATATATATATATATATATATATATATATATATATATATATGTAAGTATGTATGTATGTATGTATGCATAGGAATAAAAGGATTTTACAATCCCAAAATAATTTTTATTACTATAAAGTCAATTTTTGCGGCCCATCCTGTTTTATTAGAATTTCCCGTTACAGTGGAAGGCGTATTTTCTTTGCTAAGGCTTTTGATGTCCCAGGCCGATGCACATTAATTTCACTGTAAATAAATATGTTAAGCGCCTTAAATCATTTGCACGGTCATTTTATTGGATCCTTTCGCATCTTCCTCTCTTATTCAGAAGCCCTACTAGAAATCATGATTATTGATTTGTTTTTTACGGTTTATCAACCTTTTTGCATGCTATTTAGAGTCTGAAATATTTTTCGATTATAAGATATTTGTAGGTAATAATGATTTGCTTTGTATAAATTCTACTGTTGAATCCATAGCCGGGGGAGAAGAGGTGGATTTATGCCTTTACCAAGGACATTTGCGCGTAAATGAATGTAACGAACCTGACTGGAATTGGAACACGGCTGTTCGATTTCTCATTTGGAATCCCTACTAGGAAAAACGATAAGCAGATATGGAAGTGGTATTTAAAATATGGTTTTGTGGGTATTGAAAATTAAAAGCCAGCCTTTCCCCTTTGATAGAAGGAGAATAGCAGAAAAGTCAAAGAGGGATTGTAAAGGAGTACATATTCCTGAAATCCCAAAAATAAGGGAAGATGTGGAGACCCATGATTACCCACATTCTGAAAGAACATGATACACACGCGCACACACGCACAGAGAGAGAGAGAGAGAGAGAGACAGACAGAGTGAGTTCAGATGCATTTGGCAAAAACAGCTCTGGGAACTTTTGCACGCAAAATATATGTACTTGCATTTATTTACTGAAAAAAGTGTATACCATGATGAAAAAAAGGCCCCAATGTTGATAAAAACGAAGGTTAATAGTCGAAATGTTTATGCTATTATTAAGAAGAAAGACAAAACTATTTTTGATTATTTTATTAAATGTTTTAATGCTTTCTAGGACGTTTGAAGTTTTGGTTAAAAAAGTCTTGAATTATTTAACGGCCACTGTATATCACAAAGGACTAGATGTTATTTTTCATAGCAAGTAGGAAACAATTGAAAACGTAAACATATCCTTAGAGGTTTGATAGCCTAACACTTATTCACAGGTGTCAGTTAGCTATTTTCCAAAGGGCAGACGCGTGTAGATTTTGCTGTTAGAAAATATAGCATTCATATGAAAGCTTTCGAAATCGTATCACGTGAAAAATATTATGACATCTGGCAAGAGCATAGGAGATCGATGTCTGTCACTGAAATCTTTATGCAGAGAAATTGCACTTGCTGATATACATAGAATTTTGTTATGTGCCCGCGGAGACCGACTACTGGATGTAAGCGCAGTTAGGCGGTGGATAAGGAGTTTCAATAGCGGTAGCAACGAAAATCTGTGAAAAGTGGCTCGCCTTCGGTAGTATAGATTTTTACGCGCGAAGCATGGAGCGTCTACTTAAAATGCATTGGCAATGATGGTGAAAAAAAAACCCCTCTTTTTTGCGTGGGTGGGTGTCTTTGAAAACTTGCTTCATCCAATGGTACTATTCCTCCTGGTATTTCTGTCTTAGTTTATGCGGAGTTAAATAGGAGGAGCATTATTTTCATGGCGTCTCTTGTGTTAAAAGTCGATTATCTCTTATTTGGTATAACGTTATTTCTTTGGGTTTTTTTTTTTTTTTTAGTTTTCTTTTTATCTTTGAGTGGGCTTCCTCATGAGTGTCTTAATTATAAACGAACATACGATAATTTAGGCCTCAGATAACTATTTTTACCTTTGACCCTTACGATAAGAGCACACCTGTTCATACATACACAAATTATTTATATCATATATACAAAGGTTAATCGAAATAACGCAAACAAAAATGTAGTTAAAATGGCGGCTTTAATGTTTAATTAAAGCCGCCATTTTAACAATTTTTTTTTCTTTACAACATAATACATATTTTCTTACCTTCGTAAGGAAAAAATAGGGCCATGGAACTGTCTAGAAAAAAACATGAAACCGAATTCCTGGCTTTTCACTTGAATTGAATCCTATCACCTGGCAATTTGGCAAAACCTCAATCCAAACGATTGATTAAAATATATCGATGTTGACTCAATTTGCAATAACTCAACGCAAAATGTATAGAGAAAGAACGCGTTGTAGTTATTTTTTTAATTAGGAGTCTTCTTTTAGTGACCTTCAAAATCGTCAAGTTATTTTTCTGCTTAACTAACTTCAGCGTCACTGGATGTCTCTTACTTGCAGTCTTGTACCAGAACTAACCTTCGTGTATATATATAATATATAATGTAAAAGGCTCAAACACTAATAAACCATTGTTATAATTTATTACATTCGAATCGTAATCACGACCCAATTCCTCAAGATCTATAAATTAAAAAGAAATTGCCCTGTCCTGGACATTGCGCTCTACGTGGATTCTATCCTCCTGGAAGTATATATATATATATATATATATATATATATATATATATATATATATATATATACTCACACACACACCAGGTGTAATAGCAAAATGGCCTAAATTGTGTAACGGCAAAATTGTCCAGTTGTTATCTTAATGGATTTCTAGTCTTTTTAATACTATTGGACTCTACCATGAACAAAAAGAATGCATTTAGCTCTAAGTCAAAATGATGATCCCTTTTGCTGTTGTGATTTCCTGATCCAGTTTTTCTCTCTACTGTATCCTCTTTTATAAACTTATTCACCGTTCTCTTGATGGTTCTTGAATGGATTTTGAAAGTGGAAGCCAGAATATGAATTTTGATACCTTTACTGAAGGTCTGAATGATCTTTTTCCTTTCGCCATTGATCAGTTGAGAAGACCTGTGAGGTTAATACAAAACCATTTTAAACTGTTCTCTTTCTAGCTGAATAACTCAAAGGATTTAGTGTCAAGATGACTAAATGTATTATCTGAAAACCTGGGAAAAAGAAAGTCAGTTTAGTAGTGTTTTAGATATTAAACATTTTGTGGGATGTAAAAATTATCGCATGCTGTTAAGCGATTTGTTGTTACTATATATAATATATATATATATATATATATATATATATATATATATATATATATATATATATATATATATATATTAGGTTGGTGCAAAAATAATGACGTGATAATGTCGTTTTTTGACGTTAAAAAATACGTCAAAAAACGACATTACTACGTCATTATTTTTGCACCAACCTAATATATATATATATATATATTCGACTCTCCCGTTCCATTCGTCCTATGCCAGGACATAAGATTTGATTATAGTGGCGAAGGCTTTTTGCAGAACCAACCACACTTTTTGAAGGGGCCGAATACAGAGAACTGGTGCACTACGTAGTACAAGGTTCCCTAACGACCCTCCGCAGGTTTTGAATTCAGAATTGACCTTTCCCTAGACCAGTTGCCATCCAGAGCTATAGAACCCAGTCTGTCCTATTTACCCATAGCTTATTTACCTATATATATATATATATATATATATATATATATATATATATATATATATGAATTAAAGATCAGATGCAGGTCAGTTATGGAACGGAATCCGTTATGATAATAATATAAAGAACAAAAAGGAAACGTATATCAATTTAACGTTTCACTGCTATAAAATCTTCGTCAGAGAAAATAGACAAAAAGATAGTAACTCAGTTATTTTTTAATTTTGTTAGGGTCAGTTCTCTTGGTCAGTCACGTGTCCCATGCATTAAAACCGGAGATAATTCTATATATATGTAATTTTGTGAAGATTCGTGTATGTCTAAATGGGCATCGGATGGTAGTGTGCATTAGCAAATGTGTATGCGTGTCTGTCTAGTGGGAGTTTTAATGCCTTCACGTTTATGCAGTCAAAACAGCGCATTGGGAATGTTATCTTTTTCTAATTTATAGCTGACCTTTTCATGTATTCTTTGTATTAGATAGATGTAAGTTAGATCCTTTAAGAATGGATTCAAACAAAGATGGCGCTGTAATCTAATTTTTTAGGCGTGCGTTTATAGTTGGTAGTAATGTTATTTTTAAGTTTTCAATGTCTTTTCTCCTGAAAGAATTATGTTCTTAAACATGTTAGATTGATTTATATTTCCTATTTATTCTTTATTTTATTATATATATATATATATATATATATATATATATATATATATATATATATATATATATATATATGCGGGTGGTGTAATGATTTCTTGTGTTGGCTTTAGCAATTCTTTAAATTTTTTTTCGACAATATATATATATATATATATTATCATCCGTAGACAGAAGACTGTTTTGCTGTATCACAGCTCTCTAGAGTGGCTAGACGTCCGACTGCTTCAAGTCTGGATTGAAATCCGACCGATTTGACATCAGTCAGATATTCTACCCCTAGGCTAACGTCGCACGGTAGACCGAAAGGGAAATTTTGACATTTTCTTTCCGAAATTCGCCAGTGGCCCGGAGAACTCAATTCGTACTTGACGAATAATGAATCAATAGCAGTAGGAGTCACTATTTGTAAAAGCCCCTTTCTCTTGAGAGCTCAACCTAATTTCTCGGGAGCTTATATATATATGGCCTGACGATTGGATATAGCATGAAACAGACTGTTGCCTCTAAGTGTTGACTTCTATGTTCACTTTTATATATATATATATATATATATATATATATATATATTAGTGAAGAGATCATCCGAATAATCACCATGAAAGTATTTCTAAAAAAGACACAGACAAGCAACGTTACGGCAGTGGGAAAGTGTCTGAAACCGAGCTACCAGATCAGGACCAATGATATTGCTGATTCTTCTTTGGATTTTATCAAGGAGCTCTAGATATATGGTAAGAGCACCAGACTAAATGTGTGAGAAATTCGCCTGATAATTATAATTTTGATATCACAGTCAATTAGATAACGTGTAGTGCTGTGTTACTCAAAGTCTGTACGCGTACCGGTGCCGGTACGCGAGCTATCGTCTGCCGGTACGCGGAGTGATTCCAGGAAACAAAGAAAGAGTACTCACATTCCACTCCACGGAAGACTGTCGGGATATCTGATTCGATTTTATTTTAATATAGCCATTTAAGTTTATTATGGTTATACTTTACACTTACTCATGTTAAATGTCATTGCAATACAACTAACTAATAAGATATAGTGAACAGAAAAACAGTGAAATAAAATACGTATGGCAACATCATCATCATAATGGGTCAATTGACAGTGTGAGAATTACAATTAGCAATATGAAAATGCCATTATCATGAATATATTTCAATAAAAATCAATATAAAATAAAAATATGCAACTTTTATTATATCTCTTATGTATTTCTGATATAAATGAATAATATTACGAATGTTTAAATACTATTTTCTCTGACTGTTATTATACAATTATATAGTACAAATATGGTTCCTAGCACACTGAGGAGGCTTGTTACGTCAATGATAACACACCTTAGAATGAATAAGATACCATTTCCTCATGTTTAGTAAAGATAACCTCAAAATAATCCTGGTATATCATATATCCAAAAAAACATGTATTAGGAGGCAGCTCCCTCCAACCTCCCCTCTCCCTCGAGTAAGATTGGAAAACTTTGCTCACCGGTCCCTAAAACGTTGAAAAGGGAAACTGTCGGCACGTCACTTCTGATAGTTTGAGAAGCACTGGTGCAGACAACTCGATTAAACAAAGAACATACAAGCATACAAATATAATCCGAGTAGTGTTTTTTTTTTTATGACCGAAGACATCAGGGAATGCTATCCCTCTTCTCGGTGTGAAACAGCTGTAGGGCTTGTGTGTTAGTAGTGAATGTTGGTAGTTGTTTCTTCATTAAGGAGGTGAGGTTTTTTTTTGCGGGTCTGGCAAGAGGCGCACGTGTTTTTCGTTAGTATGACAAGGTAGTGACACTTGCCGGTCGTCCCTTGGTAACGTATCACCTTTTCCTTTCTCGAGAGACCACCTCTTCGCCGCACACCTGTCACCGCTTTTCTCGTTTACCTATTTTATTCTGCTCACGTCTATACCATCACCGGATGCACTTTTGTCTGTCAGCTCCATATTGTCCTAGATATTGGCTGTCCTTTTTATTCACGTCAATCTTTCGTTCTTTCTTTTCATTTCCTGTGATCCTGATTTCTTTGTTTCTTTTCACTTTATGGAATTTTTCTTTCTTTTTTTCGTTCTTTCTTTCTTTTACTCCTTACATTCTTTCTTTTTCTTTCTTTCTTTCTTTTTGCTCATTCTTTCTTTGTTTCTTGCTTTCTTTCATTCACTCCATCGTGATTTATTATTCAATTTACTCTTTCTTTCTTTCTTTCTTTCTTTCTTTCTTTCAATGTTTGTGATTCATTTATTCTTTCTTTTCTTCAATGCTTGTGATTTATCATTCACTTACTTACTTTTCTTTCTTTCTTTCTTTCTTTCTTTCTTTCTTTCTTTCTTTCTTTCTTTCTTTCTTTCACTCCATTCTTTCTTTCTGCCACTGCCTGTGATTTATTATGCTCTTTACTTTTTTTCTTTTTTGTTTGTTTGCTTCTTTCTTTCTTTCTTGCATTCTTTTTTCACTGTGATTTATTCTCTTTCTTTCTTTTTCTCTTTCTTTCTTTCTTTCTTTTACCCCATTCTTTCTGTCACTTACTGTGATTTAATATACTCTTTACTTTTCTTTCTTTCTTTTTTCTTGCATTCTTTTTTCACTGTAAATTATTATTTTCTTTCTTTCTTTCTTTCTTTCTTTCACTGTCTGTGATTTATTAGTATCTTTACTTTCTTTCTTTCTTTCTTTCTTTCTTTCTTTCTTTCTTTCTTTCTTTCTTTCTTGCAAAGCACATACTATGTAGCTAGAGAAAGGTTTATTCGCAATATTGACTCGATGATCCCGACTACGGTCAATTAATTTTTTGCTCTTTCTTTTATTAATCTTTTCTTCTTTTTTTTCTTTTTTGCTTTTTTCACATATTCGGTCTGAGAAATGTTTTATCTATTAGATCTCCAACCTCAGTCAACGACAGATATTCTTTTTTATCTTCTCTATATGAACACACGTACTTGTTCTCCTTCAGCTTGTCCAAGTAATTTGTTTTGGCGTCACTTTAAAAACATCATACTACCAAGTGACACTAAAGTATATATATATATATATATATATATATATATATATACTAGCAGTAGAGCCCAGCGTTGCCCGGGGATGTAAGAGATAGATCAAGTATCGACCATCATAAAGACTGAAAAATAAAATTGACAAAGATTATTGTTTAAGGTTGACGGACACGCATGTCTTAATTATTATTTTTTTTTGTTTTTTGTTTTTTTTACGAATTGGTCAAACCCAAACTCAAACAAAAACATCGTTTTCAATCCTTATGAGTCTACCGATTGAATAGAATTTTATTATACACAATTGTCTTGTAAATGGAATTTTTAAAGCATTCTGAATGTAAAAATAAAGAAAAAAGTGTGCAAGAAACACTACCTGCTACCAAAAAAAGTGAAGTTTTGTTGAAATCGGTTGAAAAATGTAGGAAATCCGATCCCAGATATAAACGAACACACACACACACACGCACACACACAACCTGAGTTTTATAATAAGTATAACTCGATATGAGTTGTCCCTCTTTCATTCTCGCGATGCCTCTTAATCGTGTTTTCAAATTGATTTCGCGCAAAAAACAATTGTGTTTTTCCAATTTTTGGTGCTGTCAGAACCACCGCAAGGTAATTTTACGTATTCCTGTGAAGTTTTGTTGAAATTGGTCGAAAAATGTAGGAAATCCGATCCAATATATAAACGAAACAGACACACACACACAACCTGGGTTTTATAATAAGTATTATATATATATATATATATATATATATATATATATATATATATATATTTATTGTGTATTTAGGCAGCAATCCTTCTTTCATGCAAACTTCATTAAATATGACAAAGTGCTTTGATTAAGTTTTTTATATTTCTCATATAATCTTAAAGAAACTATACAAAAACTGTACAAATATTTTATTTTTCAAAGCGCTTTCGGTTATACCTTTCTTTAGCCATTATCAAGGATTAATTATATTTACTGTTACCTGGAAATGGATTGTTGTATGTATGTATTTAGCATTATAGAATATTTTATTTTCAAAACACAGTCAACATATTGTGTCCATTGTCTACATGTAAAAAAATGATAAAAAATAATGAAAGTTTGAATCCTGTTATTAGTGTCCTACCGTTTTTATGTCATAAGGATTGAAAATGTGTGGGGGCATCCTCTCTAAGACCTCACCGTTGCTCACGCGCTCGGTCCATATTATTTCAGCATCCTTCTATAGAACCACATCTCTCGAGTCTCTTCTTCATCATTGAGACAATCCCTCAAACCAAAAACGAAAACAAAAAGCAACACTTAATAATGTCAACTATGCTATGAACATGGACACAGTATGCTGACTGTGAAAATAAAACATTCTTAGAATATATATATATATATATATATATATATATATATATATTGAATAATTTAGACATGTTCTGTCTACTTGTTTTCAATAGGATCCTTTCATATTCACGGATATGTTTTTGGTGTCTTTATTAAAGGACGAGAGAAAATTACCGTGTTGATACATATTTCTTTTTATTCACTTCCCACTCTATTTCATCGGTGAGAAGTAAGTTCCTCTCAAACAGCATCTTCCCGCGAACCGCTGCTCTGGGGAACAAATTCGAAAGAGGATGTTTCTTTGATCACTACAATCTTAATCTATTCATGTAGAGAGTTAACCGTTATCAGCCTCTCTTGTTCGTATAAACTAACCCATAACGTAACCTCACTCTCCGCTCCCTTGAGAAAGATCCTTGTAATTTTAAACACGTCTAATTTCAAAAAGCGTTTAAAGATAATGGAAGCACTTTTGATAAAGCAGTAAAGACATACATTCAATATTAGTTGATTTGAAACTAGTCATAACGTATTGGGAAGAGTTCTCAAGGTACGTCAGTATGGAAATTCCTAAAATTACAGACTGGAATCTTCTTTCAGGACGTAAACGATCATGGCTCCCCACCCCCCTCTATCCCTTGCACATCTCAAGAGTTTCTTTAACTCTGCTTCCTCCTCCAGACCACGTTCTGTCATCCACTTGCTTAAGCCCGCCAGGTATGTCAAGCGTTGTTTTCCTTTGCCTCGTTTTCCCTCTATTCGACCCGTGAGTATCAGATTCTCCAAGCCCTCCTTCCTCATTATGTGTCCCAGGAACTTTAGCTGCCTCTTCCTGATGTTAAGTATAAGCGTCCTCCTTGTTTGCATCCTCTCTAGGACCTGATTGGTACTCACACGCTCGGTCCATGATATCCTTAGCATCCTTCTGTAGAACCACATCTCTGTCGCCTCGAGTCTCTTCTTCATCTTTGAGGAAATCATCCACGTTTGCTGTCGTAAAAGAAGGACAGATGTCACGTAACAGCTCAGCATTCTTTTCTTTGTTACCAAAGTGTTAAGGGATCTTACCCATAATAATAATAATAGACTATTCCATACATAATAAATACTGCGCCTCAGGAGTAGGCAAAGAGTCAGTCAGTCAGTAGTGCACGACCGGCTGATCGGTTGAACTCTCTGCCTTCAGGCGGGGAAGAACCCTAAGGAGGCTACGCCGAAAGGCGGAGTCTCGTGCGGAGAAGTAAACCGGCCCTGAGCCCGTTTATACGGAATCAATGGGCATATTTTTGAGCCGAGCCCACGGGCTCAGAGAACCCACAATAAATAACTGACCTTGTGTCACATGATGCCCCAGTGGGGTGGGGTTGGGGTGACTGACTATCGTCAGTCAGTCAGTAGTTCACGACCGGCTGATCAGTTGAACTCTTTGCCTTCGGGCGGGGAGGAAGCTGAACGAGGCTACGCCGAAAGGCGGATTCTCTTTCGGGGAGGTAAACCGGTCCTGAACCCGTTTATACGGGTTCAATGGGCATATTTTTGGGCCTAGCCCACGGCTCGGAAATCCCACGTTAAAAACGGCCTTGTGCCACATGATGCCTCAGTGGAAGGGGTGATGAATATCGTCAGTCAGTCAGTAGTTCACGACCGGCTGATCGGCTGAACTCTCTGCCTTCAGGCGGGGAAGAACCCGAAGGAGGCTACGCCGAAGGGCGGAGTCTCTTTCGGGGTGGTAAACCGACCCTGAACCCGTTTATACGGGTTCAATGGGCATATTTTGGTCGAGACCACGGGCTCGGAGATCCCACGGGCTCGGAGATCCCACTGGCTCGGAGATCCCACGTTAAACCGGCCTTGTGTCACATGATGTCCACGTGGGGGGGGTGACTGAATATCGTCAGTCAGTCAGTAGTTCAAATCGAGTCAAGAGTCGAGTCAGAGGCAGTCCGAAACAGAGACGCGTTCAGACAATTACTGCAAGACATTGGAATAGTGATACTGGTCGAGACTACATTGTTCTCTCTACTAAACCTGATTGTTCATACTAACACTTCTACCTCTCTGTATATATTCCTGTTTGTAATGTATCTGTGTTATTCCATATCCGTATTCGAGTTCTTTATTGGTTCTACCTTGAGACTATCACCGTGGTACAAGGAACCGGACCATAACACAAAGAAATCTTCCTGTCTCACAATACTCTGCCCAGGTTTGGAATGTGCCCTTGGCCATCCCAGTACATCTACGGATCTCAGTGTCACACTTAAAGAGAGCATAAAAATATACAGACAAAGAACACCCTCAAAATGGCTAATGAATTAATCGAAAGTTTTTGGGATAATAATCACCACGTACAGTTTTTACAAATTCCGCCCTCCCCCATCCCATGTCATCTCTTCCACTACCCCTTTCTTCTTCGTTCCTTGTCCCTTCATGGCGTGGGTTACCATGCCCCCTCCCACATTTTCAGTCCTCATGAAATAAAAACAGTAGAGACACTAGTAACATATGATGAAAAACTTATAAAACTTCCCTTTTCAATCATGTTCAATGAAACGTACACAGATGAA
This sequence comes from Acanthosepion lycidas, assembly GCA_963932145.1. Lineage (NCBI taxonomy): Eukaryota > Metazoa > Mollusca > Cephalopoda > Sepiida > Sepiidae > Acanthosepion > Acanthosepion lycidas. The sequence continues at coordinate 28,341,355 of OZ010584.1, forward strand.
TTATTTCTGCACATATTATATATCTATATCTATATCTACATATATATAACAATAATAATCCTATAAATATAAGCAGTTATACTCGTCCGGTAAATCTGATATATATATATATATATATATATATATATATATATATATATATATATATATATATATATATATATATATAAGAAAGACAGACTAATTTAAGGCTCCATTGTAATAGTTTATTTCACCAGAGACCTTTTAGTGGACGCTGGATCATCGGACATCCCTTCCAAAAGGTGAAACGAACAATGAAATTTTCAATATTCATTTCACCTTTTGGAAGTGATGTGTGATGATCCAGCGTCCATTAAAAGGTCTCTGGTGAAATAAACTATTACACTGGAACCTTAAAGTGGTCTGTTTTTCTTTAAATTATTAGCTCTGAATTTACATTGAGCTCTCAGGATTTCATCCTCCTTGGGACTACCCATACGGATTACCAAGTTTTTCATAACTCATATATATATATATATATATATCCAAGAGGATTAAATCCAGGTAGAGCTCTATGTAAAAGACAGAGCAAGAATATAATATAAAACGCTCAAACCCTAATATTCCATGGTTATATTTTATTACATTGGAACTGTAATCACAATCCAATTCATCAGGCCTAAAAAGAATCAAAAAGAAAACAGAAAATATAACTCTGGGTATTAAAAAACATAATTTCACTGAGAGTGTATATTTGGGAGTGAGAAACAAAGGTGAGAGGGAAATGTATGAAAGCTATATATATATATATATATATATATATATATATATGTGTGTGTGTGTGTGTGTGTGTGTGAAGAAATATAGTTTTAAGGTATGCTATACTCATGGGATAAAGTGCTCAATATCAGAGATAGAGCGTATGTAAATATGAAAGTGAACACTGAACTCAACACTCCGAGTCGACAGACTGTTTCATGCTGAACGCAATCATCAGGCCACCCTGATGATTGCGTTTACACAACCGAGTCCGAAAGCTGATTTCCATAGGTCTCAATCACAAATCCCGTTTCCCATTATGGCCGTAGGGTCACAAAGGAGCAGGGATCTTTCCTGGGCAAGATAGCCTGGCGGAAGCCAACTCACTCCAGGCTGGTTTGAGTTCTCCTAGTTCTAGACGTCGCCAACTAAGGTCATAGGATCCAGTCTTTCCTGCTATTTTACCCAAGGCTGGGGAGAAGAAAATATAGATTCATACTTTTCTCAGTGGTATTAGCAGATAGGTGAATGTAATGAACTCGACTGAAATTCGAACTCGGTTCTCCGATTATTCACTCCGAGCCACGATCCATTACTCCATCGTGCCTCCTGAAGAAAGGTAATGCAAGTGTGATGGGATCGTCGGGGTATTATTATTTTAGAGTTTTAAAACGCAATGAGACACTAAATACACATTTCTACATCCAGCAGCTGCAATGTATCTATAAAAGTTTAATCGAAAAGTGTCCAGCTTCAATAAGAAGAAAGTTACCCTCCAAGAAAAAGACAGGAAGGCATTTTGGAAATCGATGACTCTGTTCTTACCTCACGGCTTATTCCTTTGCCCTTACCACACTCGCCTTATTTCTTTGCTCTTAACAGACACGCCTTATTTATTTGCCCTTACTATTTACCAATTAATAGCTTTTTCGATCACTGCAAAAGTCTTTTTTTCTCTAATGAAAAAAACAGAAAGATTCAGTTGTTCGTCGAAATTCTCTTCACATCAAAACCGGTAGAATTTTGCTCAAAGAAGAGCTGCCTGATAAGTGACAACAAGTCTTGGCAAAGAATGGTGAATATATCTTCTAAATAAATAAATGTGAAATTCTGTCAGTCTGTCTGTGTGTCTGAAACCGCTCTAACTCGAGCCATACGTGTTCTACATAGGCATATTTTAGCATTTTGGAACCAGGATGATTCCGTGATTAAAAATCTGACCTTCATCAGGTGCTTGAACATCCAGTAATGGGATTTGTGTCCGCATGAGGAAGAAACAGTTCAAAATTAAAATCTATCTTCTTTTCTACATACATCTTGTTAATAAATAAACGGCAAATTCTGTTTGTTCGTCCGAGTGTCTTTAACCTCTCAAACTTGAGCAACGCTTGCTCTATATAAGCATATATCTTTTTGCAATCGGGATTGAAAATCTGACCTTCATCATCCAGCATTGGGGTCTGTGTCAAGATGAGGGAGGAATAGTTAAAATTTTAAACTTTAAAATAACTGAAAAAAATAAAAAAATAAAAATTTAGAGATTTTAAGAGTTTTTAATTTATATTGAGTTTAAAGTAACAAAAAACTTTGTGAACTTAATTTTTTTTTTTTAAATTCAGTTTAAAGTATCTCCAAATCTTTGTGAATTGAGGAAATCAATTTTATTTCTTCAAAATGGTAAGGAATCAGAGTTAAAGTTAGAGGTTTTGTGACGTGAGGTTTTGAAGTTCCGCAGAGTTTTTGATTTGAAGAACTTAATTGAACATCCCGGGAATTTGTATTAGGTTGGTGCAAAAATAATGACGTAATAATGTCGTTTTTTGACGTTAAAAAATACGTCAAAAAACGATAGTATTACGTCATTATCAATTTCCGGCCTGAATTGGAATTTCGACCCAAATCGAGTTTCGGTACAAGTCGGTGTTTTGGTCGGAATTGGTCTTATAGGCCGAATCTGTGTTAAAGAGAGGTTCTGAAGTTCCATGAAGTAAATTGAGGAATTCGAAATTATTTCTTCGAAAATCATCATTGCTGTTTTCTATGGACCAGAGGTTCCTTTAGTTTTGGGTCGGAGGACAAAATTAGCTCTCCGCAGGCGCTAGCTTAAAAGTTCGCACAGAATTCAGCATTTAAGCTAATACAGTGTAACCCGGATATAAGAGAGTTGCCGGGACCGGAGAAGAAGTCTCTTATATTCGGGTTTCTCTTATATCCGGGTTTGGTCTAATTTATATACATTAACACAGGCTCTAATTTGGAACCAGATACAATCTCTCTTATATCCGGGTTTCTCTTATATCCGAGTCGCTTATATCCGGGTTACACTGTATTAAATAAAATGTAATTGTACTTTATTTTTTGAAGTATGAATAAATAAATAATGAATAATTTTATGATGTAACCTAATTGTCCTTCCCTAAAATCTTTTAAACATGTTACTATTGACTGATGGCATAACTGATTGAGAAGAAAACAACCTTTACAAAGATAAAGCAACCAACAAATCAAACGGTCTCTTATTGCAAAAGATGGCACTTGTAAGCATTCCGCTAATCAGATACGCTTAGCACATACTACTGCGCATGCGCGTCTGTGCGTATCGGGAACAATTAAAACAACGAGAAGTGTTTTGGACATTCGAGTGGCTTCGTGTACTTAAAAAACAAAGCCAAAGTTTTATCCAAAATCAGGCGATTATGAAAGATAAAATCGGATAATACTTGTGTGAGGAGCACGCGAACTGAATCCCACGAACTCAGGCTGTGTGTGTGTGTGTGTGTGTGTTAAAACGTAAAATTCTTATCCATTTTTTGTTATCTAACCAGGAGAAAATACTCACACGGGCGTAGCAGTTGGTAAACAAAAAAAAAATGGTTCAGGCTGATATTTTCTAGATTCGGAGCAGCTTTTCTCTAATCATTTTTATATTTTAATACTTGTCATTGCGACCAAAGATTGATACGTTTTCTACGGTTTATCGACCTTTTTAATGTTATTTAAAGCCAGAAAAGAATTATATAGATTATCAGAATTTGTTTAAAGATAATTTAGTGGTACAAGTCTTCCTGATGAAACCATAGACAGGAAGAGAAAAGATCGATTCATACTCTTTCCCAAAAGAAACGAATATTACGAAAACCAACCGGAATTAGAACTCGGCTCTCCGATGAAAACTTCCTGTACATTATCCATTACACCACCGGCACATTCAAGTTTACAGAATCTGGTATTCCCAAGATATCACCCATCTAAGTACTGACGAGGTTCGACGTTGCTTAACAGGAAGGCATTTAGGCATCGAATTTGGATCGTACGGGATTCGACCTAAGAGGAATTGTTAAAATTTAATACTATAGTAGACTGTGCGAGTTTGAATGTAGCAGCGGTGCGACAGTTCGGGAATTGGAAGACGAAACCGGTGAGTCGAATTTGGATGTAGCGGTAGTAGTGTATCGGTTCGCGAATCGGAAAACAAAATCGGTTAGTCAAATTTGGTTGTAGCGGCAGTGTGAACGTTGGCGAATCGGAAAACTAAATCCGTCACACCGCCGCTACATCGATGAAGCGGCGGTGTGTCGGTTTGCGAATCGGAAAACGAAATCGGTGAATCGTGTTTGGATGTAGCGGCGGTGTGAAGGTTGGCGAATCGGAAAACTAAATCGGTGCGTCGAATTTGGATGTAGCGACGATGTGACGGTTGGTGAATCGGAAAACAAAATCGGTTAGTCGAATTTGGATGTAGCGACGGTGTGTCGATTTGCGAATCGGAAAAATAAATCGGTGAATCGTGTTTGGATGTAGCGGCGGTGTGAAGGTTGGCGAATCGGAAAACTAAATCGATGAGTCGGATTTGAAGTCGAATTTTTTCTTTCTCGCAAATTCCCATTGGGAAAGGTATAACTCTATCTCTCTTAACTGGTGTAACAGAAGGAACACTCCAAAATTCAAAAGCAACCTGAAGAGGGATGGAATCCGTCAGGTTGTCTTGCTCTAGACACACCACTGTTATAATGGCTGCTGTAGATATGATGCCACAAAGACGGTAATCGGCAATAAGTTTGGTGACGTGATTATCCCCGAGAAAAGGGCGGAGATTGGCATGTTGAGGGTTTTTACAATTACTTTCGCACAAAATCTTTGGAAAGTTATAAATAAATCCCAAGATAGCTGTTAATAGCTTTGGTTCCCAACCGGGCTAGGAGAAAGCCAACTATGAATCGAAATTTGTACGTCAGGCTATCAAGCGTACCCCATAATAGTCTACTTGCAACATTTCAATATAAATATTGAGTCAATATATCTATAGACAATTTTAAAATTAATGAGGCCTGTTCAAGTTTCCCTCCACGGAAGAGAAAATAGATCAATTTTAACGTTGCATCAACCCAGGATCGATTTGTCATGAAGGCGACCTCGCAATGTTATTCGCCCGTGGAGGCGACTCTAGCCCGCGGTACCGCTGGCATGAGCTTGACAAACAACCAAAGGTTGACCCAAGTCTTGTGAGTGAAATTGGGTCGATGGAACTGTACACCGATAGTTATGCTTGCATGAAGTCACAAGTCATCATGACTAAGAGTTTAAGCGTACTGGCGTTTTTCAAACTGTTGATCACGATAGATGGTGCACTCTCGTCTAGAAACTGTAGCTATTAAAATGGTTATTCTGAATGTGATATGAATGAAAGCCGAGATGATAGGAAGTGAAGATGATGCAGAGAAGAAGTATAGATAAGAATTAACCTATGATGAGGTTAAGATTGGGGTATTCAGGGAAGTATCTACGCGGAATTCGCTTCCGCAAAGTATCTGTTTGGGTAAACGGTATCTGAGTGGAAATTTAATTTGGTATATAGGGGAAATTAGTGTGATTCGACTCGATGGACGTGGCGTGGTGTTTTTGAGTTGTAAATATCTGGCCTAAAGAAGAGTTAATTTGAATTTAATCTTAAAGGTATTACGCTAACAGAACCTTAGTAACGAAGTGCCTTTTTTGTTGCTTTTCAATAACAACTGAACAATGAAACATACAGAGATCGGATTAAGGTAATGTGAATTACAATGCTTTATTTAAGGTTTCAGACAATTTACGGCTGTGAGTGTAACAAGGTGCGCAGTATAATGACACAATTTCTACCAGATCCGTTCAAGAACTCAGGGGCGGCAGTAGGTTGAGCTGGGATCATTTCAGCAGCTGAAACGAGAAATACTTGTCCTCCCATTTGCATCCGGTATGCAGACGTAAGGAACATTCTTGATGCAAACGGTTATAGAAACAAATGCATCGAAGAGGATTCAGGTAGTCTCTGATACTCCGAAGATGGAGAATATGAGGTCGACATTTTAGAATGGCAAAGCATAGAGTCGCTTGCACCAAAGACCGACCGAGAGTAACTGACGAAATATTCAAGAGAATAAAATCTAAATTTAAATACGAAATACTCAAGTCTCGCGTTATTAATCTAAAGGCACTCCCACATCATTACCGGTGAAAACAGGAAAAAGTAAAAAAAAAAATATTACCGAAAATGCTCAAATTATAAAATTCTGACAATTGATGTAACGGTGTAAATTTTTAATTTCTGGGTGAGTATAAACAGGGCCGGTGTGTAACCCCGCCCTTGCCGACACTGATTGTGTCGCTCCGGACAGTGCTTTGTGACCTTCGCAATCTATCAACATTTACATTTTTTTCTACCTACATTTATATACATTTCAAATTAAACTAAGCACAAGTGACTATTAAAGGATGAAAAGTTTTCGTGGATTTTGACGTCATTCTAGAAGTCTTCTTTTTTTTTTTCGTCCAAATCCGTGAATTTGTTTTGCTCATACTAAGTCTCGAAAAAAAAAAAAAAAAAAAAAAACTCTATAAAATTCACCATTTTTTTTTATCCATGATGTTGAATGCGTTCAAAATCGTTAACTTTTTAAGAAGAAAAATCTCAAGTTGGTGTTCAAGATGGCCGCAAAACTGCAGATGGAATGAACTATTATGACATTTGTATTTAG
>OZ010584.1:28353085-28360585 GCA_963932145.1 Acanthosepion lycidas
ATAGAATCCAGGTAGAACTCAAGGTCCAGGACAGAGCAAGAATCTTACTTATTATAAAACGCAGATTGTGTGTGTGTGTCTGTTCGTTTATATATTGGATCAGATTTCCTACATTTTTCAACCGATTTCAACAAAACTTCACAGGACTACATAAAATTAACTTGCGGTGGTTCTGACAGCGCCAAAAATTGGAAAAAACACAATTGTTTTTGCATGAAATCAATTTGAAAACACGATAAAATGATTCTGTCGCCAGAATGAATGGGGGGACAACTCATATCGAGTTATACTTATTATAAAACCCAGGTTGTTTGTTTGTTTGTTTGTTTGTGTGTGTGTGTGTGTGTGTGTGTGTGTGTGTGTGTGTGTGTGTGTGTGCGTTCGTTTATATTTCCTACGTTTTTCAACCGATTTCAACAAAACTTCACTTTTTTTGGCAGGTAGTGTTTCTTATTGACTTGCACACTTTTTTCTTTATTTTTACATTCAGAATGCTTTAAAAATTCCATTTACAAGGCAATTGTTTATAATAAAATTCTATTCAATCGGTAGACTCACAATGATTGAAAACAATGTTTTTGTTTGAATTTGGGGTTGACCAATTCGTAAAAAACAAAACGAACAAACAAAAAACAAACAAAAAAACAACCAATTAAGACATGCGTGCCCGTCAACCTTAAACAATAATCTTTGTCAATTTTATTTTTCAGTCTTTATGATGGTCGATACTTGATCTATCTCTTACTGTTACATCCCCGGGCAACGCCGGGCTCTACTGCTAGTATAATATAAAAGGCTGAAACACTAATATTGCATGGTTATAATTTATTATATTGGAATCGTAATCACGATCCAATTCATCAGACCTAATTGAAAAATCAAAATTTGAATTTCTATCTATCTATCTATCTATCTATCTATCTATCTCACTCTGGACAAATCGTTTTCTGTTGAATTATTCTCAGATTGATTCTCCCTAGATGAACATCGTTTTCAGCCAAGTAAGACTTAATTTGCTAGCCGCTTATTATTCCCGGTAGTAGGTTTCCCTATAGGTAAAAGATGAGAATAGGTTACTACACATTGAACTCAACGTGAAAACATGGTGAAAGCAGCATTTAAGTCATTTCTCACAACGGGAGGAGGATGGGACACATGGTCAGTTTAATATGGGACAAGGACAAAAATTGTCCAACAACCACGGTCACGTTGGCATCGGTATCCATCAATTTTTTTTCTCTTTACTGTAATGGAGGAGTAATCGGACTTTGCTTGCCAAAATCGAGTCTCAAATGGCGCGACACTCACTCAACCAATCCGAATGTGTTTTTTTTCTTTTTATTATTATTTCAAGTTGAATGTAATGGGTGGGGGGACGCCATGTTGGAATTCGCAGAAACAGGCTTCTCCTTACGTCACACAGGAGAGTTATTTTATTCAGTTCTCCGTGGTGGCGAGATTTGACACAAGGACCTTTTTAATGCAGGATGTCTATACGCATACAGACGGTCCAAGGACAAAAAAAAAATACTCCTCGACCATTGTAAGTCTGATTTCATTATCTCCCAATCTACCATCTTTCGGATTGGAACCCACGGGACGAGGCTTCTCTCTAGAGGAGCACAGATACCAAGTTTTGTTTCCAGTTTGAAGGCTGACCAAGCCTTCCAATTTTTTTATTTATATAAGTATTGTCTTCGCTAAAGAAAAAAAATCCCCATCTCTAAGACAGCTAGTTAATCATATTGCCTTCTGTAGTGAAAATAATTAACGTAAGTTAAATAAAAAAAAAAACACCTTGAACATTTGTATTGGGGTCTGCCTCATAATGCATCGTATCTCATGCGCCTCACAGGTTCGACAAAGGTTGTCCATGTCTGCTTCATGTTATCCTTGCTGCAGTGCTGTTGATCTGAGTGCAAAGTCTTACAAATATTCGAAATGTCACTATGCACTTTTATTTTTACTAACAGAAATGTTTCAATATAGAATACAAAAGAAGAGTATGAATGAAAATCTATATATAAAATTCTGTGATTTCCTTTAGTCTGTCCGTCTATCAGTCAACTCCTCTAAAATAGCCATACATTGACCGATCGAAACTAAATTTTGGGGGGAAAATGCAAACAGGTAAATGGGGTACAAAGTACAGTCGGTTTTACCAGGGTGCGTACCTTAGTACAATAAATTTTCATTAATTTTTTGAAAAACATTTTTTCAAGATCAGTTGCTTTCATTTCTTATGCAGCCATTATTTTGTATAGGAAGTGTTTAAATTTTTGTCTGACGGCCTTATGAGCAGTTCGAAAACCAATATCCTGCTGCTGCGCTAAATTTCGTGATGATTTTCTTGGATTCTGTCGTATACTGCCAAAAATATCCAACAGTTTCTCTTCCAATAGCTTTTCTGGCGTTTCACAACGTCTGACATCATCCATTGATCAATAAACGAACTACATTACGATGTGGAACAGGTGTATCTGAAAATTTATCAGCAAAACGCTGTCGAACGAAATCTGTGTATCTACCACCTTCTCGAATTACGTGTTCGACGAGAAATACAGGATTCTTCAGGAGTTAAATCCATATTAGGGGGAAATTTGAAATGCAAAAACGTATGATTAGAAAGTGCACAGTAACTTTCTAATTCTTTTTAGTTAAGTTAAATATTCTTTTTAGTTTAGTTGAATACGCGTGGTGACTAAAATGGTGTAGTTGTTTCTTATTTGGAACTGATTTAGCGTCTTGAGTCTTTGGGATTTCTTTTTTGTTCATTTGTTTTATGGTTCTTTAAAATTTCGTTTCCAATTTTGTGATCTATTGCAAGAAATATTTTCCACCTGTTAAGAAGTTTCTAGAAATCGCTAACACACTGAAAAATAATTACAAAACAAGAAAAAGGAGGAAGTGAGAGAAACGCAGACGGAAGTGGAAAGGCAAGAAAAAAAAAGGAAAGATAAAGAATAGAAAGAAAAAGAAACTGAAGAAGAAATAAGGAAAAGAAATGATAAACATTGAATTAATGAAAAGAAAAGGGAGAGACTGTAAAGAATAAAAAACAGAGGGATACAATAAGAAGAAGGAGGAGGAGGAGAAGAAGAAAAAGAAAAAGAAGAAGAAGGCAAAGAATAAGAAGAAGGAGGAAGAAAAAAGGAGGAGGAGAAGGAGAAGAAGAAAAAGAAAAAGAAGAAAAAGGCAAAGAAGGCAAAGAATAAGAAGAAGGAGGAAGAAAAAAGGAGGAGGAGAAGGAGAAGAAGAAAAAGAAGAAAAAGGCAAAGAAGGCAAAGAAGAAGGCAAAGAAGAAGAAGAAGGAGGAGGAGGAGACGAGGAAAAAAAGGAGGCGGAGAAGGAGAAGAAGAAAAAAGAAAAAGAAGTCAAAGAAGAAGAAGAAGAAGGAGCAGAAAAAAAGAAGTAGAAGATAAAAGAATTAGGAGGATAATAAGAAAAAGAAGAAGAAAAAGAAGAAAAAAGAAGAAGGTAAAGACAAAAGTAACAAAATAGAACACAAAGAGGAAAGAGTATTGAAGAAAAAAATTAAAAAATTAAAAAAAGGTGAGGAGATCGCCTGAAATGAAGATAAAAGGGAAGAGAAAAGGGAAGGAACGAGAAAAGGGGGGGGAAGAGAAAAGGGAAGAGAAAAGGAAAGGGAAGAGAAAAGGGAAGAGAAAAGGGAAGGAAAGAGAAAAGGGAGGGGAAGAGAAAAGGGAAGAGAAAAGGGAAGAGAAAAGGAAAGGGAAGAGAAAAGAAAAGAGAAAAGGGAAGAGAAAAGGGAAGAGAAAAGGGACGAGAAATGGGAAGGAAAGAGAAAAGGGAAGAGAAAAGAGAAGGGAAGAGAAAAGGGAAGGAAAGAGAAAAGGGAGGGGAAGAGAAAAGGAAAGAGAAATGGGAAGGAAAGAGAAAAGAAAAGAGTAAAGGGAAGGGAAGAGAAAAAGGAAGGAAAGAGAAAAGGGAGGGGAAGAGAAAAGGGAAGAGAAAAGGGAAGGAAAGAGAAAATGGAAGAGAAAATGGAAGGAAAGAGAAAAGGGAGGGGAAGAGAAAAGGGAAAGAAAGAGAAAAGGGAAGAGAAAAGGGAAGGAAAGAGAAAAGGGAGGTGAAGAGAAAAGGGAAGAGAAAAGGGAGGGGAAGAGAAAAGGGAAGAGAAATGGGAAGGAAAGAGAAAAGAAAATGGAAGGAAAGAGAAAAGGGAAATCTTTGAGAAGAAAAAACAAAAAAGAGAAAGAAACGATAGTTTTGGAAAAGAAATTCAGAAAATTGAAACAGAGACTTGCAGAAAAAGAAGAAACTGACGAAAATCTGAAGAATAATTGGAATTGAAGAAAAGATGTGGAAATATTTGGAAAGGTGAGTGAAAAAAGAAATAGAAAGAGAAAATAAAATGACATGAAGAAAGAAACGAAAAATAAATGAAGAAGAAAAATACATTAAAGGAGAATAAAAAGAAACAGAGGAAGAAGAAAAAAAAAATAAAAAGGTAATTGCAAAAAGGCACCGAGAAGGAATTGGTATTGTTTTAGCCCAATGGACAGCCAATCTTTTTTTACCAGATTCCTTATCAATTCTTTCCAGAAATGCTGTTACACCGAGATTTTATACATATATATATATATAGTCCTAAAACATTAACTGAAATATTAGGTTGGTGCAAAAATAATGACGTAATAATGTCGTTCATTGACGTTAAAAAATACGTCAAAAAACGACATTATTATGTCATTATTTTTGCACCTAATAGATTGTATTTTATATGCCTTTCAAACTAGGAAGAACACAAACTTATAGTTCCAAATCGTATTATTACGATTTTCTGCAGAGACACAGTCTTCACATTGGGACAGTTAAAGAGACATTCTTCATAGTGAGACAGTTGTCAAGACAGTCCTCATTTTGAGTTAGTGAGAATCTCTTCACATTGGTTTAGTTTTCAAGACAGTCTTTATTTTGGGTTAGTGAGAAAGTCTTCACATTGAGAGAATTAACGTGACAGTCTTCACATTGGGTTACTTAATGAGAACTATCTTCACATTGGGTCAGTTTGCCAAACAGTCTTCACATTAAGACAGCGAGACAGTCTTCACGATGGGACAGTTTGCAAGACAGTCTTACATTGGGATAGTTATCCAGACAGTCTTCATATTGGGTTAATTAGCGCGACAGATTATGTGGGCAATATATCTGGGGGGGGGGGGCATATGTGTGATGTATTTCTGTCGCAGCCTGTATTTTCGTAGTTTCTGTGTGTGAATTGTTTGACTCACTTAATGCCCTGATGTGCCGACTGTCTCGCTAAATAAAGAAATGTAAACACTGTCTCCCTAAATAACCCTATGTGAAAACTATCTCGCTAACTGTCCAAATCTAGGCTGTTTGGCTGTCATAATATGCAGACTGTCTCCCTAAATAACCCAATGTTAACTACCCCAGTGTAAAGACTGTATGGATAATATATGAAGACTGTCTCGCTAACTGTCCCATTGTGAAGACTGTCTCGCTGTTTCAATGTGATAACTATCTTGCCAACTGACCCAATGAGAAGTCTCGCTAAGTAACCTAAATGTAAAGAGTGTCTCGATAACTGTCCCAATGTGATGACTGTCTCGATTACTAACCCAATGGGAAGACTATCTTGTCAACTGCCCCAATGTGAAAACTGTCTCGCCAATTGTCCCAATATGAAGACCGTCCCGTTAACTGTCCAGATCTGAAAATTGTCTTGCTAAATGGCTCAATGTGAAGACTGTCTCGCTACCTAACACAATGTGGTATTTCTACTGCATCCTGCATAACGCAAATATTAAAAAAAGTAACTGCAGATATCCGTATTTTTTTCTTTCGAAAATTCGGATTGGTTACGTAGATGTCGCGCACTTGTTCTGTCAAAAACAGATTACCCAATTCATTTTCCCGCAAAAATTACGATTTTATTCAATTCACCAGGCAGCCTCAAATGAAAATAAGAACATAAACTTATAGTGGCGAATTGTATTTTTACGATTTTCCACAGGCACAGTTTTCACATTAGGGCAGCGAAAAAAGCAAAGTACATTAATACAGATACAATAAAAATATAATGTGTAGAATAAAAAAAAAACAAAAAAAAAACGGTTACTTTATTTGATCCGGTTGTACAAGGGAACAACAGAAATTAAAAGGTGCTTCAACGCTTCTCAAAACCTTAAATTTCCCGCTACCGAATGTAGTTTATCGTCATACCCAGGATGAGCCAATCTGTCACCCACCGATGCTGTTGTGTGTAATTGTTTACTATATATTCTCTTGTTGCCAGTTTAAACATTAGCTGAAATTGGTTGTAATTTATATAGGGACTTATTGCGCCGAATAGTACTTTTACGATTTTTCAAAGAGGCGCAGTCATCACATTGGGACACAGTTAGCGAAACAAGCAAGGCACATTAAAACAATAACTATGAAAAGATAACGCAAAGAATTAAAAAAATGAAACCTTTTTCAACTGACTTTCCGAAATTTTCGCAGGGAAAACAATACCAAAACAGTGTTATTCGTCCGGGAAGGGGAAACTCAACACCGGCAACTCAACACCGGCAACTCAACACCGGCGACTCAACACTGTCGATTGAGCGCCGGGACTACTCAGGACCGAGACAACATAGCACCAGAAAATCAAAACTGTTTTTTATAATCAAATAAAAGTAATTTATTACGGTTTAAAACCTTAATTAGTGAATATTTTTCTTCAAATAAAGCATTTAGGGCGTTTCTTCTAACTATTCCCGGATAGTTCGATTTCTGTGCTTCTGACACTTTCACACGTCGGAGCTCGCATTTTAGACTCTCTGATTTCTCACTTGAAACAACTATCCATAACACAATTCACACATATATCTATCGAGTGTGTTCATTATCTATCTATCTATCTATCTATCTATCTATCTATCTATCTATCTATCTCTCTCTCTCTCTATATATATATATATATATATATGTGTGTGTGTGTGTGTGTGTATTTATGTATCCATGTTGATCCATCTATCTATGTGTGTGTGTATATATATCCATGTCGATCTATCGATCTATCTATCTGTCTAGTGTGTTGAAATCTATCATTCTAATGTGTTGAAATCTGTCTCTCTATATCTATCTATCTATCTATCTATCTATCTATCTATCTATCTATCTATCTAGTGTGTTGAAATCTATCATTGTAATGTGTTGAAATTTATCTCTCTATATATATCTCTACCACTATCTGTCTATCTATATATATTAGGTTGGTGCAAAAATAATGACGTAATAATGTCGTTTTTTGACGTATTTTGTTAAAAAGTACGCAAAAAAACGACATTATTACGTCATTATTTTTGCACCAACCTAATATCTAGTGTGTTGATATCTATCATTATAGTGGGTTGAAATCTATTTATGACAGTCTCTTCATATCTATTCATCCATCTATCTGCTTTCTTTATATCTGTCGACCTGTGTGTGAAGGCGCGCGCGCGCGCACACACACACACACATATA
>OZ010584.1:28370585-28425585 GCA_963932145.1 Acanthosepion lycidas
AGAAATTTCACAATGGTGACGAGAGCCTCGAAGATGAAGACGGTCGCGGCCGGCCGACTGCGATTGATAACGAACATTTGAAAGCCTTAATTGAAGCCGATCCTCGCAAAACCCCACGAGAAGTTGCTGTTGAATTCGAGGTCGACCACTCAACAGTTGTTCGCCATTTAAAGCAAATAGGGAAGTCAAAAAAGTTAGATAAATGGGTGAACGATAATCAAAAATATCGTCAAAAAACGACATTATTTTTACACCAACCTAATATATATATATATATGTATATATATATGAATTGCATATAAATTACCCGTGTTAGTCAAACAATGCTCGATGTTATACAACAGAGCCATAAATATATCAGTATACATATTGCGTTCAGGCTTCAAACGAACTGTCATCACTTGGTTTTGACCTCGGTGTCCAATTTTATATATGACGTCATCGGACTAAAGTGAGGTTTACGTACGTATGGTGGAGAGGACACGCTGGAACTTTAAATTATTCCTTTATTTAGTATGTGTTTGGGAATATAGTACAGCCGATTTCATTCAGTTTCTTTTTGCTATTATATATTTAAACGATGCCAAGACAGACAACCAAACCTGTCCATTGCTCTACGGCAGACGCCGATTCGTAAACTGGACGCCTCGAGAACACGTTATTTGCTTTAGACTTTACTTTTTTTCCCCTTTTTTTTCTTTCTTCTTTTAGTCTTATATCTTTCTTTTTTCCCCGTTTTTCTTTTTTTTTTTTTCCTTTTTGAGTTCGTTTCGTTCCTTTTCTCTTGACTTCTTCCATTTTTTTTTTCTTCTTTCTTTTTGTTTTACGCAAAAGCAATAAATGTTTAGCAGTAACACCGGTCCATCACTCCGTGCGTCAAACATTTCGGCCACAAATCGAATTCTTCAGATTCTCGGCTAAGCACACCAGAGCAGGAAGTAAGAAACGTTATAAAAATTTATCAAGAGGCTTTCTTAGCTGTTATCTTTTAATAAAATGACAATAAATCGGCGAAACTTACTTTTTTACTATGCTGACATGAGGCACAACAATCATGCAGAGTAATTTATAGCGGCCTGAAAAAGATACTTGGCTTTATTACGCACACGCACGCACGCACGCACTCTCACTCTCTCTCTCTTTCTCTCTCTCTCACACACACACACACACATATATATATACATATATGTATGTATAAATTACGTAAATTCGAAAGGGTTTATCGTGTATTGCTAAATATTGACTTTGTAAAACCACTGACAAAAAGTAAATAATCACATATAATCTGGCGAGATCACTATTTTGAACAAAGCCAATAGGTTTAACACCTCGGTCACGATGACTTCGTGCAAGCTTCCGAACAGTTCCGTTGATAACTTTGACGGGTAGACCGAACGATTAGAAAAAGGTTCATCCATAAGTCGGGGTGCTGGATCAGTCAGCTAACCACAATTTTTATATTTATATTAATCATATATATATATATATATATATATATATATATATATATATTAAAGACATTTTTATGTTTAACGTTCTTTTTATAGATACAAGTATTTAAGTAAATCCTCTGTTTATAATAAACAGTATTAAATAACATTTACCGGCCTGAATGTCCAAGAAAGTTTCATAGAAAAATTCGTCCTTTGACAGGATTCGAACCTGCATCCTATACGGGACCGTCATTTACGCTGACGTGCCTTGACCGCTCGGCCACAAAGTATCGTTCGGTTGGCAAGGTTGAATTTACTGCTTATAAACTTCAGCGTAAATGACGGTTCCGTATAGGATGCAGGTTCGAATCCTGTCAAAGGACGAATATTTTCTATGAAAATTTCTCGGACATTCAGGCCGGTAAATGTTATTTAATACTGTTTATTATAAACAGAGGATTTACTTAAATACTTGTATCTATAAAAATAACGTTAAACATAAAAATGTCTTTAATAAATAAAATTGTCGGACTTTGTCCATTTCTTAATATATATATATATATATATATATATATATATATATATATATATATATATATATATATATATATTATTATTATTATTTTTAATATAAAAGATTATAATAAAAACATTGAAATCGCTACACAAAAATGTTTTCATGTTTCAATGCATTGATTGTACTTCTTCAGGCGATTGTATGTGACTGGTGATTAAATGATTTTTAAGGAAATTTAAAAACAAACTGTTACCTCTTTTCCGAACGTTAAAGGGTGGGGGCATAAGGTCAGAATTAAAAATAGACTTTTGGGTATGTCTTGATTAACCAATTAAATATCCGATCTACGTTAAACAGAAAAATAAGTTCAGAGCGCTTTCAGCCACTTTAGCTATTTTCAGTGGGAGGATATTTGTGGTGTTGTTCGTACATTTTCATGTTCTGCTTGTGCGAGATGTATTATTTGTGTATTATGGTCAGTCAGTTATGTGCCATGCGTGATACACGCTTAGGCGATCATGTATCTTTCGATACGTGACTGACGAGGCGGATTTTTTTCCCGCAGTTGCCATTTCTTTCTGCGGTGGACCAGTTTCCACCGAAGGCTACAGAACCCGTCTATCCTGCTATACAGAGAAACATTACTGTCTGCGAATGATATATATATATATGTGTGTGTGTGTGTGTGTGTATGTGTGTGAGAGATATCCTACATCAAAGAGCTCTCTTCCACCATCGACCTTACCTTGTTTAACGATGGTAACGGGGGTGCTTAAAGTCTCTTAAAAATAGAAAATCGCCTACTCGATTTACATCCATGTCCAACCTACGACGGCTCGGAATTAAATCTTCTACTATAATTCAGGCATAATATATCTCACACAGTCAAAACATGAAAATGTACTAACAACCACCCCCTAAAAAAACTTGAAAGTGGATGAAAGTGCTTGGAAAAATGAAAATTATGGAAAAATGTATGGACTCCCTTACCTGTACGAAACGAAAAAAAAGTAATAACTTTCGAAAAACTAAATAAAAAAATTTCCTTATCCGTCATATTTAACGAAAGTTGTTCAAAAGGTTGCTATCCAAATATAAATTAACGAAAAACACGCACGCACGCGCAAGCGTACACACACACACACACACACACACACACACACACACACACACACACACATATATATATATATATATATATATATATATATATCTGTGTGTCTCTGTGTGTGTGTGCGTGTAGAGTTAATAGGCTGGTTAATAAAATTTGAGGAATAAAAGTCAACAAAATGATTAAACTATTGGCAATAAGATTGATAATATTATATATTAAACTTTTGACTAAACTGAAGCACGAAGAGAAAATGATTTTAAAGTCGGAATTTTTGGACACGCCTGCGTCTTTTTTCAACGAGACGAGAAATAAACAAAAAGTGGGACTCACTCTTCCGAATAATGTTGTTGTTTGTTAATGAGCTCCTTGTGGAAATTATACTCTCTGAGTAAACCCCAATCCCTGTTTAATCTCTCAATGCGTCTTTCTTGTCGGCTGTTGAATGAAGACGCTAAAAGCACGCATCTGATATCATCAATACTATGGTATGATTGGTTGTAGTGTGCAGCGACAGGAAAATTGTTCCTGTTATCTTTGATGTTTTTATATGGTTTTTGAACCGAAGACATATATATGATAAGTAACTTTATGCGATAATTTCAAATAATCGTAAGAAAAAATAATCTTATCTCCCTTAGTCTAGAAAAGAAAAAGAAAGAAAAGAATTGAAATTTTTGTCGATACAGGACTACTAATCAATTCCATCCATCTACTAGGGCGATTAACCACACCCTACTACAGACGCCCGTTCAATCCAGTGAGTCCACCTGTAGTTTGCAGCTACACTGAGGTAACCTGAGTTACAATTTCTGTGAGAGTGCACATAATCTGGCCTGATCATTTTTTTAACATGGCTAGGACGCTGAAACGCTCGGTCACAATGACTTGTCATATCCTGTCAGCGCAACCATCAACGGTTTCCGAACGTTTCCGTCGACACAATTTCACACACAAGATCTGTGGTGTGTTTATCAGGCATTTTCAAAAGGAGCCGCTCGTTTGGGATCATCTCTCCAAGCCAACATAACCAAGAAGACACCTCCTGGGAAAATCGTCTATAATGAGATTAAAACCCGAGTGCAAATATTTTAACTACTCGGCCATGCGGACATATATAAAAATTAATAACATAATTTAATATGGATATAATTTTAATGCTAAAATTTTAGTCTGGTAAATGTTAATATAAAAAATAAATGCTTGAAAAATGTTCGTTTCCTTATATCACTTAGTCTTGGGTATGACGATAAACTACATCAGGCAGCAATGCCTGTGATCAGGAGATTGGAGGTTTTGTGCAGCGTGGGACTATCTCTTAATTGTTGTTCCTAGCTCCACCCTAGTCCAGGGCAAGACGATAAACTACATCCGGCAGCAAGGCCTGTGATCAGGAGATTGGAGGTTTTGTGCAACGTGGGACTATCTCTTAATTGCTGTTGTTCCTAGCTCCACCCTAGTCCAGGGCAAGACGATAAACTACATCCGGCAGCAAGGCCTGTGATCAGGAGATTGGAGGTTTCGAGGAGAGTGGACCACATCTTAATTGCTGTTCTTCAAAGGTACATCCTGACGCAAGGTAGTAAAACCTGTTAAGATAACAGCTATGGGCAAATAGTGAATCGCCAAACAAAAAGAAAACACAATGAATGTATGAAAATACATTTTTATAGCAAAATGACCAACAATACATTTTACAGTAAAATGACCAACAATGCATTTTTATAGTAAAATTAACAGAAATACATTTTTTATAGTAAAATGACCAACAATACATTTTTATTGTAAAATGACCAGAAATATATTTTATAGCAAAATGACCAAGAATACATTTTATAGCAAAATGACCAACAATACGTTTTATAGTAAAATGACCAACAATACATTTTACAATAAAATGACCAATAATACATTTTTATTGTAAAATAGCCAACAATACATTTTTATAGTAAAATGACCAACAATAGATTGTATAGTAAAATGACCAACAATACATTTTTATTGTAAAATGACTAGCAATACATGTTATACACAATTTACATTATTCGGACTATTGTTCTCATGTTTTTTGCCATATTCATCACAACGTTTCGGCCGTTGTACGCTCCGGCCTTCTTCAGGCTGTTGGAATGTCGTACTGAGACCTTTATTTCGCTCGCTGAGGTAGTCTGTTCTAGTTCCACGTGCCATGTCTAATGGATGTCAGATATCAGTTATCTGAGTGTTAATTCACCTCTCCAACTTATCCACTGCCTTTATCCACTGTGTCATGTGCCCTTAAGGATAAAGACGTTGGTTAGATCCAGTTACAGCACTTAAAGGGTTGTGAGTTCAATACCTGGTTAAGGCAGTAGAGAACTTGGAGAGGTGTCAATCTGAGGAAAGTGCAGAGGATTTGGAAAGAGTTGGATGGGTGTAATGGTGATTACGAAGGAATTTGGCGTGATCAATGATGGTGACTTTATGCCTCCATTCATCTACCCTCAGAGCCTCGAATTCAACACGGAGACCTACATGAAGTACGTTGAGGAGATAGTGCTGCCCTGCGCCAAGAAGCTGGAAGATCCTGTGTCTATTATCCACTACACTACCCGCATATCCAAGGTTGCAGCACCTAGTATTCCCAGGCTGTCCCCCATCTAGGTATCTACGTACACTGAGTCGATTCATCCTAATTTAATTTACTTTCCTATTCCATTGGCAAGGAGTAAGTTTCAATGAAACAGCTTCTTTTTCAGAATGCTTGCAATGTAGAACGGACTCCCGAGGGGATGCTTTCTTATTCACTACAGTTTTAACCGTTTAAAAAGTAATTTCAACACGGCATCTATCCTACATATCCTCATAATATCTACACCTTGGTCGCTCTCGATTCGACCTTACAGCCTTTCAGTCAGTGTCTACCTTGAGTGCCACTTGAGACATGTACTGGTTGAAAAATAGTAAAAAAAAAAAAAAAAAAAAAAAATGATAAGAGGGCAATTACTAGATAAGTTTATGGTGACCGCTAAAAAATTTATAGCGGAAATGAACAGTTCAAAAAAATAATTGTCAATTCTCTTATCAGTAGAAACAATTGTTCTTTACGTGCGAGTTGAATCGAGCGTGGGTGGTTTGAAGATCAGCATACATGATAGTTTTTACATAGGCTCAAATTTTGACAGTTTGACTTCTACCCATAGGAAATATACAAGGTGCAATCGGTAAACTGCCGCCATTTTATATTTTTGATTTCGCGCATGCGCGTTGTTTCTTTTTGATTTTGTCGACTGCACAGTATAGTAGAGTCAGTTGGGCACCGTCTGTAAGAAAAAGAATAACATGACGTGATTCACTCTTCCTGAAATTTGGAAACAGCATGCTGTACTGCTTGACATTTGCACCGGAAGATCCAATACGAACATTTCAGAGTGTTTCGGTTTCAATCTGAGGTTGGATGAGTCTAATGGTGATTACGAAGGTGTTTGTGACGGCAACGTTATGCTCCCATTCATCTTCCCACAGAGTTTCATACTCAACACGGAGGCCTACGTCAAGTGCCTTGAAGAGATATTACTGCCCTGGAAGGGCCTATGCCTGTCAACAGGATTCTGCAGCATGCCACAGAAGCTGGAGAACCCAGTCATGTCTGTTAGATAATTTCTGCGGTTACATCACCCCTAACAACTGGCCACCTAACTCCCCAGACTGCAACCTTCTTGATTATTATGCATGAGACGCAGTTGAGTGAGAGACCAACAAAACTTCTTGTAGTACCAAAGATAAAATGAAGGCAAGGATTATGGCCGCATTCACCAACTTAAACCGGGAGACCGTCTAGAAGAGTTGTAGGAGATTCGGAAGCCGTCTGGAGGCCGTGGTTGAGGTCAATGGCGATTTTATTGAATAAATTTACTCTTTACTATTTCAAGATACACCGTTGTGCAAATTAATTGAAACAAAACGAATAATTCCGTTATTATTTACTTCTTTTTCGTATTTTTCCAATGAAACATGACCCAGTGCACATGTTAGTACTTCGTATGTCTATTCCATAAAGTCGTTCCTTGCAGATTGACCACAGGTTCTCGATTCGATTTAAATGAGGTGTACCTCCGGACCAGTCTATAGTCCTTTGATTTACTCACTCATTCTTGTATGCTTCCTTAGATTAACGTCAATTGCAGACAATAGCCGTAGGACAACTAATCAACAGTCGAGACAATAGTATCTAGGCGTGATAAAAATCTGATGCAATCAGAATGACGCAATATTTTTCAATGTCAAACAAATTCCATCATACACCCCGAAAATAGATTCATATTCCTGCACACCGTTGCAAATGGCCTATTCTGAGATAAAAATAGAAATCGATTACACCCTGTCATTCCAGTGGGTCCGAAATTGACCGTATGGCGAAAGAAAGGAAACTAAAGCAGTTGTTTCAATTAATTTCCACAAGGGTGTATTTTTGTGCAATTTTTGTAAATATATCTGTTAAAATGATTTGTCAGTGTTATTTTCATTCTCGCGCAATTTAGACGACAATTTATCCATCTCACCATATGTAAGTAATTTATTCTATTTAAGTAGATAATAATATTATCATCTTTTCCAAAAATGCTTTAACCTACAGTGTGGCATGAGGTTCGAAATAGACTGTTAAGATGGAAAGGAATGCAATTGCCGAGCTCAAAAGCTTATAATTTATACTTTCAACTACAGTTATTTTGTACATAATTCTATACTTGCAGTGTAAAATTATGATTTGTAAAACATAAAATGTATTATTGCTAATTTTCCTATAAAAATGTATTTTTTTTTAGTGTTGCCTTGATTATTATTTTGCTATAAAAATTTACTGTTGGTCATTTTATTATAAAATCTACATTTTTTTTTTGTGGGGCGTACACTGTTTGCCCATTGCTGGGACCATAACATGTGTTACCACACCGGGTCAGAGTGAACCTGGGAACAACAGCAATTAAGAAGTGTTTCCACGCTCTTAAAAACTCCAATTCCCCGATCAGATGCCTTGTTGCCGGATGTAGTTTATCGTCATACCCTGGACAAATTGCTGTACAGAAAAGCTTGTTGACAAAGTAACGCTATTCGGCCTTCGGGACATGATTTTGTATATATCTTCATATTCAGGAAAACTTCTTGAAATTTAGAATCCAAAGATTGAAAAATACCAAGTAAAACCATTTATGTTAACAATCACTTTAAAATAGAAGGTCAAGTGAAAATTGACTCAGGCGATGAATATCCGGGTACTTGCAGTTTAACTGAATATGTTTTTTTCTTCTTTTTTAAAATCAAATTCACCCCAGGAAAGACACTAAAGACACTAAGACCGAGTGTGAAAGAATTAGAAAAAAAAAAAAAGAAAAAAAAAAAAGGAAAAAAAAAGAGAAACATTATTAAGGGGAAAGAACACTGCATGAATAATCTAGGAAAATAATAAATAACGATTGACATTGCATTTACATTTTTGAAAATCAAAGTTGGCTGAAAGGCGTGAACCCGGAAGAGAGGTCCACAAACGAGAAGTGCGAGAAAAGAAGCCGTTAGCATAGAACTTGCTGTTACATCTAGCGACGACGATTGTAAATTGATGAAACCTTGTTATCAATCTAGTACTGTGTTTAAATTCACGAAGTCAAGGTACCATGGTGGAGAGTTCATCCTAACAATTACCATGAAAGTATGTATAGAAAAAAGTCACAAGGAAGCTACATTAATGCGGTAGGAAAGTGACTGAAGCCGAGATGCCAGGTACGGACCAATAAAATTAACGATTCTTCATTATGAATAACTTGACCTTTCGGTACTAATTACATGAAAATCCGGACATATATCGTGTAATTGCATGAATCACTCTGTCTCACGTGGTCTAAAAGCATAGGTGTTGGGATTGTATGAATATTCATGTCCGGTGTTTAATTGTATGAGTGTCCTGACTCTGGTGGTACAATTGCATGAGTGCACGGTCATTTGAAGATGGCCAACGATTACCGAAACGATATTTTAGGTTAATTGCGCGCCCACACGAATATATCATAAATGAAGCTTTATGTTTAAATTTTGCCAAATTTGATACTTGTAGGTACCTCATTTCCAAATCGATCTAGTTTTTTTGGAGCAGTTCAAATAGATACTTCTACTATACTCGTCAAATGCTTTTGGATAATCCATAATCCTCTGTTGAATACAAGGCTTCAAAAATGTAGCTCATTTAGTGTTATGCTCCAGGCTAGGACCAAGGAAGAACAACACGAACACGAGAGTAGAAATAACGAAGGTATATTACACGAAATAATAATACAAGATGTGGAAGGTGTTAGTATGACTGTCAGTCTGGTTTGGAGTGAACTACTATCGGCTCGACTCGATTCGATATTTACTTGCCACCCCAGAAGGCCAAGTTTTACGTGGGTTTTCCGAGCCGGGAGGCTCGGCAAAAAAAAGGCCCGTAGAACCCGTATAAACGGGATCGGTTTGGTCAACCTCCCTGAACGAGACTCTACCCTTCGGCGGAGCCTCGTCCGGGTTCCTCTCTGCTCAGAGGCAGAGAGTTCAACCGTCAAGCCGAGCTTCTCGGCTTGATTCGGTATCTAGCCACCCGCCTATGAGGGTTGCATGTGGCACAAGGCCGAGTTTAATGTGGGTTTCCCGGGCCCGTAGGCTCGGCAAAAAAAGGCCCGTAGAACCCGTATAAACGGGGTCGGTTTGGTCAACCTCCCTGAACGAGACTCTGCTCTTCGGCCGAGCCTCGTCCGGGTTCCTCTCTGCTCAGAGGCAGAGAGTTCAACCGTCAAGCCAAGAAGCTCGGCTTGATTCGGTATCTAGCCACCCGCCCACGAGGGTTGCATGTGGCACAAGGCCGAGTTTAATGTGGGTTTCCCGGGCCCGTAGGCTCGGCCAAAAAATACCCGTAGAACCCGTATAAACGGGATCGGGTTGGTCAACCTCCCCGAATGAGACTCTGCCCTTCGGCGAAGCCTCGTCCGGGTTCCTCTCTGCTCAGAGGCAGAGAGTTCGACTGTCAAGCCGAGAAGCTCGGCTTGATTCGACCCTCTCTCTTGAGAGGCGTAGTATACATATTGTTAGGAAGAGTTCATTCTGTAATTATAGGTAAGGACCCATGACATTTAGTTAACTACAAGACTCCAAAAGGAAAGTTTATTAGATTGAATACGAGACTCCGAAAATACAGAACATTTTACTGAATATAAGGCTCCAAAAATACAGTACCTCTTACTGAATACAAGGAAGGGTGACTATAGAAACTGATTAAACATTTATTGTCATCTGGTGGTTGTGTCTTCGATCCCTGCATCAGGTAGTAAAACACCATTAAGAACAAACAAAGACTGGCTATACTGGCTCAAAATAATCAGAGGTAGATTGGTTCGCATATCGTCCGTTTCATCCTCCTCCCTGGTTTTTTGAACAGGACTATGTTTATCCATTGTTTAAGATTGTGTTTCCGGTTCCTTCTAACGTCTTTCCTTCTCTTTCACTTCCTGTGACCCGTTGTATCTTGGTGACATTATTATCTTACTCTGTAACCTCTACCTAGAGTGGCTCTTGGGTCTTGTACATGGTGAACATCATTGTAAAAACACACAATATTCAAGAGACATTCAATATTAGTCAAACAGTGGATAATTGATGATAGCCAAGCGGTACTTGGCGGAAAACTCTTGATTATAACAACGTCTGTAATAATCAAATGACAACAATAATTCGAATGAATTAAATGTATGTAGCTCTCCACATTTTAATAAACTTTGCTGGGGGAGGGCTCAACTGGTTGGGGGTGGGGATTAAGGCAGTTTGATTTTTTATTTCCTTTAGGAAATCAATATTGCACTCGGTGTGAAAGGTGGGGTTTGATATGTTACATATTGACACCAAAAGATAGATTGATAGATTTTACCAATCTTTGAGTATTAATTTTAAAGATGGTCTGAAAAAAAAACTGTACAGAAACACCGAATTTTCGCTTAGAAGATTACTTCAAAGTTTTGCTATTTCAAGAATAAATACAAATAAAGTTGATATCTTTTGTATTATATACATTGAATTGAAAATATATTCAAACCAAGATTTTAATTAATCACCACAAGCAAAATATGCAACTTTTTTTTACTGGATTCGATAAGTAAAAACTGTGTAAAAGATTACAAAAAAAATAAGTAAAAACTATGTAAAAGATTACAAAAAAAAGGCTATTCAATGAATAAGATTTTTTAGATCATTGTTATATCATAATTAATTAAAAAATAGATAAAAGCTTATATAACACTATAATAGGCACAAATTATGAGAAAAATGTTTTGAATTTACATTGTTTATTGAAAATCGTACTAAAACTATTGCACTGTATAATATATTTTATCATATTAGGTTGGTGCAAAAATAATGACGTAATAATGACGTAATAATGACGTAATAATGACGTAATAATGTCGTTTTTTTGAGATTAAAAATACGTCAAAAAACGACATTATTGCGTCATTATTTTGCACCAATCTGATAATATATCTAAATTGTTCAGTATAATTTCCCTTTGAAGTAAATGAAAGTCTAATTTCATGGTAAAATGATTTAGTAATAATATGCCCGTGTCTTGCATCTTGATCATATAAATTTGGGAAGCTTCATTAAATTATAAATTTTATAAGGCTGTGATATAAGGTTTTTACTGATAACAGGAATTAAATACCAATGTTACTATTTTGAAACTAAACTTAATCTTACAATGATAACGATTTGGGGGTTAAAAAAAAAAACTCTTTTTTTCTCCTTATTTATCGTGGCAAACTTCAACTTTCAAACGGAGTGCAATACCATGGTTCCAAAATCGACCTGTCCTGTTTGGGCATATACATTTTATAAATCTGTTTTCCACAACCTAATGAAAACATGTACCTGGTCAGGCCCCTTTTTGTAGAGCAATGTTTATCAAGTTAGTCTCGTAAAGCATTGATAGTGGATTTGAGACTGATCTTACCTGGTGCCCTGCGAATGTTTTTTTCTTTTTCGAAATCAGACCATGGAAAGTTGAGGCAGACAGAAAAATCGACAGATAGAAAAATTGAGATTATTATTATTAATATATTTTTTTAAATAAATAGATAAGATAACAGACAGTAACAAGAGATTAATTCATCGCGGCCACTTTACAAATACTTACCGGAAATGCCCAATTCAAAAAAATAATGAAGGGCGCTTTTATCGATGTCAAAAGCTGGCGTGATCGTCTCGAAAGTCAAGCGACGACGAACTCGTTTTATACATAGCAGTAAAAGAATCCCGCTCTGAAGCCTTTTCGATTTTAATAATTTCACTCCAAACAAAGCGATAAAGCAAATAAGACTAAGAGAATGAAAAAAAAAATGTTAGTGACGAGAAAGGAAAAGAAAAAGGCAATAATCAAACAGACAATGGCGATCGACGTTATATTAAAATTTTTGAAAATTTGTGTTGAGGGGAAAGTAAGAAGCGATAAGCAAGTTCCATAATGGAGATGTGTGTGTTAGAATAGAACTTATAGATATATCCAGTAATTTCAACCGTAAAATAGATTACATTCAGAAAGATCTCCCAATAGTTAAATGATATGGGACCTGGCTTCTAATCTAATATCACATTTATATTCATGAAGTTCACCAGAACAATTGCTATGAAAATCTCTATCTCTGAGATGATGTATTATGGTTACTTACATTATTCGGACTGTTATCCTCATTGACATATTCACAACGTTTCGGCCGTTGTATGCTCCGGCCTTCTTCAGGTGATTGGAATTTCGAAACGAAGCCTTTATTTAGTCCACCGGGGTAGATGGTTTTAGTTCTATGCTTCTTCTGGATGTCTCAGTTATGTCCCTTTAACTTAACTCTCCAATTTTTTTTGGTTCACCCCTTCTGTGGCCTGGTATTGAACTCACAACTCTTTCGGTCTAGTCACTAGATCTAGCCAACGCCTTTATCCACTGGGCCATGTGTCCTTGTACTGATTTGGATCCTTTTCGCTTTTAATAATTTCACCCCAAACAAGGCGATAAAGCGACTAAGACTAAAAAAAAAAAAAATGAGAACATGTTAGTGACGAGAAAATAAAATAAAAAAAGGCAATAATCAAAGAGACGATAGCGATAGACGTTGGATTTAAGTTTTTGAAAATTCCGCAAGTTCCGTAATCGAGATGTGTGTGTATTAGAATAGAACTTATAGATATATCCAACAATTTCAACCGAAAAATATTAGGTTGGTGCAAAAATAATGTCGTTTTCTCACATATGTTACTATGTGAGATAACGACATTATTTTTGCACCGATCTAATAGATTACATTCAGGAAGATCTCCCAATGGCAAATTAATACAGGACCTAGCTACTAATCTAATATCACATTTCTATCCATGAAGTTCACCAGAACAATTGCTATGAAAATCTATATCTCTGAGATGATGTATTATGGTTACTTACATTATCCTCATTTTCATTGCCATATTCACAACGTTTCGGCCGTTGTACGCTCCGACCTTCTTCAGGTGATTGGAATTTCAATCTGAACCCTTTATTTCGTTCACTGGGGTAGATTGTTTTAGTTTCATGTGTCATGTCTCTGTTATTTCCTTTTAACTAAACTCTCCAAGTTTCTCCACTGCTGTAGAGCTCACAACTCTTTTGGGTCTCCAGTCACTGGATCTAAGCAACGTATTTATCCACTGGAATATGTGTCCTTAACACATGGAACTAAAACAATCTAGCCCTACTTCTTACTTTCTGTCTTTTTTTGTTTACTTCCTACTGGCCACTCTTTATTTCTTTTTTTTTTTTGTATATCTTTATTTCCTTTTTTAACTCTATTTTTTTAAAATCTCCATTCGTTCACCCCATATCTTCAAAAGTGAGCAAACTCGACCATTGAGTATATGTAACAGGTGTAACAGCAAAATTGTGCAAATCAGGTAACAACATAATTATCCACCCACAAAATGCTTAATCTCTATAAATTCATTAACCTAATGGAATATTCCAGGTTTTCAGATAAGACGTTTAGCCATCTTGACACTATTTGTCGTAAGAATCACTGAAAAAACCCTTGAAACAGCTAGAAAGAGAACAGGTTAAAATCGTTTTGTATCAGCCCCACTTTGTCTTCGCAATTGAGCAATGGCGAGATGAAGAACGATCATTCAGGTCTTTAGTAATGGTACCAACATTCATACTCTGGCTTCCGTCTTACAACTCCATTCAAGAACCATCACGACAACGGTGAATAACTTTTTTATAAAAGAGGGAACAGTAGAGAGGAAAATTGGATCAGGAGGTCACAACAGGATGAGGGATCATCTTTTTACCTTAGAGTCCAATGGTGTTATAAAAATATCAGAGAATTCCAGTAAGATACCTTTAATCATTTCTAAGATACAACGATTCAAAGCTTAAATTAGATATTTTGCTGTTACACCCGCTACACACACACACACACACACACACACACACACACACACACACACACACACACACACACAAATACATACATATATATATAAGAGGACACTGTGGTCAATGCCGAGTGCCGACAGTCTGTTTCATACAATATTAAAATATCAATATTAATATTTAAAATAAGTAATTATTAATAATTTTCTTTACCGTTCGCATAGTACAAGGCCCAATGTTAATGACGGTATTAGCCGTTTCTTTACAAGGAAACATTTGGCATTCGACAAGTGCGAGAAAATAAACCACGAGCATAGAACGGTTACATCTAGCCAATTCGACTGTAAATTGGTGAGACCTTGTTGCTAATTTAGTCATTTAACTGCCATGCGTGATACACGCTTGGGCGATCATGTATCTTTCGATACATGACTGACGAGGTGCATTTTCTACGTAGGTTGCCATTACTTTCTGCGGTAGACTGGTTCCTAAGTCTGTCCTGTTATCCAATCCAGAGCTGGAGGGAGAATATATAGAGTCATACCTTATTTGTGCGTAAGTGAATCTAACGAGCTCAACTGGAATTCAAACTCGGCCCTCCCAGATCTCACCCCGAGCCGATAGCCATCACACCGCAATGCACATTCAAATCTAGTACTACGGTTAAATTCAAAGTCTCTGTGTTATAGCGAAGAGCTCGTCCGAATAATTACCATGAAAAAGACACAGAGAGGCAACCTTACAGCGGTGGGAAAGTGACTGAAGCCGAGCCACCAGATAAGGACCTATAATATAGCTGATTACTCTTTGGATTTTATCAAGAATGTCTAAATATACAGCAGGAACACAGGACCATATGTAGCAGCAATATTCAAAGCAAGGATAAATGGTAGACTTATATATATGTAAGATAGATCCAGGAGAGAAAAATTGTCTTGCACGACACAGTGAACCAACTTTCTAAGCAGCGGACCTATCAATAGATTCAATATAATATTTCCACTTCATGTCAGCCAAGAATGTTCGTCTGGGAAGGCGAACTCTCCTCGTGGTTTTCTACAACTCCTTAGATGCAAAATAAACGCTTTCTCACAACCTATACATGTATGAATATTCATTTATCTTTTGACGGAGAAACTTCAATAGCTAACTGTTGTTTTAAACCCTATTCAAATATTTGAATAGTGACTTTCTCAATTCTACTCACCGACAAAAAGCTTCACTCATTATTTGAATAGTTTCACTCATTCATAAAGAATGCTTTCTTTTCAACATAGAAAGACATTTGCATTTAATTATTTTAATTCAAAACAAACTTATCCCAACGTTTTTCTATCGGCATATTTAATCAACTTTCGTTATTTACACGTATTATATAAAAAGATTATTTTGCTTGTTGTCAGCTATCAGGTCATCCCATAAGTTGTGTCCAAATTTTGAATAAAGAAAACAAGTGACCAAATGTTACATTTAATTACAGATTCAATCAACAATGTATTTTCCCTGATTATCTATGACTTCATTCCATCTATTAACAAGCTTACTAATTCCATTACTGTAAGATTCTTTTGGCTTTGATTCGAAAAACTCACAAATGTCAGTTTTAACCTCTTCCTGTGTTACAAAAGCTGTTTCTTCCAAATGATTCTGTAAGCTACGAAACAAATGGTAGTCTGAAGGAGCAAGATCGGGAGAATAAGGTGGATGAGGAATTTTCTCCCAACCAAGTTCTTCGATCTTTTGTGACGTGATTCTTGTTGTGTGGGGTCGCACATTGTCCTGATGAAAGATCACCTCTTTTCGATTCTCAGGAGAAGGTCTTTTTTTGCTCAAAGCTTGGTTCAAACGCTCTAATTGCTGACAGTATATTTGAGCATTAATTGTTGCATTAGGCGGTAAGAATTCAAAGTGGATTATTCCTTGGCGATCCCACCAGATTGAAAGAAGAACCTTTTGCCCATGAAGTTCCCTTCTCAGTTGTGGCTGGGGTCCTTCCCCTTTACCAAGCCACTATCTACGACGCTTAACATTTCCATAAAACATCCATTTTTCGTCGCCAGTCACAAGTCAATCCAAAAAAGATGAAACAAGTTGGCGAGAATGGAGAGAAGAGCAGATGTCAACTCGAGATTTGAGGTTGTTTTCAGACAATTCATGAGGCAACCATTTTCCAAGTTTAGGAATTTTTCCAGGCTATTGAAGATGACGATGAACAGTTGTATGGTTTGAACTGAGAACCACTGCCAATTCCTCAACTGATAAAGCAGGATTTTCTTCAAGGGCTGCTTCAAGAAGCTTTTCATCAAACTCAACTGGACGTCCGGTTCGATCTTCACCTTTAAGGGTGAAATCTCCACCTCTGAATTTTGCAAACCATCTTCTGCAAGTTCTTTCATTCACACATTCCTCTCTATAAACTGAGTCAATGTTTCTAGCCGCTTCGGCTGCTGAGTTTCCTTTCTTGAACTCATAAAGCATTATGTGCTTCAAATGATTCTTGGGTACTTCCACGTTAGCAGGGTTTTAATCAAACAAAATTTAATTTTATTGTTCTCTGAAATAAAATTTGATCAGTTTAAATGCATCTAAACATAGATATAATGTTCAGCTCCATTAGACATTATAAAATAGTCTTTAAATTTCATTCATTTTAATAAAAAGTTAAAATTCGGACAGAACTTATGGGATGACCTGATACATAAGAATGTGTCCCATCACGGGATTTATTGAACGTTTATAGGGTTGTTATTCGATTTTTTTCTCATTTGAAAACAGTTTTGCAAGTGCGTTTATATGTTGTGTAATGGACAATGGCTCGGAATAGGAAATCGAGATCGAATTCAAATCGGGTTCGTTACATTTTTTTTTTTTCACCCTGTTCAAGTTAGGTGGCCAAATGTAAGGAGTGATGGGGTCACAGAAATTGATTAACAAAACTGTATGTATTATCCTGCATGTGTGGCATAGTGCAGAATCATGTTGCTAGACAGGGCCTTCCAGCAGCCACCCTCTTGACCTACGGCAGCATTATCTTTTTGTAGGTTTCTACATATACTTCATACTAAACGCTTTCCTCTTATATCCATTTCTCATAAAAATTATAATTAATAAATTAATTAATTGTAAGTATTTTAAAATGAGGAGTTACTTAAATTAATTGTAAGTATTTTAAAATGAGGAGTTACTTTCCAATGACCCCGTATATCAAGTAAGACGTAGACTATCGTGACTCAGTATTGACCTAAAGGTTCACTTTTATATTTACACACGTTCTTTTGCTGATGTTGAGCACTTTTGCCTATAGTACTTATTCGCAAAACTTATTATATATATATATATATATATATATATATATATATATATATATATATATATATATATATATATATATATATATATATATATATATATATATATATATATATATATATATATATATATATATATATATATATATATATATATATATATATATATATATATATATATATATATATATATATATATATATATATATATATATATATATATATATATATATATATAATATTCGTTCTTTGACAGGATTCGAATCTGCATCCTATACGGAACTGTCAAAGAACGAATATTTTCTATGAAAATTTCTCGGACATTCAGGCCGGATTGAAGTTTATAAGCAGTAAAATTCGACCTTGCCTACCGAACTCTTCTTTGTAGCCTAACGGTAAGGCACGTCAGCGTAAATGACGGTTCCGTATAGAATGCAGGTTCGAATCCTGTCAAGGAACGAATTTTTTCTATGAAAATTTCTCGGACATTCAGGCCGGATTGAAGTTTATATGTATTAGCATACCTTATTATATATATGTTATATTGTTATTAAGACAACAGACATTTTGTGTCGATTAATTTTATTGATCGACTTCTTCAAATTACTAATAATCCTTCTCAAATAAGGAGAGTATTCCGCCAGAAATTTTCCAATGTTAACGTCCACGCTTTCGACTTTCTTAAGTCATCATCAGGGTGGGTAGAGACAAATGAGTGTAGTGACGTGGCAAAATGTGCTGTGACGTAAGTGAAGTGTGTGTTTGTGTGAATTTTATTTTATGTTCTATACATTTGAGGATGCGGCCTGTTAAATTCTAACTGTTTATATTCATAGATGTTTGTTTTTGTGGAATGAATATTGCTTCCGAGATCATAGATCTATTTTGACTGTTTGATTTTTCTAGTATTTTGTTATTGTTTGCGAGTAGCTGTCTAATGTAACGATGATCCTTATGCTGATTAATAATTTGTTGCCTGATGGCACTTTGGTTCGATAGGTGGTAGGTGTGCATATATATATATATATATATATATATATATATATATATATATATATATATAGTCCTTGTTTTAAGTGTGGGCGATTATGGGGCTCAGTTATCGACCTTGAGAAAAAGATGACTTAGCATCAGCGTCGGATTCACTTACTTTCTATACTGTACTATCATCCTAGAGCGAGCGTCATTATCAAAATAGACGGACGGTTAAACGATACATGTATATATTTAAAAATATAAAATGGTGACAATTTACCCATCGCGCTCTCTTTCTCTCTCTCTCTCTTCATATATATATATATATATATATATATATATATATATGAGGGGGAGATAGAGATAGAGAGAGATGTACATATAGACCACTAAAGTATGAATTGGGTGCGATGGATAAATTACCGCCATTTTCTATTTTTAATTTTGCGCATGTGCATTGTTTGTTTTTGATTTTGTCAACTGCACTGTATAGTAGGGTCAATTGGGCACTGTCTGTGCGAAAAAGAGCACCAAGTCGCAATTCACTCCGCCAGAAAATTTGTAAACGGCATGGTGTACTACTGGGCATTCACACCGAAATCTTTATTACGAACATTTCAGAATGTTTGGATGTCAATCGGGGGACATTGCAATGTATTCTGAAAGAGTTGGATGAGTCTAATGGTGATTACAATAGTGTTTTGGAGTGATCACTAGAGATGGCGACGTTATGTCTCCATTCATCTTCCCACTTGGCTTCAGCCTCAATTCGGAGGCCTACATTGTGTGAATTGCAACATATATATATATATATATATATATATATATATATATATATATTGCAGTATTTATAGGTGAGAAAGAATATGTATAGATAGAGAATGTCCGGCCATGGAGACTCTCAGTTTCGTTTTTCAACGCGATCAAGTTTGAATATCATATGACTGTCGCCATTCAGTTGTGTTTCCCATGTCTAGCCTTTCTGTAATTATCTATCTGTATCTATCTGTATATCTCTCTTCATAAAGATTTTTTTTATTGGTATGTCGTGATTGTAGGATGATAGAGAGGATAGATTTCTTACCACAAACACACACACACACACACATATATATATATATATATATATATATATATATTTATATATTTATTACTTTTATTGGTAGGTCGTGATTATAGCATCACATCTAAGATAGATTTCGGACCACATAGGTACAAGTTTTTATGTGTTTCCGTATATATATATATATATATATATATATATATATATATATATTTTATTGGTATGTCGTGGTTGTGAAGGCACGTATCGGATAGATTTCGAATCGTAAATATACACATACATGTATATGTATGTATATATAATGTGTGTGTGTGTCATTTGAGAATTTATGTCCTTTTTTCCTTGTCAGGTCGTGATTGGGGGCGTGTTAGCTGTATCCATTCAGGTGGCCTCTAAAAAAATTTTGTGTTCAGTCAGCTACCCTTAAACCAGACACTAACGGCAATGATTATCAATAGGACCTTGGAGAATCTCTCTTTCTGTCTCTTTATTAAGAAAAAAAAGGGAGCTGTATTTTTTAAAGCGACACAAAGAGACCCTCCTTTCGTTCCAAACATTTCTCCCTGAACCAGCGTCATAAAGATGCCAAAACGTTCGTATTCCCTTCTATTTGACTATTGTTTACCTTTACATGTACTTGTAGTCCAACTTCAACCCGGAAAACATCTCAGGTTTCTCTTATTCTCGATTTAAAGGTTCTCATAAAGTTTTAGCTTATTATTAGTAATAGACGAGAGAGAGAGAGAGAGAGAGAGAGAGAGAGAGAGAGAGAGAGTAGAGTAAAGTAGAGTAGAGTTATAAGAAAAATAGGGGCAAACTTTGTATCCCCTCTCTTTTTTGTGGAGTGTGGGTAATGCCATCTCTTTTCAAGACCGGGTGTAGAATCACATATTGATAATCTCTTTATGTTATTTACATTAATCGGGCTGTTATACTCATCTTCATTGTTATATCCACAACGTTTCGGCCGTTGTACGCCCCGGCCTTCTTCAGGTGATTAGAATTTCGAACCGAACCCTTTATTTCGTCCAGCAGGGTAGATTGTTCTAGTACCACGTGCCACGCCTCTTCCGGATACCTCAGTTATTTCCCTTTAACCTAACTCACCAAGTTTTTTGGTTCACCACTGCTGTCGCCTGGTATTGAACTCACGACTCTTTCAGTCTAGTGACTCGATCTAGACAACGTCTTTATCCACTGGGCCATGTGTCCTTGAACGCTCGTGCCTTCTTCAGGAAGGCTGGAGCGTAAAACAGCCGAAGCGTTGTGAATATGGCAGTGAAAATCAGGATAACAGCCGGAATAATGCAAATAATGTCATTACTAATAATACCTCATAATAATAAGCTGTCAAATTTACTTCTTAATGATGGAATACGGAGATATAAACAGTGATTACCTTTTTTTCATGTCATGTCTCTTTAAGACCGGGAACGATTCTGATTCACCACAAATTACTCATATTGATTTTTTCTTATTTGTCTTGCATTCCTGGAACTGTTTTTCCCACCTTCTTCTCCACAGTCCGCAATTCAATGTTTTCCTTCTCTTACATTTGTTACCCAACTCACGTTATTTAATTCATAGAAGAGAGAAGGGCATGAAAATGAGCGCAATGGACTGGTCGAAAATTGAACTCAGCTCGTCGATTTTACATTCGGCGCCGATATCTGCCACACTACCTTCAGATTGCCAAAATTTATATTACTTTTGGATAGGCATCTTCAAGAAATTCGATTAAGAAAAAGAGGACGCATTGATGTAAAAAGGTATAATAAAGATATTATAAAAAGAAAAGGTCAACGTCAAAACATTTGTGTTTTTAAGACGAAAGGTCAAAGGAATTTTTTAATGGAAACCTTGAAAATTTGGGTTAAAAAATCTTTTTTCTTTTTTTTTTCTTTGATGTCAGTGCGGGATTATAAATTTTTAGGGGAAAATTGGGCGTATTTGTGCAGTAAAAAAATTTTGAAATTGTTGCAAAAATCAGATAATTATTGTATTTTAATAATGTAATTCCGAGAAAGTGCTATGGATTTTCCGTGCTGTAAATGTTTGAACGGGTGGATCTAAAGAATTGAACACATCTGAACTTTTGGCGCAAAAAACAGCCGTAGAGCAGCAATAGGCATTTCACGTTGAGTCTTTGAGTTTGGTTTAGTTTGTTTTACGGCATATCAACACCTCAATGGGTTATTTAATGCCGACAACTTTTGTTACTGGTAATATTTTTTTTTCAAAATGTATTTCTGGTAATATGTGTTTCTTCAATACACTTTCATAGTATTTTGACCCAAGTTTGAGTGTTAACTATTTTCCCATAGCTGGGACCCTAACGAGTGCTACCACCCCGGGTCAGGGTGGACCTGGGAACATCAGCAATTAAGAAGTAGTTCCACGCTCCTCAAAACCTCCTGATCAGAGGCCTTGCCGCTGGATGTAGTTTATCGTCTTACCCAGGACGCGGATGTAGTTTATTGTCATACCCGGCACGCGGATGTAGTTTACCGTCTTATAAAGACGCAGATGTAATTTATCGTCTTACCCAGGACGTGGATGTAGTTTATTCTCATACCCCGCACGCGGATGTAGTTTACCGTCTTATAAAGACGCAGATGTAATTTATCGTCTTACCCAGGACGTGGATGTAGTTTATTCTCATACCCCGCACGCGGATGTAGTTTACCGTCTTATAAAGACGCGGATGTAATTTATCGTCTTACTCAGGACGTGGATGTAGTTTATTGTCATACCCGGCACGCGGATGTAGTTTACCGTCTTACCCAAGACGCGGGTGTAGTTTATTGTCTGACCCAGGACGCGGATGCAGTTTATCATCATACCTTGGACGGGAGTCATTAAGAAAGAGTGGCACCTATGGATTCCTCCACAAGAATTCGTAAGAGATTTTGAACTCCATCAAGGGTGGAAAGTAAGAACTATACAGCTCCAGCCTAGATTTGTTAGCAATACACTATTTTTCGTCTAATCTGATTCTCGTTGAGTTAAATCATAGCAGAAGGAGTCGGATACTTACAGGAGTGATATAATGAGCTGAGCATTATTTCATCAAAACTGTTACCATTTGAGGTCATGAGTTCTCTCATCTTCAGTGACATTTTATATGATTCGAACATATTTTGCCAGCCTTCTCTGTCCTCTGCGAAATCGTTGCAGAGCTTCCTTGATTGTAAACTTCTCCAAAGGAAAAGTGGGATCTTTCTGCCTTGTTTTCTTTTTTTTTTTTTAATATCTCGGTTCAGCATTGTGACTATGCTAGTTCTTGACCAGTGAACTTTTTAAAGTCAGTCTTTTCAAAATAAAACTCTATGCCATTGTTAGGTGAGAATGTCACTTGTATGAAACACACGTCCATTTTGTACTTTTTTTTATGTTCATCACTAACTGCTCTTACTTCTCGCTCCGGGTCAAGCCCCGTAAATTGAAAGTTTCAACTGAAAAGATCATGACGTTGGAAGTTCAGTAACATTTTCCGAATATTGTCTTTCTCATTATGCAACCGTCTTAAATAAGTAGTTACTGCGTAACAGTAACTGGAGCAGCCATTACCTACTCCGCAGACAATTATTTGCAACATCTTTATCATTGGATTAAATATATGAGTTCCAGTTGATGTCTGAAGTGAATGTGAGATCAAATAGATAGATGTATTCTTCTTCAAACTTCCTTATTTGTCGCATAATCTGTTCATGGTATTCGCAACATTTATTGAAAAAAATACATCTCG
The DNA here is from genome assembly GCA_963932145.1 of Acanthosepion lycidas. NCBI lineage: Eukaryota > Metazoa > Mollusca > Cephalopoda > Sepiida > Sepiidae > Acanthosepion > Acanthosepion lycidas. The sequence continues at coordinate 28,394,184 of OZ010584.1, forward strand.
CATGTATCAATTACTTTTATCTGAATTGGTGACGAATCGGCAGCTTTTACTGCCACAAAGGAAGACAGATGTTACATGGAAGTGCTGCACTCTTTTTTTTGTAATATTATTTTTCGATTCCTTTTCGGAAAAGTGTCTTGAGGTAAATGAAATAGGCTTCTACAGAAACGTAGGATTCTGAGAATACCATGTGAACAACGAAGAAAATAGAAACAAAAAGGATACATACTTAATATAAGGAAGAGGAATATTGGGCACATAATGAGGAAAGAAGGCTGGGAAATTTTGACACTCACAAGACATAGTGAGGGAAAGAGAGACTGAGAAAAGCAGTGCATAATCTACCTTACGGACTTGTTGCAATTTTTAGAACAGAAAATGGCTTTATTTATTTCATTTGATTAAAAAAATATCAATTAAGTAATCCTTTATTTATAACGATCGTAAAAGACCAGACAAGAGATTTTTTTTATAGTAAGGTTCACCCTTTAGAAGGCCCGAGGGTCACTTGTGGTAGAGGGCTACGTTAAGAGGTAATTTGTGCGTGTAAGAATAGAAAACGGTTAACCCTAGCATTGAACAGGTTATGATTGTAGTGTTCAGGGAAACATCCTCTTGGGAGTCGGTTCCATAGAGCAGAGGTTCGCTGGAAGAAGCTGTCAAACTTACTTCTTACTGATGGAATACGGAGGGGATGTGGGCAGCTTGCTACTATGTAAATGGCATGCCACGTCGGTTTGAATTGGCCAGACTAGGGAATATAGTTCTTCCGAGCACTTTCACTGGACGTATCGCTAGAACACCGAGAGGCTGGCCACATCCCGCCTATGGGAGAGAGGTTAAAGGATGGAGAATAATTCGTTACCCACAAGGGCTCAGTGACGCTTTGGAGAGTGGTCTGTGCAGCTCCCGCCCAAATATGGCAATAGTACTCTATTTTCGGCCTGATATGGCTTTTGTAAACGTAAGAAGACCGCATGAGGAGTCCGGTACTTACAGGATACAACGGTCATTTTCATATTCCTAAATTAAAAGTTATTAATGTTTTAGAAAGATTAACTTATGTTACTATTTCTAAATGATAAATATAAATGTCTATAAAAAAAGTTTATTTTTATATTTCAAAATAAAAAATCAGAAATATCTTTCAAAAGATACTTATGTTACTATTTCTAAATAAAGAACATCAATGTCTACAAAAGAAAATTATTTTCATATTTCAAAAAAAAGGCATACATGTCTATAAAAAGACACTTATTTTAATATTTCTAACCAAAAAAAGCATTAATGTATAGCAGAAGGAGCTTGTTTTTCATATTTCTAAATAAAGCATAATGTGTATCTGAAGAAGTTTATTTTCATATTTCTAATCAAAAAGCTATATATGTATAGAAAAATTAGCTTAGTCTCAATAGCTTATTTTAAATGTGTCAGTTCCACTTGAGGTCAGATGCGAGTTTGAGGCCCAATAATCTTTCAAAGCACGGTGCCTCCCCGAGGGAGACATCCGTTTATTTTGATTGGTGGTATTTCGGGGTCTGATCGGTGATAATAGAATGTAACTAGCTTGGTCTGAAATTATAATGGAATAACCTGCCACCCCCATGAGTGACTACACTATAGGTAGTAACTAACTATAAGTATCCGTAAGGCAACGGACTACAGAGAGATTTGCTGGAATCTGTTCTAGCAAGAAGGTCGAATCTCTACCCGAAGGCAGAGAGGAATCCGGACGAAGCTCTGCCGAAGGGCAGGGTTTCGTTCGGGGAGGTTGACCAACCCGATTCTGTTTTTACAGTTTCTGCGGGCATTTTTTGGCCGAGCCTACGGGCTCGGAAAACCCACGTAAAACTCGGCCATGTGCCACATCTTTCCCTCGTGGTGGCGGTGGAGGGGAGGGGGTAAGTAAATATTGACTTGCTGGAATCTGTTCCAGCAAGACGGTCGATCTCTTTGTCTTCGGGCAGAGAGGAACCCGGACGAGGCTCTGACGAAGGGCAGGGTCTCCTTCGGGGAGGTTGACCGACCCGATTCTGTTTTTACAGTTTCTGCGGGCATTTTTTGGCCGAGCCTACGGACTCGGAAAACCCACGTAAAACTCGGCCTTGTGCCACATCTTTCACTCGTGGTGGGGCAAGTAAATATTGATTTGCTGGAATCTGTTCCAGCAAGACGGTCGATCTCTCTGTCTTCGGGCAGAGAGAAACCCGGACGAGGCTATGCGAAAGGGCAGTCTCTCGTTCAGGGACGTAGACAGACTCGAAACCGTTTATGCAGGGTTACGGAGAATTTTTGCCCCAGCTTATGGGCTCGGATTGCCCCACATTAAATTCGGCCTTGTGCCACATCTGACCTCGTGGGGAGGCTGGTAAATATTGTCTAGCTGGAATCTGTTGTGTACGACTCTGACTTACGCGAGAACTACCGACCTTCCAATAGTCGCCCTCATTACTGGATTGACTTGCGACGATCTTGTGCATAACTGTTACCTTTATTTTTATTATACTGGTTCCTTATAATAAACCTTATTTTACCCACCTTGTTTTTTCAAGGTATATTCCTATTAGCACGGAATATAACACATGAATAACAAAATGGAATTTGTTTCTTTTTTAAAATTACAGTGGAACCTCGGTTCACGAATTTAATTCGTTCGCTAGGTCTTTCGTAAGCCGAAATGTTCGTAAGCCGAAATGTTCGTAACCCGAAACTATTTTTCCCAATAGGAACCAATATAGAGAAAAAAAAGTCACGCTACAATAAGATTGTAAAAGAAAAGTACGCCACAACACACGAATATATACAAGACGGCGGTCGACACAGAAATGATTCCGTTCGGGTTAACTCGATTCGGAAATGTTGTTCGAGAACAGAAATTTTGTTCGGTAACCGAGGCATTTTCATCTGGAATTTTCTGTACGAAAACCGATTTGTTCGACATGTGAAACGTTCGAAAACCGAGGTTGCACTGTAATTATAAATATGAGTATCTACGCCGGTAGACATTTATTTCAATGTTTAAATAAAAAAAAAAATGGGATGTCTATTCAAGCAGGCGAACACACGAAATATAATACAGCATATAACGATTCCTATGTGACTTTTGCATTTTCTGTCACATGTTTCGTTGCCTTTTGTACAATGCCCAGAGAGTCAAATTTCAGTATTTGTTTAATTTGTAAACAAAAGTCTAACTGTTGTTTTAAACCCTATTCAAATATTTGAACAGTGACTTGCTCGATTCTACTCACTGACACAAAACTTCATTCATTATTTGAACAGCTTCACTCATTCATAAAGGATGCTTTCTTTACAACTTCAAAAGGCATTTGCATTTAATTAATCTTACTGAAAACAAGATGAACTGGTCACGTCATCCACATGAAGCAACATCTCATTTGCAGACGCCTGTTGTACGGAGAGCTGCTATGTGGCAGAAGACATCACAGACGACCAAAGAAACGGTACAATGACTCAATTAAAATTAACCTAGACTGGCGCAAGGTCAGACTAAAGGAGGTAGAGGAGTTTGCTGTCGGCCAAGAGCCGGTGTAAAGTTTTCGTACCCTACCCAGCGCTGATCTATGATACATCTTACTCTCGAATCTATGACACCGTACCCCCACTCTACTAAGTCTCAATTTCCATAAGGTAGTATTCACATAAAATGCAAGTTCTATTGTAAACTAATTATGTACTATAATGGATCATATGCAATATAAGTGAACAATTTAACAAGAAAAATTGAAAATTAAATACAATGCATTTCAATACTAATTATAGAGATGTCATAATACATTATTCCATTTATATAAATAAATGTGAATGTCAGTATGTCACACTTTTTCAACTTTACTCGTAAAGGCCGTATCTCAACAAATCATACTATTTTGGAATGAGGTCGACTCCGTGTGCAAATTAAAAACATTCCGGGTTGGATCCGAACCCGCAATCCTGAAATTTTGGATTCCCAAATTTTCATTACTGCGATTGTTTTTGGCGATTTTTTATGTAACTTTTTCGCCCGATAACAATTTTTATAACTTGGAAATAAATTTGGGAATAATTAAAATTAATTGCGAAATCCACCGAAAATCAGCCATGAAATAAACTAATTGTGTGTACGTAAATTAAGGAACTACGTTCATTAAATTTGTTTTTAAATTAAGTGACGGCAGGAGAATTATCATTGAACTTTTAAAAGGTAACCTTAAATATTAATGCAATACTTAAATGCACCGATCAGTTTTGAGTTCTTCTGTAGTTTATTGTTGCCTATCGCATACGGCAGCAGTATGCCACGCAAAAAGAAATCTCCTCCAACAGAGGACCAGATTGCAATCAAAAGAGCCAAGGCTGCAGCGAGGAAAAGAGTGTCCCGTGCAAATGAAACCCCAGATCAAACGGCGGCCAGTAGAGCTTCCAATGCTGATGATATGCAAAGACTTAGGGACCCTCAAGCTAGTAATCAAGACGAAGGTCCAATCAAGAGTTGGAGCTAGCTTAAATGCCGCCCGATACGGCTGGTTTTAAGTTATTCTTAAATAGTCAACAATGTTTTGCGGCAATTATTAACATCAACTTGAGATCTTTCTTGTTAAAAAGTTGAATAATTTTAACACATTCAACATTATGGACAGAAAAATAGTGAATTTCTTATAGTGTTTTTGTTTTTTAGAAATTTAGTATGAGCAAAACAAATTCACGGATTTTGACGAAAAAAAAAAGAGACCCCAGAATGACGTCAAATTGCGCGAAATTTTCATCGTTTAATAGTCAGTTAGTTGCGCTCAGTTTAATTTGTAACATATAAATGTAGGTAAAAAAAAGTAAATGTTAGTAAGATAGCGAGGGTCATAAGACATTGCAAAAGGGCCCCAATCAGGTTCCCTCAGATCGGAGTGTGGCGGGTTTAAAACGCGGCATCCCTGAATTCAGAGATTTGTGTTTCTTCAATGCGCATAGAGCGAACCTTAGTTACGGTTTCTGGCGTGATTTGAATAATGCCAGTACCTTGGGTGACGATGATTTGTCGCGTTGTCCTAGCACAAATATCAGCGGATTCCGAACAGTTCAGTCTACCGAGATATCCCAAAAAGTGTCTGTGATATAATCGGTCCTGACCAGGCATCTCGACTTCAAACACTTTCCAACCGCCATATTTTCATAACATTTTTTTTTCTGACGGGTTTTTCTCTTTTGCTATCACGACTTCATCAATTTAAGCGTGCTGCTAGATTTTCATATTTTAATAGTTGTGTTCAGTTTAATTTGTAACGTATATAAATGTAGGTAGAAAAAAAAAGCAAATCTATTAGTTTGGTGCAAAAATAATGACGTAATAATGTCGTTTTTTTGACGCTAAAAATACGTCAAAAACGACATTATTACGTCATTATTTTTGCACCAACCTAATACATAAGATAGCGAGGTTAGCAAAGCACTGTCGGGGGCCCACAGTTCGTGGATTACAAGCACCGACCCTGCTGCCGATCAATTGTTTGGTGGGCCATTTTCCGCCAAATCTGAGGAAAATTTGAAGAAGCCAAAATAAAAAGAAAATCCCTACTCTATGCGAACATTGTGGCTTTCACTAATTCCATTAGTTCAGATATTTACATCTAACACCCGCCATGCCATATACATGGGATGATCTATCCTCACTCCTTTCATATTCCATTAGTCAGGAGGAAGAGCGCTGCTACCTAATGGAAAGACCTGAGTAAATGCGTACCTGATCGCTACATTCTTAACGTTATATCCCCTTCTCAGTCCATAGAACATCCTCATTTAGTAACCCTTTAACATTGAGTAGCTTTTGAGACTTTTATTGGGTGAACATTTAGTAAAATATAAGGACATTGTCGCCAGAAATCTTTGACAGTTATCAAAACCACTTACTTCCAGCGCCCACACGGTTCCAGACTCTGCATGTCCAGAGTTGGGTTGCGGAACTACTCCCAGATGCAGTGAAGAATTTCAAAAGGTATCGAAGGAGAGTCATAACTCAAAACAAACATATTTCACCTTATCTCATTTGACAAACTTTAACAGCGAGGCAATATTAAGAAAACTAGAATTTGCACCAGGATTTGTTAGTGTTTGACATAAACTTAACAAAATAAGATACGTAGATGACACAGTGTTGGTGACAGACACAGAATGAAAATCGCAGAAGCTATTTGATAAAGTAATCGAGGAAAGCGTGAAAGAAAAACGAACCGTCAACTGTGAGACAACAATACATTGTTGTCGGCGAGTGGATCATCCCAAGACGCAAGCCACATATTGGAAACGTCAACATTAAGCAAGTACAGAGGTTTAACTATCTGAGAAGTGGTTTAACAGACGACAGAATGTGCAACGTAGAAATCAGAATAGCAAAAGATCCCTTCCGAAGGTGCAAGACGTCTCATCAGCGCAAACTCAACGCATCCGACTCAACACATCCGACATGCAAACTATTTTTTCGTCGACTTTGTAAGAACAAATAAAAGTAATTTATCAAGGAGTATTTTTTTTTTTTTTTAAATATAACTTTTTAAAACCGAATAAAATGTTTACTTCTTTGATAACTGCTCCAAACTCCGTGTGAATCCACGCACCAAAACTACAGCTTTGGCCACAACACGAAAGTTTTAAGTTTATCTTTTACTAAACTTATCAAATACACATAAATGACCTTCCTGTGCACATTTTTTTATTTTCCTGGCTATGGCGGAGGAAACAAAAACCTTGGAGAGTTTTCAGGACGAATTAACTAAAAGGTAAGGTATGTGGAATTAAATACTCTTCACTCATCGAATAAATAAAGGGTCCGATTCAAAGTTCAGACAAATATTACTAGAAGAGGGCGGACAAGCGAAACCTTGTGACGGTAAGGCAGGCTATTTTTGTTCCTTGTTTAAGAAAATCAACATTGCCCTCGGTGCGAGGGTTCGTGTGATACGTACTAATACCAAATATTAGTCTAAAAGTTTTTATCAATTTTTGAGCATTTAGTCTTAACAATCGTCTGAAAAATGTACCTAATTTCTGCAGGATTTTGCTTACAAGATTTTCTTTAAAATATTACTATTTCAAGAATAAATATGAATAAAGTTGATATCTTTTGTATTGAACACATTGAATAGAAAATATATTCAAACCAGAATTCTAATTAATCAGCACAACCAAAATATGCAATTTTTTTAATTTAGTAAAATTGTATAAAATAGCGTCAAAGATTACAAAAAAGGCTACTCAATGAATAAGATTTGTTAGATCATAATTAATAAAAACAAATAGATATATATATATATATACCACCATAATACTGCTGGGCACAAATCATAAGACAAAATGTTTAAATTTGGATTCTTTATTGAAATATTTATACGACTGGACAGCTATTATTGTATTATGTATGTATGAATTTAGACCATGAAACCCAGGTTCGAATCTCATCTTATTTGTCAGTAAGGAGACTTCCTCACGTAATCGGACTAGAGAGGTCGATCCTTTGGGAAGTACCTGAAAATCATCAGTGAAATTGGCTAGACGGAACCCTTTGGGGCCGTCGATAGCTGTGCTAGCACGACGTCACAAGTCATCGTGACCGAGGGTTTGAGCGGGCTGGCCTTGTTCGGATTGTTGATCAAGCTAGATCACGCGCTCTCTATACCAGAAACTGTAACTGCTCAGCATAGTGTTGAAAAAACATAAATGTGCCAGAGCGGGTGTCTGCAATGGGGATTAGATAGCCGCTCTAGTAGACGGGCATCCTTAGATGGATGGATATGCGCTTAAGGTAAATGTTAGCTGCTCGGAATGAGAAATTGAAGAGCCATATTCGAACGACAGTCGTTCTTTTAACATTCACTTACGCGCATACCCCTAGGAAAGATATGAAACCATTTCTTTTCTTCTCCCCTCCACCTATGGGTTAAACATCTTTTGCCTTGATGCCAATCAGTTTCGGAGAAGAAAGCTGAGTATTAATCTGTATATATATATATATATATATATATATATATATATATATATATATATTAAAGACATTTTTATGTTTAACGTTCTTTTTATAGATACAAGTATTTAAGTAAATGCTCTGTTTACAATAAACAGTATTAAATAACATTTACCGGCCTGAATGTCCGAGAAATTTTCATAGAAAATATTCGTCCTTTGACAGGATTCGAACCTGCATCCTATACGGAACCGTCATTTTCTATGAAAATTTCTCGGACATTCAGACCGGTAAATGTTATTTAATACTGTTTATTATAAACAGAGCATTTACTTAAATACTTGTATCTATAAAAAGAACGTTAAACATAAAAAAATGTCTTTAACAAATAAATTGTCGGACTTTGTCCATTTCTTAATATATATATATATATATATATATATATATATATATATATATATATATATATATATATATATATATATATATATATATATATATATATATATATATATATATATATATGATACTCAGCATTGTTAGTTTGAATCGTTGCGGTGTTGCGCAGGATTATAATCTCAGCATTTCTAACGAGTCAGCAACCATCATGTAGGCATTTAAGTATCTATGTAATCAAGAGAGATGTTCGTAGAGATCTTGGTGTTGGTTACTTTGAGAATTTTGGCACATAGTTTGATCTAGCCTTTCGAGCAAAGTTCCACAGGTTTTCATATGAAAACTCTTAAATTCGGCTTTCAATTAAACACGTCAATTACGTCTGAAATGTCAACTGATTTTTTTTTTCGTTTCTTTTTACATTTACGCACCTAGGCGAAATTTCCAAAACAATGTAACAAATTCGAAGAACTTATATATAATTAAATTAAAAGAATTTCTGGCAATATACACCCCCTAAAAAAAAGCAACTCCCCCCCCCCCAAAAAAAAACAGTGGTGTTAAAAGGACGATTTTACCTTGACACCACCGCTATTGTTTTAACTACCTTCACTCCTCGACAGTGTTTATTGTTTTAAAAAAAACGATGATTAGAATTTTAATAAAACCTAACAATATGAAAGTGAATTTATACATTTTCTTTGTTTGAGAATTAACAACAAAAATATTAAACACTATTTATCTGTTTGATTTACAAGAATAATTTTATATTTACAACATTCTAAAAACAAATACAATTAAAAGTCATGCAATATTTATAATTTACCAATTTATAAAGAAATAAAAATGAGAGCATTTTTTATTCATAAATTTATAAAAATTGCTAAATTCTTAAAATATATGATCCCAACATAAAGGCAACATAATGTGCTAACGTATAATAACAGGAGATTTCTGGCCTTGGATTTCTATCGATTAGGCTTCCTATATCCTAGATCATGATTATAAAAAGTCCTTGATCCTATATCACAATTATAAAATAATCCTTGATCCTAGATCGTGATTATAAAAATTCTTGATCCTAGATTTCGATTATAAAAATCCTTTATCCTAGATCACGATTATAAAAAATCTTTGATCCTAGATCGCGATTATAAAAAATCCTTTATCCTCGATCCTGACGTTATCGGTCCCAGTGTGCGGCACCTTTGGAAAGTGTGTGAAAACCATACGACGGGTTGACCTAAGCCTTGTGAGTGAAATTGGGTAGACGGAACACTTGAGGCCCCTCGATAGCAGTGCAGGCACGAAGTCACAAGTTATCGTGACTTATCAATTACACACAAACGTTTGAGTCTACTGACCTTGTTCAGATTGTTGATCACGCTAGATAACACGCTCTCTCCCAGAAACTGTAACTAAGGTCTGCTCCGTTTAGTTGCAGTATAAACCACAGGTTGGCTCTGTGGGAGTTGAACAAACACAAATGTCCTTGAGCGAGTGTCTACAATAGAGATTAGCTGGCCTCCCTGTAGACGGGTATCCTTGAATACTAGTGGCCAGCTATTATTATATATATATATATATATATATATATATATATATATATATATATATATATATATATATATATATATATAATCATTTCACTCCAAACAAAACACCACGGCCTCTAAGACGTAAGAGGTTACTGAAAGAAAATAAGAAAAAATTATTGAGAAGAGAGAGAGAGAGAGAGCAATAAAAGAAGAGTAATTAAGAAGACAGATGATGACGAAGTTGGCAATTGATATTGCATTTCACTGTCAATCAATCTTGACTGGAAAGCAATAATCCAGAAGAGAGTTTCACAAGCGAGAAGTGCGAGAAAAGAAACTGTTAGCATCGACCTTACTGTTACGCCCAGCCATTTCAACTGCAAATGGATGAGAACTTGCCACAAATCCAGTAGTACGCTTAAATTCGTAAAGTCTCGCTACCAAAGAGGAAAGCTCTTCAGAACAATTACCGCGAACGTATTTACATTAAAAAAAAAAAAAAAAGTCACAGGGAAACTACGTTGTTTTGAAATATTAGGCTGGTGCACAAATAATGTCGTTTTCTCACATATGTTAATATGTGCGAAAACGACATTATTTTTGCACCAACCTAATATATTCTCTTTCACAAAATCAACAGCAGCTGCTAATGACGCTAGGCGTAGAGCATGACTTTAGTCGTTCCCCAAAGTTACTCTATATTTCTTTTGGATGTCTCATATTTTATTTTGAAAAGATATTACAGAAAACAGAATTTGGTGTAAAGCTTTTCAAAGGTGAATATCTGCTTTTACTTTTCAAGTGTTCATTACAATAGGCATAACTTCCCTGAGATTCCCTCGTTGTACAGTACGATCAAATTGAAATAAAGAATAGGCTAAATTTAATAAATAAAGATATTTTCAGTTTTGTACAGAATAATTTTTCATCGACTAAGCAGTGCGTAACTTACTTCTTCAGAATACTCGCCACTGATCCAACTACGGCTGCAAAACAGCAGCAGAGTTTCTAACGGACGCTTTATCAGTCGATAAATCCTGGGGTCAGGCATTATCAATAACCCCAGGCACCCCAGCTGTACCCCATGATACCACCTGATATGGAATATTCTTAATATATTTCCTTTTTTGTACTTGTGATAATTTCAAGTTAGTAATCGGCAATAAAAACTCGGTATCCGACTTCTATAGGAAATATATTGGTCGTGCAGCTGTTTCGTAGGCATTTTTTTCGCAGATATTTGTACGTGTCCAAGCAACATTTTTATTTAAAAATAAACCGTTGAATGAATGACGAAAATGGAATTAAATGACTAATATCAATTTTACGAAAATTTACAAATTGTGGCACGAAAACCAATGTTCAATCCTATCCTTAGCCGGTTCCTTTTGTGACCCATGCATTGTTCTGAAACCAAAAGCATCCATCCTTACCTCACATTCTTTCTCGGTCACAACAATACCACATTCGCGCTATGAACCTCAATTATCGCCCAGCATTCACAATATGGCCTATAGTCATTTCAACTATTTATATACAAAGGAATGATGAAAATATCATGGACAGGGAAAAAGTGTGGGAACCTCGTTTATCGCCTATCTAGGGAGACAAACCTAGTGTTTTCTGGGTGATTAGGCGCTAGTGAATTTTACGCACCTTTTTTTTTTTTTTACCAGAAACATCCTCTAAAAATGGGAGGGGTTAAGGAGATAAATAAAACAAATGAGGCGTGTGAATTTAATAAAGTGGTTTTCATGGAAGACTACACGACCTAACTGACCAGATGACAATATCAGAATGCCGAGCAGAAAAGGCGAGACGACGTTCGACATTGTCCAATATGAAAAGATTACAGCTCTTCATTCGTTTCAGGGCAAACAAAACTGCGTATGATGTCGAGAAAATACGATATAAGTTGAAAACCTAAAAAAGAAAAGTGGAGTTGTCTGATACAATCTATTTAGAATCTTCAAGCCAAACCTGGAGTGGGTTCCGGAGCAAGTTACACCTCGCTGATTTAAAGCTTTTTTTAATCAATTCACCCTAAGCCATTCTCAAACGCCGAGATTCTTTTCATTGTACCCATAAATGATAGCAACAATAAGAAGCAGAAAAGACTATGCTCAACTGAAGAAGAAATGAGGGCTTGCTTATCGTAGCACGGCCCGGCGTTGCCCGTGCTTGATTCAAAAATCGTACAACTCATACAGCAATCGCTATCACTTGACTTAAAATATTTTTGCCCATCCTTGCCTTTAAAAGAGTGCCCTTTGCCGTGCTGATGTTGCTATATGCCTTACTTCTTGCCTATCTCACACTGCGAATTTTTTCTAAGCTCTATACTAAACATTAAATCTGTTACGAAAAAAGAACTAAAAAAAAATGAACACAAAACGATCAACTTTAAAAATGGTCTCGTAGCTGGAAAAACCGAATGAAAAAAGAATGTTAACAATAAATACCTTTTCACACCCAACCCAGTTCTGCGGAATCAGAATCAACGTTGAGTTTAAGCAAGCGAATGAGCCAATTGGAGTAAAGTGCCATGCAGATTTAAATTTTTCCCACTTGTGACAAATGCAGCTATCGATTTTTTGCATGCTAGTATGCTAGTTAACATTCGTGTCAGACAGCTGTTGGCTCTCACGCTGGCCAATAGAATCTTCCTGCCTATATGTGGCAGTCAGCTATAGGCTCTCATTCTGGCCAGTAGAAAATGGCCGCAAACTACATGAAAACTGCCGTAGAAGCAAGAAAAAATCGATTATTTCCACTATCGATGGGAGTTGGGAAATGCAAAGTCGGTGTTGGCCTTCCCGCTAACTTGGAACGTGTGCATGTAAATTTTGGTGCAAATCCGTCGAAAATTGCGGCCGTGCATTCGTTACACACACACACACACACACACACACACACACACACACACACACACACACACATCCTGCCTTTTATAGATAGAGATTCGGCCAAACATTGAAGAAATCAAGAGAAACACCAAGCAAACGTTTCACACTAAATAAGCAGCACAATTAACTGAATAGAAACATTGAAATAAAGTAAAGTTCATATCCTTTCAAAACATAGGGAATCTCAAAAATACCATTCAAAATATACCACAATATACCACACATACTGTGTGATATCCCTGCTCTTGCATTAAAGCAATGATTCTCAACTTCCTCTTAAGTGTTCCGAAGAATATTGTCACGGAAAAATATGATTGGATTCCAAATTCCTTCATGAATCTTCCTTCTCATATTAGACTTCAGTTTCGTGAAGAAAATGAATTGGCCATCATTTCCAATGATTGATTGCTCAAAATAATACATTCGACGGTATCTATTGATACATTTTAAAATTCAATCCAGAAGGAATATTAGCTAAAAGGCTTTATCACTTTTATTACAATTTTTTACTTCTTCTTTATGTGAAATAGGCTCCTCAACCAAATAACATCAAAAATAAGAAGCGAGAAAAAACTACGTTCATGGTACATTCGACCAAACATTGAAGAAATTGCGAGAAAACACCAGGCACAAGTTTCATTACTTATTAAGACACACAAATAGTTGTATAGAAACATTGAAATGAAATCAGTTCATATTTATGTGTGTAATTTTCATTTTCATCCTAAGCCATTGATTCTCAACCGCCGTGATTCACTTAATTGTGTCGCTAAATAAAATCAACAGTCAAAAGCAGAAAAAAACTATGCTCACCTAACGAAGAAATGAGGGCCTGCTTATCGTACATTCGGCCAAACATTGAAGAAATCAAGAGAAACACAGAGCAAACGTTTCGCACTAAATAAACTGCACAAATAGCCGAATAGAAACATTGAAATAAAGTGAGTTCATATTTATTTTTAAGTAAGTTCATATGTATTTTTATTAATATATGGTTTTATTTCATGACATTTACACGCATACCCTTTAAAAATTTTGCAAAATGTGCCGTGATATTTACATTTGCTCCTAGCTGTGCCATTGCTTAAAAAGGTTGAGAAACATTGCACTAAGTAAGGCGATAATTGCACTAAGACACGCAGAATCACAGAGAGTGAAAGTGAATATGAAAACTTTAAGAAAAGGAACCGGAAACCCAATCCTAAACAGGAAACAAAGGATAAACTTCCTGTTCAATTTCTAGCCTGATACGCTTCACACCTCCGCATGGGGTCATCGTCAGCGATTTAGTCCGGTTGTTCATTGCGACTGAGTAATGAGATGCATACTGAGTACTATATACATTTGGACTGGTGATGAGCTAAGTTTAGTATATAACAACTAGGTTTTTTTTCATGATGAATGAATAACATACCAGAACGTGGAATCGGGGTACCGAGTTCAAATTCTACCCGAGTCAGTTTTGTTCCCTTCGCATTATTAATACTATTAGAAAAGCCTGAATTCGCCTCCCACCAGAAATGGGTTTAATAGCAAGGTAGACTGGCGTCTCTTGCCTTCGCTGTCAGCCAGCCGTTCAAAAGTAAGAATATGAATTCGTCTTTCCCGTAAATAATACGATAAACTGGGCACTTTAGTGTTGGTAGGGGAGCCTGTGTAGGAGAAAAAAAAACTTCAAATCACTCTCTCCTGTAAATAATACGATAGATGTTGGAAATTTAGCAACACAGCGAATTGAGTCGTGGCAGACGAACAAAGAGGGGACAATTGAAAAAGTTTAAACGCATACTCTATATAAGAAATACATTTTATAACAAGAATGAAAATAGCGAATTGCTAAACCGTATCCCTTTAGCAGTTAAACTCATAGCATCAAGGACGAAATATAAATAGATGTATATGTTTGACATTGATTGAAACACTTATCTGATGTTTCTCATATTATTTATCCGATGACTGCTTGTCTATGCACCGTTCAGGTTTGCTCGTGGTCAGCATCGCCTGTTTCTGGAGTAGGATAAAAAAACAAACCAACAAAACAAAACGTTCGTTCAGTTCACTCGTCTTGAAGCCTCTCAGCCTTGGCACCTATATTCCATTTGACGCCTGAATTTGGGTCTTACCCATTATTATCTGATAAATGAACCCATCTCCCTATTAATGGGTCTTATCAAACAAAGGGAGATAACCTATATTTTTATATATAGACTAGTCACTTTAGCCTTGTTAGGGTACCCTGTCTAGGAGACTGGAAACTCTAGATTTATCTATTTTGTAAGTAACACTGAGTACTTTAGCCTGTTTAATATTAAATTCATCTCCACGTTAATGATACGGCTTGGCAGGTTAGACTTTCTCGAAGAAAACCTCTGAATTCACCTTTATTTTAAATAATATAACAGACTGGGCATTTTAGCCTAGATAGGGCAAAAAAGGATGACCGTAATTCCTCATGTATAATTCGCATTTTTTGCTTAAAAAGTAATAAGCAAAATCAGGGGTGCATATTATGCACTGCTACAGAAAATCTTTAAAAAATTGCCGTAAAACAAGAATTATCATAAAACTAAATTAGAATAATATTCTATGTTTAAAACCGTTTTTTTTAAAATAAGAGTAGGAGACGCTGGCTGTAATGAAATTGGAGAGGTAAATTAATAGGGTTTAATTACCAAACAAAGGGTGCGTATTATGCGTGAGTAGAAGAATTTTCTCACACTTTCAGCAAAATATTAGGTGTATTATACATGGGGAATTACGGTAAGCATAAACTACAAGAAGACAAATTACACGGTTATCAGCAAAAGGGCGAGCCCTAAATGCAAATTACAGGTTGGGGGTGCTAAAATAAAAAAAAATCAAGCAGGTACAGAAATTTAGATATCTGGGAAGTGTTCTAACAGAGGACGGAAAGTGCGACACTGAGATCCGAAGACTTATTGGGATGGCCAAAGATGCCTTCCAAAAGCTAAGCAGAGTATTAAGAGACAAAAAAAAAATCGTTGGAAATAAAGAAAAGACTACTGCACTGTAAAGTGATATGTGTCCTCCTGTATGGCAGCGAATGTTGGACAATCTCTTCAAAGATGAAGAAGAAACTTGAAGCAACAGAAATATGGTGCTACAGAAAGATACTGAGAATTTCATGGGCCAAACATGTGAACAACTACGAGATTTTGGAGACAAGGGGGAAGATACTTAACATCAGGAAGAGGCAATTGAAGTTTCTGGGGCACGTAATGAAGGGAAGTGGTGGTTGGAAAATTTGATATTCACAGGGCTGATAAAGGGAAAGAGGGACAGACGAAAGCAGCGCGTAACATATTTGACGGGCTTGAGTAAATGGGCGGCAGAACAAGGCTTGGGAGAAATAACAAAAACACAAAACTTGTTAAGAGCTACAAAGAACAGGAAGGTGTGGAGGGCCATGATCGCTACGTCCTGACAGGACACGGCACATAAAAGAAGAAAGACGGTAGCCTGTTTCGGGGAGGGGAAAATCTTGTTCAGTCTGACTTGAAGAAAAAATAAATTCATTTCACTCGCAAATAATATGACACACTGGTCACTTTAGCCTTGCTAAGGTAGCCTGTTTAAAACTAAATTCATATTCCCCGCCCCGCTAATGACACGACTAACATTTAACATTCGTATGACAGCTTTTCTCGCAATATATATATATATATATATATATATATATATATATATATATATATATATATATATATATATATATATATACATAAGGTTGGTGCAAAAATAATGACGTAATAATGTCGTTTTTTGACGTTAAAAATACGTAAAAAAACGACATTATTACGTCATTATTTTTGCACCAACCTAATATATATATATATATATATATATATATATATATATATATATATATATATATATATATATATATACCAACTCCAAATTCACGTCTCCTGTAAATGATACAACAAAGTGGTCACTAGCCTTGGTAGCGTTGCAAGTCTCGGAAAAGGGAAACTTAAAACCACCGTAAAGAGATGTGGGCGACGTTAGCCTAATATACCCACTATTTTTACGATTGCAATATACGGGGGTGCCCCAATGAACCTAATAGGTCACGTTAATTGTAATCGTAAACCTTTTCACGCCCATCAAGCAAACATTTAAATAATTTAATTAAGCCAATTATTTAATTAAACCATTAATTTAATTTCATAAATAATTTTCTTTTCTTTTAAAATTTTAAAAGATTTAAGTGCATAACATTTTGCATAAAGTTTAAAATAATTCATAAATAATTTTCTTTTCGTTACATTTAAATAATTTAATTAAACCATTAATTTAAATAAACCATTAATTTAAATAAACCATTAATTTAATTAAACCATTAATTTAAATAAACCATTAATTTAATTAAACCATTAATTTAATTAAAGCATTAATTTAATTAAACCATTAATTTAATTAAACCATTTCCGAAAGCCACGTGATTCAGCCTCATTTCTTTCACTTCTAATTTTCACTTCAACCATTTGGTTTTAATTAAGAAATCAGATCGTCATGAGAAAAAAAAAACACAATTCGTTCTCGTGAATTCCGCTGAAACGCGTGTTTTCATAACAGCGGGAGAAACAGTAATGGCTTCACTTCAGCCCATAGGAGAGAAGCATTGTTGCACTAGGGCAGGCATATTTTGGAAGCATAGCATTGCAACCAATTTGCATTTTGGGGTTTGACATGATAAATAAGGAAAAAATATTTTTTTTATAAAAATCGTCACCATCCTTTGAAGAAATGAATTTGAAGATTAAGTTTAGGTTCAAAATCGTAGCGTTAGAATTTAATCTTGAGGATTAGTGAAAAACTTATAGCACTACCTTATAAAATTTATAATTTACTGAAACATTACAAATTGTATATTGACAAGATGTATGGCAAAAGCACATTATTACTAAATTATTCTACAATCAAATAAAACCTTCATTTACTTCAAAGCGAAAGTAAAGTGAAGAATTTAACTATATTATGATGAGATATACACTTCAATAGTTTTGGTGCAATTTTCAATAAACAATGCAAATTTAAAATGTGTTGTTTCATAATTTGTGCCTAACAGTATCATGGTGTTATATGCACTTTTATCTATTTTTATTTGTTTTTCTTAATTATGATCTAATAAATATTATTCATTGAGTAACATTTTTTGAAATCTTTGACATTATTTTATTCTGTTTTTACTTATAAAATATAGTCAAAAATTGTATATTTTGCTTGACCATAAAATAAAATTAGATATATAGTTTTCTATGGTCAATTTTGCTTTCGTTTTTTCTCTAGCAGCATGGCCCGGCGTTGCCCGTACTTGATTCAAAAATCGTACGACTCATACAGCAATCGCTATCACTTGCCTTTAAAGGGGTGCCCTTTGCCGTGCTGATGTTGCTACATGCCTTACTTCATGCCTATCTCACACTGCTAAGCTCTAAGCTCTATACTAAACATTAAATCTGTTACGAAAAAAGAACTAAACAAAATGAACACAAAACGATCAGCTTTAAAAAAGGACACGTAACTGGAAAAAACGAATGAAAAAAGAATTTTAACAACAAATACTTTTTCACACCCATACCCAGTTCTACGGAATCAGAATCAACGTTGAGTTTAAGCAAGCGAATGAGCCAATTGGAGACAGCAGCATACAACCGAAGACCATGTTAAAATAATTGATGTGGCATGACGGATCCTTCGCTACTTAACACTTCTAAAAACATCACAGAAACGGAAAATATGTTTTTTATGACATAGTGGTCATTAGAAGGAACGACACATAGCTATCTGTCATTTGCATGGTTCACTTTTTGAGCCTGATCGAATTTTTTTCTTCTGGACACGCCTTGCACCAAAAAATAAAACAAAGTATGCCAGATTCTTCTGGATGTTTCAATTTGTTCAGTAATCATTTTGGTCGGAGCAAACGCTGCCCTTCTGTGTGCAGGCATTAATTGTCTTTTCCTCGTAACTTTTTTACTAAATGTCCTCATAAAATAAAACACTGTGAATTATGACCTCCAATACCTGTAGATCTTTGGCAATAGGCACTCATCGATGTTTCGGGATCCTCATCGATAATGTTCCACACACGCTGTATAAATTCCGATGTCCATATACTGTTCGAACGTATTGAAATCTTTATATATATATATATATATATATATAGGTATTAATCCGTTGGTATAATCCAGGCGCGTCCTATTAACACAACATAGAATTTGAAATATGTTAAAACTGACTCACAAAAGAGCGACCCATGTTTATTTTCAATAAACAGAGCAAATTTTCTTTACAATTGGAATGAAGATACCTTTAGTAAATGACCATTTAATTTTAAAATTCGCAGGATTTTTCGAACGGTTTCTGGTATCAGTTTGTAGTGCAATGTTTATTAGGAGAAAGAAAGAGAGAGGGTGTGCAATTGGATACCTGTTATATATATATATATATATATATATATATATATATATATATATATATATGGACAGATTTAAGAGAGCATAGTGAGAGATAGAGAGGAAATGAAGCAATATATATATATATATATATATATATATATATATATGAACGAACTGGGATAAACAGAAATGAACAAAATGAGATAGATAGATAGATAGATTGGTAAAGGTCAGGCGAGCGAGATAAACGGATAGATCTGAACTCATTAAGATAGATTTAAAAGATTATATATATATATATATATATATATATATATATATATATATATATAGAGAGAGAGAGAGAGAGAGAGAGAGCTAGATATATCTTATATATAAAGTACAGTGTATGTGTGTGTTTGTGTTTCCAAGAATCTCCTCCGCGCCCACTTGTTCAATTTCAATGATTCATTGTTCATTCAAAAGCCCTAGAAAAGTTAGGCGCAGGGAACGATTTTCGTTGAGCTCAGATTCAGGGTTGCTAGATTATTCTGGTTTAAAAAATATATATTAATATATTATACTATCCACTTTCGTTGCTTTCATGGTTCAACGTGAGTAACTCTTATTTTCCTTTTGTATCCAAAATTGCAGCTAGCTTAGAATTTTAAGTTAGCTTAAACGCCACACTATCGGGCGGCAGTTAAACTAGCAATTATGGATGACTCTTGGTTTGGTCATCATCACAATAGCTAGGGAGTGGTAGATGCGATAGGCATCAATAAACTACAGAAGAACTCAAAATTGATCGCTGTATTTGAGTATTGAATTAATGTTTAAGCTTACCTTTTAAAAGTTCTACTTAATTTAAATATGATATATACGTAGATCCCTATTTTCTGTACAAAGAATTATTTTTATTTTATGCGTGACGGTACTCTGGACAATTTATAAGTTAAAATTAATATAGTGTAAAGATGGGAAAATAGAATTAGTTACATATACAACATGTGAAGCGCTAGAGAAACATGACAGCTAATTGAGTAAAATCTATTTTATGGAATAGATATAAATAGATCCAATATTGGTTTAAACAGCATCAGCTCCACTTTAAGTAATTTACGGGCTAAACGCTCAATATCTGTATTATATATTATCTACTTCTAGGCATTATCACTCTTCAGGTTTAACTAATTTGCATATTTATTTTTAAAAATTTTATTTTATTAATTAAATAACCCTCCGTCATTAATGTTCTTTTATTCGAGGATTGTTTTGATTTTCATATCAAAAATAGTTCTGTTTAGGAATATCGTCTTATATAGTGCCGAAAAGTATATTTTACTGGGCCTTCAATAAGTTGGCATCTATTTGTAAAACTTCCCTTAACTATCACAAACCAATTTATGAATGAATTTTTCATTTAAAATTTTTGTTTCTAAGATTTCAAGTAGTGAATATAACTTACTTTACGAAGTGATAGCGAGTAGGCGAAGCCTGCTAGTATATATATATATATATATATATATATATATATATATATATATATATATATATATATATATATATATATATATATGTATGCATGTATCATGCCACCGAAATTTAATTTTCAGATAAATACAATAAATTTGTCTTGTACTAATGTCGAAAGTACTCGGCATAAATGAATATGCATAGATATTGTAACTTTCTCTCTTTAATAAGGATTCTAAGAAGCTTGTCTGTGTTTATGAAAGGATCAAAAATAAGCAGACAAAACTTGTCTAAATTATTTGATGAGACATATCTTTACATTCAACACCATTACTTGATAAGACACCAGAAATTTTGAAGCAAAATGGCTATTTTCGTAGTGATTTTATAACATATTTATGTTATAATTTCCGAATAAATAATATATATATATATGGGGCGATGCGCGAGAAATTTATGTGTGTGAGAGAGAAAAAATGAAGATAGATACTAATACACTGATACATTGAGACATATAAACAGTGATAGCGCTGAACAGTTTGAAATAGATTTAAAAATCATATATATATATATATATATATATGTACATACATATATGCATGTATGTGTGTGTATATATATATATATATATATATATATATATATATATATATAGGTATAGGGTTAGGTAAATGAGATAGATATTAGCGACCGTATACTCGTGTGCTGGTGTGCATACGCTGGTAAGCAAATAAATAATTATCAAAATTAGCCAGGAGGTGTAGACATAATAGTGATCAATGTTATTAGACAGAGCTAAGAAATATATATTAATAAATACATGCGTTTGGTGTGCGCCTCGAGTTTTGTTGGTTACCCAACTCATCGGGCACGAAATATAATTATATCACGTGCCCGCTGAGTTGGCTAACCATAATACATATATATATATATATATATATATATATATATATATATATATATATATAGAGAGAGAGAGAGAGAGAGAGAGAGAGATTGTGACAGATAAAGGGAGAAACATGAAAATAGATAGATAGTTACGAATAGATCCTGATAGACAGAGTTTAGCGTGTTAGGTTAGATAGATAGATAGGAATCGATAGATAGATTTGAACAGATTCTTAATAGACAGACCTGCTGCTGTGTACGCGGATTTGTGCTGTAAAAATGGAAGGAATAATGCATATTAATGAAGACCACCCTTGTCCAAGTCGCCACTTCGTCGCCAGCGACTCGAACCCTAACCCCCATTATTCTGATGGACAATCTGCAATACAGGGCTATTTAACTGCCGGCCTTACAACTTCCTGTTTAGCAGCGACGAGACTGAAGTAAAGTAAAAAAATAAAAAAAAATAAAAATACCCCCCCCCCCGAAAAAAAAAGAAAAAAAAACGATAAAACCCCGGTAGGTACCATTGCTTTAGCTAAGAAGCCAAATTGACCCGGCCACCTGCACTGTAGGACATGACGACAGGGAAAAAAAAAAACTGGGCTTGGTTGATAAATTTAGAAAACTTTGGGTCGATAACGGCAAAATGTTTGTCTCCTTCTGACAGTACATGGGGCGAAAATGACTTTTTAAATTATTTACATGTTTATTGTTTTTCACTTGGAGTATGCGTCTTATTTGTTTCTTATTCATTTTATGACAATATCTTATGTTACCGAGCTGTATACATTGGCATGCCTATCAGTTTCTCGACTTATAAACTTCTCTGGCAAAGCCGTGATAAACTCCTTGTTTCCGTTTACTAAAAATGCTAAATTTTATACTGACTCAGTGCTCAATAAATGTGTCTTGATGCCAGTCGGTGTTCTTGTAAATTCTACTCATCAAAAAGGGTCTCGCAATGAACCACGTCTGGAGCAATTTTCGATGATCTTTCTGAAAAGTGGGAGGCACGGTGTAATAAAGGATAGCGGCTCGAAGATTGAGGAATCGGAGAGCCGAGTTCGAATTCCAGTCGAATCCATTACACGTACGTGTTAATACCCTTGGGAAAGGTATGAATCCTCTTCTTCTCCAAAGGTATGAAACCTCTTATTCTCCCGCAAGCTATGGGTTAGTAGCAGGGCAAACCATGTTCTATAGACTTTGATGGGAATTGGTATAGAAATGACAACCTACTGTGGGAAAAAAAACTCCGCCTCGTCAGTCATGTATCAAAATCGAATTGAGATATGATCACGCTACACCTATCGGGCCATAACTCAATTAGGACTCGTTATATCGCTGATATCCCCTGAAGAGTAGATGGACATGTCCGTCTACGAAACTTTGGAGTCGGGATTCTGAAGGTAACATCAATCAGCTAAGTGACAAATTTTACTCACATTAATCATATATATATATATATATATATATATATATATATATATATATATATATATATATATATATCTTGTGTCTCAACGACTGTTGTGATGCTTCTAGTGTGGTAGTCTGTAGTGGTAGTGCTTGTCGTTTCTCGCTTTCAGTTACCGCCACTGGCTAGCAGCAATGCGAAAAGGGGAGCCGAGTGCTTAAGTCTTCCCCTGCCAGTATATAGCCTCTCCGTCAGCAAGCCCTATGTAGTGCCTCCTCGTGGCGACACATGGCAACCGAGCACCTTGCGGACTCGGGCTAAACTACAGGAGAAGCGGGAGGCGTTGGCCCTCTTAACATGCGGCATGCAGGCCCACCGGTGTGTGGATATGCCCTGGTGCCCATGGACCAAACCCCAGCTATGGGTTAAATAGCTCCACTGCCTTGTGGAAATCTTCGAGAGAAGAAAAGGCCAAGGAGTAAACCCTACACAAATCCGGAGTGGAGCCCCGAAGGCGGATGTACGGCACTGTGCTACCTCCCGGCAACTCCTGCAGCTGCGCTGGTACCAAACCGTATAGGTTTATCCTCTCTTTTGGACTCTGCTAGCAAGGCCGAGAGGGGAAACTAAACGTCTGGGCAGCTCTAGTTCTCCATACATCCCGCCCAGGCTCGTAGTGCACTGGAGAGGACACTCTAGCGACGTCGCAAGACATCGATTTAAGCGCTACTCCATCGTCTCCCGAGACGGACGGATGCCCAACCGAAATGTACGAGTTTAATTGAAGACGACTGACAAGGCACTTCGATTAGGCTTTTTATTCATTTTTTCTTGCGTTGATACAAGGGATAACTTTTTTGGACGTAGAATGTTTGAAAGCTTTCCAAATTATCTGTGGATTCGACAGTTTTTGTTTAATCTATTGACCATTATGAATGAAGTTTTTTTGTTAAGCTTACATTATTTTAACCGTTTTTGGAAATATTAATAATAATAATAATAATAATAATAATAATAACCATATATGAACAGGGCCACAATGCGGTGACCATATTCGGAAATTAAAATTATCCCCATTCCTATATATACATACTGAGTTAAGCGAACAACATTCTTTATAATGGCTAATAGATTAACCGACGCCGTTCGGCTCCCAAGAATATTGTTTCCCAAATACACTCTTATATATATTTATACAGTGTAACCAGGATATAAGAGACCCGGATATAAGAGAAACCCGGATATAAGATATATTTTCTCTGGTCCCAAATTAGAGCCATACTTACCTAAACAAAATAGACCAAACCCGGATATAAGAGACTTCTTCTCCGGCTCCGGCAACTCTCTTATATCCGGGTTACACTGTATATACCGGGTGTAACAGCAAAATTTTTCAAATCGTGTAACAGCAAAATTTTCGAATTGTTAGATTAAGATTTGAAATGATTAAAGATATCTTACTGGAATTATCCGAGGTTTTTATAACACTGTTGGACTCTACTTTGAGCAATAAGAATGTATAATTACTCTCCAAGCTTAACAGAAGAATCGTGATGAAATCGATCATAAACGAAAATGACATGTTCATCATTAATTAATAATATTATGTTGGTGCAAAAATAGTGCCGTTTTTTGACGTATTTTTTAATCATTAATTAATAATAGCTAAGAATCGGAGACTCATGAAGGATTGAAATAAAATTCATATATATATATATATATATATATATATATATATATATATATATTATTTCAGGCTCATTTTTCAAGTCAATCAATATGATCTTCGCCTTCTATCTTTCTGTCCTAGTGTAACAAGTTACCCCACAGATTTCACGCACGATTCAATTTAATTTTCAAGTTTTTTTTCACTGCTCTTTGGACTTTTATAACTGAAACTCCTCTCAGGTGCCAAACTTCTTATGGATTGAGTTGGATCTTTTCTAATTGATCTCTTTAACTCTAAGTTGTGATAATGACCCCTTTTGTTGTTGTGACCTCCTGATCCAGTTTTCCTCTCTACTTTTCCTTCTTTTTAAATCTTATTCACTGTTCTCTTGATGGTTCTTGAATGGTCTTTGAAGATGGAAGCCAGAGTATGTATGTCGGTACCATTACTGAAAGCCTAAATGATCTTTTTCCTCTCACCATTGCTCAGTTGGAAAGACAGTGGGTATGGCACAAAACATTTTTATCCTGCTTTGTTTTTAGCTTAATAAATGGCTTTTCAGTGTTTCTTACGAAAAATAGTGTCAAGATGGCTGAACGTTTTATCTGAAAACGTGCAAAAAGAATCTCAATTAGTTTAGTGTTTTTTCTTAGATATTAAACATTTTGTTGGGTGGATGATTATGGTGTTACACGATTTGGACAATTTTTCAGTTACATACGGTGTATATATATATATATATATATATACATATATATATATATATATATATATATATATATATATATATATATATATATATATATATATATATATTTGCTGAAACTAGTCGAGGAATCTAAATGAAATAATAATAAAAAAAACGAAAGAATATTAATCTACAACCCAGTGTTTCTGAAGATTTTAAGTTTTTAATATTTTTTTTATTGTTCAATATATATATATATATATATATATATATATATATATATATATATATATATATATGTATGTATATATATGAGTTTTTATTGTGTTTGCGAGTGTGTGTCTGTGCGCGCGCACGCTCGTGTGTGTCTGTGCGCGCGCACGCTCGTGTGTGTGCGTGTTTGTCTCATGTTTATTGAAGGTTACATTGGAGGAAAGATATTGTGTTAATCCAATCTTTCGAGTGGGGGACATCTTGCCAATCAAGATGATTTGTATCCAAAATGCCGGCGTTTTGTTCTGAACTCGAAAAAGCATTCCGGGTGCAACTCGAAACCGTTTCAGCCACCAAGCCGTCATATGATCTTAAGACTTAAAGACCCTAAATTTTAGACGGCTCTTGTCATCCTAGATAAATGGCTCTGTTTTGATCATTGCTTGTCAGCTAGAATATCAATTTCAGGTGGCGCTCTAAGGCGTCGACATCGAAACTCCGGAGTTGTAAGGATCGTCCTGATCCACACGCTTTTCAGATTTTTGGAATGTTCTAAGCTATCTTACTAAACAAGAAACGCCTAGAAGGATATCAGAGAGACTCATAAGTTAATTATATTGCCATTTCTTTTTCTTTTTACCAATATTTTCTGATGTTAATCTTCCTTTTGGCGATCATGTTCCAAATTTTGGTGCATTTAGCTTCGATTCTGTATTTAAAATTCTACTTGTATTTATTTATTTATTGACAAAATTGCACTCTTTTTTTTTATCTATAAGCTTAACTTAATCTGGCACAAGGCCACGCGCTTTGGGTATTTAGAAGAGATCAAACTACGTTGGTGCATGGATCTAGATCAAACATTCCCAACGTGGGACGAAAGCCCCACCGGTGGTGCATGGCAATATTTTGATGGGACATGCGTAGGATGTGCACCTTTCGGCTTACTATAGCAACAGAATAAGGGGGCAATTCGAGAATGATTTATTAAAAGTGAATTGTTTTCTAGCGAGTCTGAGTGAGAGTATTAATGTTAATACATAGTGAAAATATTAGAATCTGATTTGAAAGAAAGATTTTCTGATCTAAAACAAATAGATTTTCCAATATGGTTGCTGCAGCCAATGCTAGTAGATATTTCTGATATTCGATGTGTTACCAAGAACTCTCAGAGATGCAAAATGATGAGCCTGTTAAAACTTTATGCAATATAAAAGGAATGATAGCATGGCTTTGTGATGAGACAGTGACTAAATACCCAAATTCAACCGCCGTTACAAGAAATTTGTTGTTACCATCTCCATCTTCATATTTGACTAAATGCGGCTTTAGTGCTGTAAATGATTTATTATTGAAGAAAAGAAATCGACTTGATATCACTAAACGAGGAGACTTGATGCTTAAGCTGATTAAATTGGTGCCTAATATAAAATCAATCTGTAGGAGGCATGTCGCACAAGGATCTCACTAACAGTCATTTTGTGAGCTCAAATTTAATTTGCATTATTATTTCATGATTAAAATAATCAAAGTATATTGCACAATAAGATTTCATTCAGATATTTTATATTTCTGCCCTTCAGTTCTTTATTAAATATTTTGAAACTATATATATATATATATAAATATTTAACTGTCTTTTTGTTTGTTTTTTAATTTTTCTCTTTCATGGACGCTGTGGTCCTTCGAGGCTTGTTTAGAGACCAAGTTAATAGCCGTTTAAGCTTCCTTCACATGAACTGCAGTAAAACTTTGAATATGTAAGAATTAGATATTACGGGGGGTGGGTAGGAGGCACCAGTATTTTAGAAATACCAAAGTGGGGCATGGTCTAGATGTTTCTGAGAAATCCAGAGTTAACTTTCTACAGGGTGCAGTAGAAATACTTCTCTGAAAATACCTGCCACCTTATGGTAAGACATTAGATGCAATTGCGTCTTCATTCATTATGTAGGATGCATTTCTGCAGCAGCCTGTATGTATTTTTTTAAAATGTAGACGCCATATTGTTTATGTTAAATAATTTTTGTTCAGCGGAAGGCTAAAAGTCGGTTAGAAAAATTGTTAGGCAGCTTACAATGTGCTTGCCTTGAAAATTAGCATTTTAAAGCGTTCCTTTCGTGAATTTTTCATAATTTTCTTATTTTTTCCTTCTTACTTTTGGTATCTCTTTCAGGTTTTTCTTCTCTTTTTTTTCCTTGTTTATTTTTCTTTCTTCCCTTCCATCACTTTTACTTCTTCTTCTTTATCTTCTTCTTTTTCTTCTTCTTCTTCTTCTTCTTCTTCTTCTTCTTTATCTTCTTCTTCTTCTACTTCTTTTTTCTTCTTCCTCTTCTTCTATTTCTTCTTCTTCTTCTTCTTTTTCTTCTTCTTCTTCTTCTTCTTCTACTTCTTCTTCTTCTTCTTCTTCTTCTTTTCCTTCTTCTTTATCTTCTTCTTCTTCTTCTTTATCGTTATCTTCTTTATCCTCTTCTTCTTTATCTTCTTCTTCTTTATCTTCTTCTTCTTCTTTATCTCCTTCTTCTTTTTATCTTTTTCTTCTTTTTCTTCTTCTTCTTCTTCTTCTTTTTCTTCTTCTTTCTCTTCTTCTTCTTTTTCTTCTTTCTCTTCTTCTTCTTCTTCTTTATCTACTTCTTTTTCTTCTTCTTCTTTATCTTCTTCTTCTTTATCTTCTTCTTTATCTTCTTCTTCTTCTTTCATGCGACGTGTATCCATTCTCATCTTAACTTTCATTCCATCTTCTAATTCTAAACATTTCCCCTTTCTTCTTCATCTTGTTTTTTGTTTATTTACTTTTCTTTTTTCATTCATGCATTTAATTCCTTCGCCTGCTTCATTTCCCTCATTTGTATCCCTTTTTCCACCGCTTCTTCTTGACTTCTCTCTTTTCCAAGATTTCCATTTACACGTGTTATACACATGCAAAAATTTGTCACTGTCTTCCTTACTACGACCATAACATCCACGCCATCTAAACTCGGCTCTTTCCTCCACAAAGTATCTACGATTTCTACTTAGTACAACCAGAATTTTTATGGGAGTGAGAGACCGTCTTTATTCTTTAAGGAAAAAAACGACGTAATACACACCAGGAAATGTTTAACTGCTAAACAAAAAAAAGTCAGTAATTTGGATGCGTTTTCGCAAAAAGGAAGTTAACGTCATTTTTTTCAAAGAAAGATTTAAGACAGATTCTTATCATATTCATATGACTGATTATTTCGAATAATCAAGCAATAAATATCCAAGAAAGATAATAACCAAATCCGGAATCCTTAATTTTCGATTCCTAACTCGAAGGGTTTTTATTTTTACATTGAATATATATCATATATACGATAAAATATTCAGGTCAATAGTTAATAAATGATAATGAGTTAATAACTGTCAATTAAGCTCAGGAAATTTTGCTAGACGTTCATAT
Organism: Acanthosepion lycidas; assembly: GCA_963932145.1. Classification (NCBI taxonomy): domain Eukaryota; kingdom Metazoa; phylum Mollusca; class Cephalopoda; order Sepiida; family Sepiidae; genus Acanthosepion; species Acanthosepion lycidas. The sequence continues at coordinate 28,423,154 of OZ010584.1, forward strand.
GTATCTCATATACATATGGCCTAACCGTCCTGGCTAAGACGATAAACTACGTCCAGCAGCAAGGCCTCTGATCAGGAGGTTTTGTGGAGCGTAGAACCTCCTCTTAATTGCTGGTGTTCCCAGGTCTACCCTGACACGAGGTGGTAGCATCTGTTAGGGTCCCTTCTATGGGCAAACAGTTAACCCCAAACAGGGGTCAAAACTTTATGAAAGTGTTAAAATAGGTTTAGCATCAGGAATAAATTTTTGTAAAAAATTATTACCAGCATTTGAAAAAAAAATATTACCAGCAATACATTTTGTAAGAGAAAAAATACAGCCAGCAATACACTTTTGAAGGGAAAAATATTACTAGCAATACATTGTTAATAAAAATATTACCAGGAATACATTTTGGAAGGAAAAAATATTACCAGCAATATTTTGGAAGGAAAAAAAATAATACTAGCAGTACATTTTTGAAGGAAAAATATATTACTAGCAATAAATTTTTTAACAAAAATATTACCAGCAAAATATTACCAGCAATACATTTTTGAAAGAAAAAAAATATTACCAGCAATAAAAATCTTGTCGGCATTAAATAACTGTTATGGTAATTTACACACGCACACATGGACTCGCCTAGCTATAAATAGGAGCAGGTACTGCCTTTTGGGAGGGAAGTTTCCAGCAGTCAGCTCTGAGAGTCGGACCGAACATTCTTTCTGTAAAACTCTCATTTGTATATGTTTGTATTACTGTTTCTATTAAGATATTTCTTTAACTCAATTCCTCTCTTTGTGTCTTTATTTCTGGCCCCTAAAAAGGCCACAACAATAACCCATCGAGGCTGAGATACCGTAAAACAGACCAAACCAAACCAAACCATATGACCTAACAGATATAACATCTTCTGAACTTAAATTTTTGCACAATTAAAACAAATCTATGCAAAATCAAACAATAACGCAAGCTTTTGCAATTTCCACACACTTTATAGAATTCTCACACGTCGACGAATTGTAAAAAATATATATTTGTTATTATATATTTACTTGAAACGTTTTTTTTAGTTTTATCTTAATGGATATCCGTATTTGACGGCCGATTTATTTAAACAAGTGTTTATTACGTCTACCTGTCTGCGCACTCAAGATAACTCGCTAAAATGAACGTACCTTCCGACAGGTGAGCGATCAAAGCACGACGTATCGGACAGTGGTTTCACCTGGAAAGGAGGATGCTGGTAGATAAAATAATCAAATATAAATATGGAGCATCTCCGATAAAATCTTAAATAAACGAAACATCTCCGCAAATGCAGGTCTTCACTAAAAATAACGATTGAAGTAAGAAAAAATAAAATAAAATAGTAATCATATTAAAAATAATCAGTAATAAAAATAGTAAAAGGAAAATGATAATAAAAATGTCTGGGATTAAGAACTAAAATCCGTAAATAGAACCTTGTTGACGGTGAAGCTATTGGTAGCCAAGTGCTTAAAGTACGTCGGATCTAACAGCCGTTTCTCCTACAAAGGGGGACGCATGTTCGTATCTATATACATTTATTATGAGTTGCTGTGTTGAGGTACAACGATGACCTTTTGGACACAAGCTTATATGGGCATTTTACCTTGTTTTGGTGTTAGCAACCCGGCCCAAAAGTATTTTTGATACATCCTGTATATACATACAGTGTGTAAAAAAAAAAAAAAAAAAAAATTTCCAAACATTGAGGGCGGGTTCTTCTCACCAAAACAAGGACAAAATGTCCGCAAAATCCTACCTTTTTCAGTTATTAAATTTAAAGTTTACGGGGTACGCCGCTTAATGTACAATCCAAGATACAATCCAAAAATACATTTATTAGGCTGGTGCAAAAATAATGTCGTTTTCTCACATAGTAACATATGTGAGAAAACGACATTATTTTTGCACCAACCTAATACACATTTTGTGGGCGGTTTCCAGACGGCAAAAGAAGGTAAAATGTCCATATAAACATATGTCCAAGAGGCTTGTATTATGCCTCAACACATCTAGTCATAACAAATGTTCAAAATGTCCTCTGCTTGCTTCTACACAGCTACCCACCCGTCGAATCATTGACTGGCGGACTTTTTCAAACACGGTGTCGAATGGTTTCGCAGGCCCTCATGACGTGTTCATAAAGCGTTTTTGCATCATTAATGTTGCTGCATAAATCAATTGTTTTAGGTGGCTCCACAGATAAAAATCCAAACGATTCAGGCCGAGGGAATGTGCAGGCCATGGAACCAGTCCTCCCCTCCCTATCGGTCTTTCATGGTAGATGTCATCGCAAACAATGTGACTAAAATGTACTGAAACCCCATCATGCATGAGCCACATGCGTCTTCGTATTAGCAGGGGTACATCCTCTAACAGTTCTGGAAGTTTGCTCGAAATAAAGTCCCTCTATACAGCTC
>OZ010584.1:28430585-28458085 GCA_963932145.1 Acanthosepion lycidas
TTATCCCTCGTTACCTGTTTAGGATTGAGTTTCCGCTTCCTTCTAAAGTCTACTTTAACTCTATACTTCTAACGTCTCCTTCCCGGTCTTTTGAACAGGAGTAAAGGTTTATCTCTTGTTCTCTATTTAGGATTGGGTTTCAAGGCAAAAGGCATTGGATTGACAAAGACAAATTCTCCACTACCGCCCCCAAAATTTGAGATCCACTGGAGAAAGCTAATCTTATGCGTATGGCTGAGGAGGTATTATATACTTAGAATTCTTAAAACACAATAAAGAACTAAATGCACATTTATATATCTAGCAGCTGCAACATGTCCGTAAAAATTTAGTAGAGATTGCATTACGCCTGTCAATAATAAAATTATGTTCTCCATGAGAGCACAAGGCCACAAAGAGCAATAATAGCGGTGGGGAGGGGGACATTTTGGAAATCGGTTATCTTGTTCTATCTACAGCCCGCCATAGTCATCTCACCTAGTACTGACCGATTATTATCTTTTTCGGTCGCTGCCAAACAGTTTGATGGTGAAACCTTTTTATAAAAAAAAAGCAGATTTAAGTTCGTTGAGAACTTTTTCATATAAAAACCTACGAATTTTTACTCAAAATATATCGAATAGCTTCCTGATCATTGGCAACAAATCCTTGCAAATAATACATTTCTATAGTAAAATCAATTCCAATGTGTTTCTATAGTAAAATAACTTCCAATGCATTTCGATAGTAAAATCACCTCCAATGCATTACTATAGCATTATCGTTTCCATAGTATACATCGTATAATGGTGAATACATAATTGAATCAAATGTAATGGTACTTTATTTTTTGAAGACTAAATTTGATGAGTAAAAACAGAAAGTATTTATGACTCAACCTAATATTTTATAGCAAAATCACTTCCAATGCATTTCTAAAGTAAAATCACTTCCAGTGCATTTCTATAGTAAAATCACTTCCAATGCATTTCTATATTAAAATCACTCCCAATGCATTTCTATAGCAAAATCACTTCCAATGCATTTCTATATTAAAATCACTTCCAATGCATTTCTATAGTAAAATCACTTCCAATGCATTTCTATATTAAAATCACTCCCAATGCATTTCTATAATATTATCGTTTCCATAGGATACATCGTATCAATAATGGTGAATACATAATTGAATAAAATGTAATGGTACTTTATTTTTTTGAAGAAAAAATTGATAAACAAAAACGACTCCACCTAATGGAATGTTTTCCCCGCAAATTAATGTCTCGGCTATATGTACCGAACATGACTTTTTTCACTATGACATCGTTCATTATATTTCTAAAGTAATTTAGAATAAAGAAACGCCATTTTTTTTTCTTCCATTTCACTGAAGCAGGCGTTAAACCCATAAGAGTGTTATTGACTCCTACCTTCTCTTTGGACTTACAGTCCCATCACGTTCAAACATCGTTCGATCACAAAAACTTGTATCAAAGTAAATTTTATTATCAAAAGTTTTGTTCACGCTGAATTGTAATCTGAAAATGTTGTCGTTCCTTCTTAGAAAAGAAGGAAGGGCAAATTTTTCAGATTACAATTCAGCGTTCCTTTATTTAGTATCTGTCTATATTTCTGAGATGAGGTATCATGTACACTATTTACATTATTCGGACTCTTGTCCTCATCTTTGTCGCCATATTTATTACAACGTTTCGGCCGTTGTACGCTCCGGCTTTCTTCAGGTGGTTGGAATGTCGAACTTAACTCTTTATTTCGCTCACTGGGGTAGACTGTTCTAGTTCCACGTGCCATGTTTAATGGATGTCAGTTGTCAGTTTTCTCCTGTTAATTCCCCTCTCCAAGTTCTCCACTGCTTTAACCGGGTATTGAACTCACATTCTTTGGGTCTTATCACTGGATCTAACTAACTGGCACAAGGGACTAAAACAGTCAACTCCAGTGAGCGAAATAAAGGGTTCAGTTCAATATTCCAACCACCTGAAGAAGGCCGAAGCGAACAACGGCCGACACGTTGTAATAAATATGGCAACAAAGATGAGGACAATTGTCCGAATAAAGTAAATAGTATTACTTTATTTAGTGCGTTCGCCCGTAAGTCACTTCCTGCTAATATCTAATAAATAATAGACTATTCCGGTTTGATCGCGAAAGAAAACGGAAAAGACTAATGGAGACGCTGTTTTAGTTTCAGCGACCATAAGAAAAGGGGATAGAATAAAAGAAACAAACAAACAACGAAAGCGACGTTTGATTGATTGCTTTTCTACAGCTTATCAACCCTTTATAGGTTATTTAAAGCCAGAAAAATATATTTAAATCGTAAGAATTTCTTTATATATATATATATATATATATATAATAATGATTTAATGATACAAGTTTTACTAATTAACCCATAGCTAGGGGAGAAGAGGCGGATTTCTACCTTTCCCAAGTGAATATAATGAACCTAGCTAGAATTGGAACTCGGTTTTCCGATCAACAATTCCGAGCCATTATCCATTACACCGCCCGTGCAGCACCTGATACACCCAAACGATCACATATCTAGGTACTGACCAGGCTCGACGTTGCTTAACCGGTGATTTTTTTTTTACACGTTCAATAGAATCTATGATTCATTGATTACTCCTGGAATTATAGAAACTGCTTCTTGCTCAATATCTTTTCGTTTTAAAAGTTTTATGCGTGTAATATAACAGTAAAATGGAAATATCTCTCGGAAGAAAAAAGATTAGCAACCGAACGACAATGAAAGCGACGACAAAACCTATTTCAAAACCAGGTTGAGTCCAGATACTCACTTAATAGACAGAGATATCTGAGTGCCTCACATGAAAAGCTTGAACAAATAAAACTGCAATGTAAGAAACGTAGGAGAAAAGTAACTGATTAATTAAACGGTTCATTTTGCTCGGGAACTAATTTTGTTTAAATGCAGATAAATAATTTATTTGTATAGATTATTAAAACGACTAAGGGAAGTAATCGCTCCTAAATATTAACTTAAGCTGACTTACCTCCCTTTCCACTACAGATGGAACAGGAAATGCATAAAAAAATACATAGAAAAATATTATATGTTTTGCTGTGTATGTATATCCAAGTAGGAATAAATACCGTATCTGCTAATTTGAAAATGGTTATGTAAGCATATATTTCGCCAAACTTGCTGTAAGTTTTGTGCATCTTCATGGAATTTACAAGAATATATTGGGTTCCTCCCAAAGGGCATATCAAAGGTTAAATTAGCCTATATCTTTACCTTGGCTCGGAGCCTGCTTCCGCATCGTTCGTACTGAAAATATCGGAACAGGTGTGACGAATTCTATCAATGTACGATGTTTTATTTCTACCAGAGCAGTTCTTGGTTTTGATTGAATATTCCCAAGGCGAGAAGTCGGATTTTGAATTGGGCAAATTACCGTATGTGCTTAATCATTTAAGGGTCCCAAGCGTAAAATAAATTATTTGTATATTTTCTGTAGCTATATTTACCAGAATCGAAAAAAGTAAAGTAAAATAAAATAAAATAAAAAAATAAATATAAAATAAATAAAAATAAAATAAATAAATATAAAATAAATCAAAATAAAATAAAATAGTACGCTGCGATAACTATTTTTACAGAATTAAGAACTCTCTACCTCCAGAATCATTAGAAGAGATACCATACTCCCTGTATTTGTAAACAGGAAATTTAATTATTACCAAAAAAACAAAAAAAAAATAACCAAAAAACAAAGAGCTCTTATACAAGACAGGAGAAGAAAGCGAGAAGAAAGGACTACTGATTGTACGGAGTCAGTATGCCTAGTTGCCAACAGAAAGGAGACCCCGATATCTGAGCAACGTGTCGCGGACGTCAAAAAGAAGCATGCACAAGAGTTCAACTATCTGGGTAGTGTACTAACAGACGACGAAAAATGTGACCCAGAATTCAGAAAGCGTACAGTAATAGCAAAGTTGCCGTTTAGAAACCAAGCAAAGTATTAAGATATGGGAAAATACCGTTAGAAACAAAGAAGAGTAATGAATAAATAAGATAATCAAGCAAATAATAAGAGACAAACAAAGGCACAGATTTAAACAAATTAATAGGGAATGTGCTTTCCCTGTTTTGAAATTACTTGAAGATGTCGACGATCCATAGAATTTGTTAATTGTAGGATGTCATCTGCTGTAATGCCGCGAGATATGTCAAGAATTGCTTCCCACAACTCAGCATTGCTCTAGAATTGTCGTCCGTTGGCGTACAGACTTCGTCTCATGATGCTCCAAAGGTTTTCGATTGAGTTCAAATCCGAACAATTTGCTGGCCACTTCATTTTTTGAGGTCTATCGAAGCCTAACTGTTTCAAATATTCATTAGTCTTGTGAGCAGCATGTGTGGGAACATTATCTTGCATAAAATCAATGGCCCTTCTGAAGGCAACTCTTTGCCTTTTCATCTAGAGTTCAAGATGCTCCTTCATATATTCCTATGTATGCATCAGCAGTCATTTTGACGCCATCTGGTACTCTCCATGGGCCCACTAATGTTTTTTCAATAATACCACCCCGGATTATTATGCCTCGATCGCCTTGTTGGCGTCTCAAACGCTGATGGCGATTCTGTCCGTTCATTACCCAGCCTTTGCACCATCTATCTGGCCCATCAAGTGTTGCTCGAGTTTCGTCTGTGAACAAAATTTTAGAGAAGTCAATCTTCATATTATCCTCGGTCCATTTCAATCGATTTTGAATGTGATTTCTCGTCAACAGAGACTTCGATACAGGTTTGACTGTTGTTGCTATTTCCCTCAGATACCGACACCGAGTACTTTTAGACACAGTAGGATCACCAATGCGACTGAAAAGCTCTTGATTCGTATGTCCAGGGTTCTTCGTGGCCTCTCGTTTAAGACGTGACATGAGACGACGTGAAATAACCCTCGGCTTGCCTCTATCTGCCCTATTGCGTACTTGTGTAGGGTCGGCGGTGAACTTTTTCACTGTTTGATGACACCTCCCTATCATTTTAGAAATTTCTAGGTTAGATATAGCTTTTGAGAGTTCTGAGGTGATAATTTTCTTTTCTGCTTTTACGGCCCATCATTTCACTAAATTCTTAAACTTTTCTAATAATTTGGCACGCTCAAATCACCGTGCTGATAACAAATATGGCGCCAGTTGGTTTACATTGCGCAAATCAGTAAAAAAAATTTCAGTGATTGCGCAGATCAGTGTTGCCAACATTGGGTTAAAATTTTGTGTGAATTGATTGGACGGTTTTTGAAATATTAGAAAAAAGTTATTTCGATAATAATTTGCCACGAAGTGTATATATATATATATATATATATATATATATATATATATATATATATACATATATTTGTATATATATATATATATATATATATATATATATATATATATATATATATATATATAATTTTATTTGTTTTTTGTATGAATGATTCATGAATTTATAAATTATATTTGCACCTTTTAATTGAAATTAAAATAACTGATCCAACGTGCAACTCTCGGATAATAAGTGTGACATTACTGTAATTATTGAACAATATAGTTCATGCCATATTCACGGAAAATCTAGCAGTAAAAAAGAATTCTCCTATTGCTATATTTGTACAAAAACGCACAACCTTAAAATTTAAATTCAAACTCAGCGTTGCGACCCCACGTTCCAAAACAATAACACATTTCTCATAGCATTTTTTCGGATTACATCTCTATTTTCGTTGTCCTCTTATTACTGAGAAGTAAAAACAAGAACAAAATCTACTTTCATACCTGATGATGTCTGTAGGAACAGACGAAAGCTTGTAAAAAATTAAAAAGACCTTATGCAACTGGAATTTATAAACGGAGATCATATCATTCATATACAGGGATCATATCATTCATATAAAGGTTTTTATTTATATTTAATTAATTAACCTCTATATTTGTTTTTTGTATGAATGATTCATGAATTTATATATATATATATATATATATATATATATATATATATATATAGCAGCATGTATCTATCCAGCTCTTATCTCAAATAACAACTTAAAAGAGACTGTTTGACCAACACAAGGAATGTTAAAAGATTCATGTTAAAAAGATAAAAAAATAAAAAAACAAATGAAAATTACAGACAAAAGTTCATTTTCTCCATCAAGACATTCATTTCTGTAGGTTAGTGCTAGCAGCAAGCAGAAATATTTCTCCTCCCGATGATGGCCATTTCGGCCGAAACTAGTCGAGGAATCTAAATCGAATAATAATAAAAAAAACGAAAGAATATTTATCTACAACCCAGTGTGTCTGAAGATTTTAATTTTTTAATTTTTTTTTTTATTGTTCAATATATATATATATATATATATATATATATATATATATATATATATATATATATATATTCTGTTTTCTTTTTGAATTTGTAGGTCTGATGAATTGGATCGTATTTACGATTCCAATGGAATAAATTCTGACCATGGAATATTAGTGATTAAGCCGTTTTATTATACATACATATATATATATATATATATATATATATATATATATATATATATATATATATATAGATATATTCTTCTTTTTCTGCGAAAAGTATATAATATCTACGTATAATATATTTTATCTACGAATAGTAGCATAATATATATATATATATATATATATATATATATATATATATATATATATAAGGATATATATGCATATATATATATATATGGTTATATATACATATATATATATATATATATATATATATATATATATATATATATATATAAGGATATAGTTAAATTTCCAGATGAATTCTGTGGACAAGATGGCATATAAGGATATATATATATATATATATATATATATATATATGCATATATATATATATATATATATATATATATATATATATATATATTCTTCTCTTTCTGCGAATAGTATATAATATCTGCGTATAGGATATGTTATCTACGAATAGTAGCATAATATATATATATATATATATATATATATATATATATATATATATATATATCTATATATATATAAGGATATATATGCATATATATATATAAGGTTATATATATATATATATATATATATATATATATATATATATATATATATATATATATATAAGGATATAGTTAAATTTCCAGATGAATTCTGTGGACAAGATGGCATATAAGGATATATATATATATATATATATATATATATATATATATGCATATATATATATATATATATATATATATATATATATATTCTTCTCTTTCTGCGAATAGTATATAATATCTGCGTATAGGATATGTTATCTACGAATAGTAGCATAATATATATATATATATATATATATATATATAATATATATAATATATATTTATATATATATATATATATATATATCCTTCTCTTTCTACGAAACTAAGAGACCCGTTCAATCAATTTGATAGTAAAGGGAGGTGATGGCGCCTGTTTAACTCTTAGAAGAATTCACATTGGAGTCACTACAGCGGTTCCAGACGCTCCCCCAACTCGTTTGAAAAGAAAATACAGATGTGGGACAGTGTCAAATTGTCAGTCGAAGGGTTTATAATAGTGGAAGAAAGCGGAAATGATTTTGCTCAGTAGAGATTGTTCGAGAGGGTTTTTATCTTTGGAGTCCACAGGTGCCAGATAACCTTCAAAACAACGCCTAATTTATTGTGCTCTGAAATTTATTGTGTCGTGAAATGAATTGTTTACTGCTTACGGCTGCAAAGGAGGGTTAACATCATCTCCCTTTCGAATTCTGAAAAAACCCCAAAAAGAACCCCCCCCACCACAAAAAAAAAACGAAAGCAATAAATAAAAACAAAGGAACCTTAATAACGAACTGTGATCAACTTGAAACTATTTATATTTCCTATCAGTTCAGCACAGGATATGTGTGTAGCGTTACGGATATCGGCACCGAACTTCGGCTAGGCTGTGGCATTCCCCTTCGCACTCGTTAAAAAAGTATGAATCTCTCTTTCCCCCTACATACGGGTTAAATAACAGCGTAGACTTGACTCTCTAGTTTTGTATGACAACCAGTCTGACTCTGAATTCAAAACCGTGGAGAAGGCAACCGAACACTACTCCGCTATCTTTACCTAGAATTTCTCGAAATTCACAGATAATAAAGAAATGGGACACTGTGGAGAGCCACGATCACTTATTTACTGAAGAAACGTTGTATTTAAAACACACGCACACACACACAAAATATATACAAGGAAGATCCATTTCGGATTTTTTTAATAATAATAATAATAATAATAATAATAAGGATAAATCTAACAACAGACTAATAAATAATTGCAGACCTCTTATTCTTCCTTATAATGTCTACGCTAAAAACAATCTTCTCTTAGATGCATAACATCGATTAAAGTAAGTGTTCTCTATTGTTCATAATATCTTGCGTCTAATAAAGCCTACGGTAAAACGGGGGTATTATTTCATCTCTTCTCCACTCCAGCTATGGGTAAGTAGCAGAACAGACTTGATCCGATAGCCTTGGGTGGCAACCTGTCTAGGAGAAGGATAACCCTGAATTCAAAATATCCAACTGTTAAATAAGCTTACCAACCCGCAATTAGCTAAACGTGGGGAGTACAGTTACTCGCTAAAGCGGTGGTCAGTCAGGAAAATGGTGAGAAGACCCTGAATTTAAATTTGGAAAACGCGTCTTCTGTCACAAAACGTTTATGAATATTTCGTACAGTCACCAATTTAAATTAAACTTAATCATATACATGTATCTGAAACACCGGTTCCCTTAAGATCACCGAAGTTAAGGAAAGTCGAGGTTGGTCAGAACCTAAATAGGTGACCGCTTGGACATTCGGTTTGCTATAAGCTTGGGTGTGTGGGTGGTGTAATGGATAAGGGCTCGAAATGAATTCGAATTCAAGTCGGGTTCATTAAATTCATTTACGCGCAAGTACCCTTGAGAAACGTATGAATACACCTACTGACCCCTGGCTATGGTTGAAAGTCTTGTCTCACTAAACCATTATCAACGCTTCTCCCCACTCCAAATCCTTACAGCCTAAAATTATATTCTGGCTTTAAATAACCTGGAAAGTGCTGATAAGTCGTAGAAATCAATCAATCAATCATATAATATACATGTACTATTAAGAAAAAACACTATATATTTATACACACACACACACACACACACACATATATATATATATATATATATATATATATATATATATATATATATATATATATATATATATTATAAATTAATTGATTTAAAATATGGTTTTTCCGCTACACAGTTCTAACCATGTTTCAAAAATGGAAGGTCCGAATTTAATTTTGTAATTAAATTAAAGACATTAGTTCCATTTCATCTTCAAACGAATTTTGGAGTAACTTTTAAAATTACTGGGTTTTAAAGACACAGCTAAAATCATAATTCACGTTTCCAAGGTTACAGATTAATCACTTCTACTAGACAGGGGTGTTTGCGTGTTCTATATGTCTATATTTTGATGTATCCGTTATTAGTTACGTTTTGGTAGGGGTAGGGATGTATTCTTCAATTAAATCTGACATCCGTTAAATGCATGTCGTCTGGATTTTTAAAAAATTTTTATTGTTAACGGCAAAAATTCTTATGGCATTTTTTCTATTTGCATATTTAAAGATTTTTTTTGTTGGTGAGGGGGGGTTATTCAGGTTAGAATACGTTTTATTTAACTACAATTTGAAAAATATTTTCACTATTAATTTTTAATATACTATATTTTTTTTAAGAACAAGTAAATGTATTAGAATCCCTTACAGGGATTCTAATACATTTACTTGTTTTATATATATATATATATATATATATATATATATATATATATATATATATATTGCAATATGTATATATCAATTGCAATATACATGTAGTCAATTGCTGATTTTAAAAAATATAAAAGAGAAGTGCGTTTATTTTATTAATATGGTAATTGGAGAATTCTTTTGTTGTAATAGTTTTTTCAGTCGATGTGGCATGAAGTAAATTGTTCAATGAATAGAGCAATGTCGCAGCTATTAGCCCAGAAATTGCACGTCGGATCAGTTCTTTTTAAATCTCTTTTAAATATTCAAAACATTCAACCTTAGCGTTGCGACTGCACGCCCTTGAATTTCTCACAGTTAACAATAAGACATTTCTAAAAAAACATATTTTGATTCACATCTAATCTTTCGTGTCCCGTTATTACCTGGATGGATTAAAAAAACAAATCAAATTCCATGCCTGATGATGGCTGTATGAACAGATGAAAGTACTAGAAAAAAAAAATGACCTTATACAAGTTGAATTTATTACAAGTTGTAGCCTCTGTTATTTTGAAACCCAAGTTACTTGGATAAGTATATTTTATTTTGTTCAAAGAGTGTCCCCGGGGCACAAACTCCACTGAATTTTTTTCTCTTTGATTTAAATTTTAAATTTGAACAAGGCAATGACTCCTATCCACAATATAGAAGGAGAAAGCCAGAAGATGGAGGTCGAATCGGCAAGATCAAAATGAGACAATATGGACGTCAAGTTGAACAAGAAATAACCAATCAGTGGGTAGTGTCTTACAATACATATTTGTTGCGACAATTCAACTCTTATATCAATGTTGAAATCTGCTCACCAATTCATTCAATCAAGTATGGCATCAAATACATATCAAAGGGTTTTTTGTACACACACTCGGATGATTTTTTTCCTTTTGATTAAAATTTGAACAAGGGAATGACTCCTATCTAAAATATAGAAGGAGAAAGCCAGACAATGGAGGTCACATCAGCAAGATCATTGAGTAATATTGAAATGCATCATTTTTCTCCACAAATTATAACAATGATTTAAAATCAATCATCATTTTCTTACAAAAAATTTGACACGAAGCAAGGTGCGTGTAATTCGGCTAGCATATAATAAATATCATGATATATATAGATAGAGAGAGAGCATGTGGCCTGACGATATATATATATATAGAGAGAGAGAGCATATGTGGCCTGACGATTGCATATAGCATGAAACAGACTGTCGCCTCTAAGTGTTGACTTCTATGTTCACTTTTATATATATATATATATATATATATATATATATATATATATATATATATTTATTATTATTATTAAGATTTTGTTGATTTTTTTCCTCATATATTTTTTTTATTTTTATTTTTATGTCACTTACTTTATTTTACTTTAACTTTATTTTATTGATGTCAATTATTATTATTATTATTATTATTATTATTATTATTATTATTATTATTATTATTTTTTTTTTTTCCCCCTTTGATTTCTAGTGGGTACACATTTCTTTCCGGGTTCGGCCCAGAGACCTAAGATTAGAAATGGCATCATGATACTTTCCACTGACAAAAAATAAATAAAAAAATAAAAAATAAATATTTTACATATATAAAGCCCTTCCCAAAGTGTGGCCTATACTTATGAGAACAATTTTTCGTATTTTTTCTGAGAGATGGGCTCCCAGAAGTCTACTTTCAATTAATCTCTTTTCCAACCAATCCGAGGGCTCCAACTACAACAGGGATTGTTGATGTTCCCATGTGCCACATTATCTATTTGAAACTGTGATGATGATAATGCGATGATGGCGAGGGTAATTCAATATATCTACTTTAAATCTGATCGTACCCTACCCTACCCTCACCCTGTCATTTCTAGGTCAACCTATCGGCTCATGTTTAATTCTTCTTTCCTTTCTTTCTCTCCCTCCCTTATTCTCTCCTTCCCTCTTCCTCTCCCCATCTCTGTCTCTTTCTCGGTATTTATTATTCCACCCACGAGGATTAAATGTGGCACAAGGCCGGTTTAATGTGGGTAGCCCGCGAGCCCGTAGGCTCGGCCAAAAATATGACCTTTGAACCCGCCTAGACGGGTTCAGGTCCTGTCTACCTCCCCGAACGCAACCTTGCCCTTCGGCAAAGCTTCGTCCGAGTTCCTCTCTGCATTAGAGAGTTCGACAGAAGCCAGCCCGAAAGCTCACAAAGCGCAGATACTACACTTTGATCCTAGCGACCGGGCCGCGACTGTCTCTTTCTCTTTCCCCAACGAAAAAATTTTCAAACTCTTATATTGAAATTTTTCTTTTTCTTTCTTCCTCTTTTAATATTCGAAATTTTTCCTTTTCCTTTTTCCTCCTCCTTTGCCTGGATAAATTGACTCCATTCATTAATAAAACGTCGGTCTCAAGAGATATATTTTCGCATATTCATAAAATAAATTATAACCGAATGGATTTTTAAGGATCGTCTGTACTCGTTATTACATTGCTCTATTTTTACATTGAGCTCTCTTTCGTTTAATGTCAATCTTGGTATCATCCCTACTAATTATCAATTGATATTACACACACACACACACACACACACACACACACACATATATATATATATATATATATATATATATATATATATATCAACGTGAACATTGAAGTCAACACTGTTTCATGCTAGACGCAATCGTCCTGACGATTGGGTCTAGCATGAAACAGCCTGTCGCCTCTGAGTGTTGACTTCAATGTTCACTTTCATATTTATATTTACATACTCTCTATCTGTGATATTGAGCACTTTATCCCATAAATATCGGACACTTAAAAACTATATATATATATATATATATATATATATATATATATATGTGTTTGAATAAAAACAGACCACGTTAAGGTTCCATGTAATAAATTATTTCACCATAACCCCTTTAACAGGGCTCTGGATCATCAGACTTTACTTCCAAAAATTGAAATGAAAAAGGAAAAATGAAAAGAAATTCACACATTTTTAACGGACCTCATCAAGTATACGCAAAATTAACGAAATTCGTTAATTTTGCTTATATTTGATGAGGTCCGTCAAAAATGTGTGTATTTCTTTTCATTTTTCATTTCAATTTTTGGAAATAAAGTCTGATGATCCAGAGGCCTGTTAAAGGGGTTGTGGTGAAATAATTTATTTCATCCTCCTCGGGTCTACCCATATGGATTACCTAAGTTTGCATAGACTATATATATATATATATATATATAAAACCAACAGGTTTTATCACTTTAAACTTTATTTTTAGTGTATTCTTAAATTTGAGTAGTTTATTTATTATACAGTATATTTATTTATTTTCGTCTACTAGTCTGAATATTCGATAAATCTTATTAAAGGAAAATATGTTCTCTAGCAGGATTCGAACCTCTCTCCCCTGAACAGAGGGAAACCATCGTTGCAACCGTAGATCCGTTGTGCCATAACTAACTGTGCCACGAAGAAACTTTACCAATCAAGCAAGGTCTGAACTGTGTCTTTAAATTCTTTTCGCCATTGATTCTTTGAAATCTTTAGTGGATTCTCGTATTTGAGTAGACGCCAGGTTTATCTATTAAACATTGCTAAAAGTAACATTTAACGTGATAAATAAAGCTTCCACGAGATCTTAGGATTTGGTAAAGGCTGCTCATTTTTGTAACGATTTCGGATCTGCCCTCTTTACGACATATTGATTATTTTTAGAGCGTTACCAAAAATCTACAGCTTCTGATAACTGACCTGAATGTTATCGATGAAATATTTCTATTGCTTTCTCATCTCATGTACTTCTATTTTGAAATTAATTCACTCCCAAGGAAGGCGATGATGCCACTAAGATGCAAGTGTCTGCTGAGAGCGAAAAAGAATAAAAAGACTTTAGAAGGAAGCGGAAATTCAATCCTAATCAGGAAACAAATTATAAAACTTTACTCCTGTTCAAAAGATCATGGAAGTTTATATATTTCTAAATAAATTCCTGGTGAACAGCCACCGACCACACGTAAAAGTTTCATGTTTTTTTTTTCAGCTATCATCGGGTAGTCATCAATTTTTTTTTACTATAATGAGCAATTTATACCAACCCGGTGTGTTGAATATGTTACATCAGGGGTAGATGATGTGTATATAATATGCAAACCCTAACTAAACTCCCGAATATACCTATGTCAATAGCTAAAAAAATTAATTCGACAAAAAATCCAAACACCACAAAAAAAAAAAACAAAAAAAAAACAATCAAAAGCTCGGCTCGCGAGTCACATGCGTATCGTTGACCTTTAATATGCGGCTCGTGGATATCTATTCTAAATTTCAACACTGTACAAATTAAGCAACCCGCTGGGGGTAGCCATAGTGCGGCTCGCGAACCACGTGCGTTCCGTTGACCTTTAATATGCGCCACGTGGATATCTATTCTAAATTTCAAGACTGTACAAATTAAGCAACTCGTAACGATACCTGCTGGGGGTGACCATAGTGCGGCTCGTGAGCCACGTGCGGCTCGTTGACCTTTAATATGCGGCTCGTGGATATCTATTCTAAATTTCAAGCCTGTACAAATTAAGCAACTCGTAATGATACCTGCTGGGGGTGGCCATAGTGCGGCTCGCGAGCCACGTGCGTTCCGTTGACCTTTAATATGCAGCTCCTGGATATGTATTCTATATTTTAGGGTTCGCCAAACCGCGACTCACGAGCCATATAAGGCTCTTTGATCTTTAATATGCGGCTCGTTGATAACTATTTTATATTTCAGGATTTTACAAATTAAGCAGCCCCTAATGATATATGCCGGGGTAGCCAAAGCGCGTCTTGCGAGTCACATGCGGCTCGCTGACTTTTAATATGCGCTTCATCGAAACACGCTGGCTAAGCTTTTTTCTTAATAGTTAATATAAAGGGTAAATAAGAAAGATTTAAAGATTTATAATTATTTACTGGGTATAAATTGACCCCCCCTATTGAATTTAAACTTAAGTTTAGTATTAACAAAACCGTATGTGCAATTTTTATTCATGTCTTGTGGCTCTCAAACATCTGAACTTTATAGCGTGTGGCTCTTGCGTTAAACAAGTTTGTTCACCCCTGGGATGGACAACGTGAGATCCGTACTTCTAGCGTAATGATTCCCAACGTGGGGCGCATGCTCCATCGTTGGGACATGGTAATATTTTGATGGGTCATGCGTAGGATGTGCACCGTTCAGCTTATTTACTTACATACAGACAGAATAAGAATATTCGAGAATGAGTTATTAACACTGAATTGTTTTCTAGTGAGTTCAAATTTCATTTTGCATTATTATTTCATGATTAAAATGATCAAAGTATATTACAGAATAACGTTTCATTCAAATGTTTTATATTTCCACCTTTCAGTTCTCTATTATATATTTTGAAATTATATATATTTAACTGTCTTTTTTTTTTTTAATTTTTCTCTGTCATGGATGCCATGCTATTTGGAGGCTTGTTTAGAGACCAAGTTAATGGCCTTTTAAGCTTCCTTCATGTGAATTGGGTAAATAGCAGGACAGACTGGATCCTACACTCTTGGTTGGCAACAGGTCTAGGAAAATCCAGACTGAAGAGTGCTGGGCGCCGCCACGCTATCTTGGCCAAGACACACCAGGGCAACTACGGTTGCCCCTACGAACCTAATGAGCAAAGGACTCATAATCATGAATCACAGTATTGACCAGGGGTGGCTACATCGTGAAAATATTCTGGCTCAGCTTCGTTTTTCAGCAATATTAATATAAAAGGTAAATAAGAAAAAAAAAAATACAATTTTTTATAATTATAAGGCCTGATGAATGCGTCAGGCATGAAACAGTCTGTCGCCTCTGAGTGTTGACTCCAATGTTCACTTACACACACACAAACACACACACACACACACACACATATATATATATATATATATATATATGTGTGTGTGTGTGTGTGTGTGTGTGTGTGTGTGTGTGTGTGTGTGTGAAAAGTGTGTGTATATAAATATAAATAAATATATATATATATATATATAATTATTTATATATTATATGCGCGGTACTTATTAGAAAGCGCTCAGTATCAGAAATAGAGCTAAACTCACATCAGTCCAACCAATATATATATATATATATATATATATATATATATATATATATATATATCCAGGTAAGATGAGAATGAATAGGGTACAATTCCAACGTTTGTAACATTTAATTTAAAAGAGAGCTCAATACAAAGTAGAGCAATGTTCTTTATTTTAGGATATTACATCAAAAACATGTCAAAATCACTACACAGTTGCAGTCGTGTTTCGATGCGTATCAACGAGATATGTTGATATATATCGAAACAAGACTGCAATGTTTTCGATGTAATATCCTAAAATAAAGTATATATATATATATATATATATATATATATATATATATATATATATATATATCCTTAGAGAAAGTTTTCCCTATCGAAATTAAAAAGATTGTCGTGTCAGGGACTTTTGCAGTCAGGTAGTGTCATTTCATGCGGTAAGGTTTTCTGTAATTTTATTCGAAGCTATATACAGTCCACGCAACCGATTCTTAAGAGATTCAATATGGCCGGATGCTTTCAGACCGTATGCAACTTATTTTTTGTAGTTTAAGTGATTTTTGCGGCAACAGTGTGTTCGTGCATCTATAGTAAATTCTTATATGGTTAGATACGAAGTTACATAAAGATCACACGATCGATTCTCAAGAAAGTCAAAAGAAGTGTATGCATTCCTGTATGAATTTTGGGGGCTAGCTCCAAGTTTTTTTTTTTATGTCTTAGGCATATATTTTAACTTTATTTCAGTTAACAGCTCATCAGGGTAACTGGACAAAAATCCAGCGGACGAATTCTCAGCCTCTTGTCACAAAAGTGGAACAAAATCCCAGTTTCGTAAATAAATTCAAAATTCAAAGAACTTTTTAATGTCAAACTGAAGATTTCTTCACATAAACTCATGGATACTGAGACTCACCAACTATGAAA
Source organism: Acanthosepion lycidas (assembly GCA_963932145.1). Classification (NCBI taxonomy): domain Eukaryota; kingdom Metazoa; phylum Mollusca; class Cephalopoda; order Sepiida; family Sepiidae; genus Acanthosepion; species Acanthosepion lycidas. The sequence continues at coordinate 28,447,495 of OZ010584.1, forward strand.
TATATCGAATCTGTGACCCTAACAGTGTTTTTTACGGCTTTGACTGTGTTTATATACAATCTCCGTGGTTTGTTTACGTTTCAGTGCAAAGCTTAATAAACAATACCCCTCTTAAGGCTTTCTTCATATAAAATCAGGTTACTCGGACTCCCTAACTATGAAATATATCGAATGGCGTTGTTTGGAAACGTTTTTTAGAGGTTGGACCGATTTACTATTGAAAGCAGAGCGGATCCATAAATTCGTGAAATACCCAAAAGAAATCGATCTTTGTTATACATATAAGTGAATATATTTGATGTCATTATTGTCAATGTTTCAATTTGACATTAAAATTTGAATTAAAAGATCCTTGAATTTTCAATGTTAAATTTGTTTCTTTTTATATATGGGGCTTTTATTTATTCATGAAACCGGGATTTTGTCTACTTTTGGTATAAGAAGCTGACATTTTTGTTCACTGTTTGTTTGTCCGCTGTGATTTTGCCATGGATCCGTTTCATGCATGATTAGTAAAGTCTTCTATGGCTATGTACGAAGTTGTATAAAGGCCGCACAACCGATTCTTAAGAAAGTCAAAATACGTAGATACGTTTAGGTCCGAAGTTTAGGAGACTTGCTGTAAGTTTTTTTTTTTATGTTTTAGGCATATACTTTATCCAAACAAACGTGGTCATTACTTTTGTAAAAGTGGTCCCAAAACTTTTCATCCTGAATTAAGTTTCACGCTAAGACTTACTGACAGCCACTTCCGATAAGGGCTTCCCCTTCTTCTTCTTCTTAAGAACTCTTCCCAGTAATATCCAAGTAAACCCTTAGTTTGAGCATGAGCAGACAAAAGTCTGTTGGACACGATAAAGATAGGTACAAAGCCTTGGAAGAAGAGAATTTGCGGCCAGAAAGATTTTATCACTGTGAGAAGGTCTGAATTAAGATTAACTGTAAACCTCACAAAAACCCTCTTAGACTGCCATTCTTATCACAATCTCTTTCTAGATTCCCTCTCTTTTTTTCTTATAAAACCGAACGCAAATCTGTTCCACCTCTTCACGCCGACTGAAGATAAGTAAACCCAATAGAAGAGGGAGTATTTAAAAAAAAAAAAAAAAGGAAAAAAAGAAAAAAAACGAAGAGAGAAGTTATACATTAGTTACGGCCACTTGATATACGTGGACAGGACTCTTTTTAAAGTTATCAGTCTCCACTCTGCAGCCACTCATTAATCGGAAGGTGGAGTAGCCATAATTTTTATTTATTTTATTTTTATTTTTATTTTATTTTTTTCATGAGACGCTAACAGTATCTGTTCTGTTTAAGATTAGAAGCAGAGATCTGACCCCAGACTGACCGCTCAAAAGTGGGAAGTCGTAATCCACCAATATAAACATTCTGATAAACAAAGACTAACAAGAAACCGGAGAGAAAATGGATTCCAGAATCACACGTCGCGGAGGGGAGTTCGGAATTTTGTTGCCGTAATTTTGGAGCATGAGGGGGAAACAAAAAAAAAAAAGAAAATGAAATCACTTATTAACGAAACTTGAACATGCATAGGTGTATATATATATATATATATATATATATATATATATATATATATATATATATAGATAGATAGATAGATATTAAGTTGGTGCAAAAATAATATCGTTTTTGACGTTCAACTTCAAAAGAAAAACGACATTATTTTTGCACCAACCTAATATATATATATATATATATATATATATATATATATATATATATATATATATGTATGTATGTGTGTGTGTGTGTGTGTGTGTGTGTATACAATATAGAATTTGATATATTTATAGAGAAAGAATGCTGAATATTGGAGACAGAGCAGGGACCACTAAAATGGAAAAATTGAAAAAAGAAACGTGAAAAGAGTGTAAATTATTTGGTAACTAATACGCAAAGAAAGAGATGAAAGAAAAGAAAGAAAGAGAAAGAAAAACGAAGAAAGAAAGAACAGAAAGAAATAAAGAAAAAGAAAGAAAGAAAAAAAAAGAAAGAAAGACAAAGAAAGAAAGAAAAAATATGTAAGAAATACAGGGTGCGATGGATAAATTGTCGTCTAAATGCCGCAAAAATAAATTTAACACTAATATTTCATTTTAACAGACATATTTACCAAATATATACAAAAATATCTTGAAATACTAAAGAGTAAATTTATCGCCATTGTTTTCAACCAAGTTGGGGTAAGCTGCCTTAGTCCTTGCCTTCAGTTCATCTTTGATGATGGAGTTTTGTTGGACTCTCGCTCAACTGCACCCCCACACATAATAATCTAGAGGTTAGCAGTCTGGGGAGTTAGTTGGCCAGATGTAAGGGGTGATGTGGTTGCAAAAATTGTCTGACAGTTATGACAGGGTACTCCTGTTTGTGTGGCATGGTGTAGATTCATGTTTCCAGATATAGGGTCTTCCAGTAGCCACCCTTCTGACCAAGGGCGACAATACCTCCTCAAGGCCCTTGATGTAGGCCTCCTTGTTAAGTCTGAGGTCCTGTGTGAAGATGAATGGAGGCATAATGTCGCCATCACTAGTGATCACTCCAAACACCTTCATAATCAACTGTTTCCGAATTCTCTGCACTGTCCTCAGACTGACACCCAAACAATCTGAAATGTTTGTATTGGAGCTTCCGGCGCGAATGCCAAGCAGTACAGCATGTCGTTTCCGAATTTCTGGCGGAGTGAATTGCGTTCTGGTGTTCTTATTATCACAGACGGTACCCAACTGACCCTATTATGCTGTGCAATCGACAAATCAAAAACAAACAACGCGAATGTGCGATAATTAAAAATATAAGATGGTGACAATTTACCCATCGCATCCTGTATATTGAGATTGTAAAGAAGAAAGAAAGAAATAGAAAGAGAGACTGAAGTGATAAATGAAGGAAAAGAAAGGAGGAAAGGTTAGTGGGAAAGCAGAAACAGAAACTAATGGAAAGAGAGAACGAGAGGGAAATAATGAAGGAGGGAGTGAGAGGGAGATGGAAAGAGAGAAAAAGAAATGACATAGATTAAGACTAACAGACAGATATTAAGAAAGAAAGAAAGAAAGAAAGAAAGAAAGAAAGAAATAGAAATGAAAGTGAGAGTGGCAGAAAGAAAGAATGAAAGAAAGAAAAAAGATAGACTGTGGGACAGATAGATAGAAAGAAAAACAGACAGACGGACAAAATGAAAGAAAGAAAGAAAGAAAGAGAGAAAGACTGGCAGACAGAAAGAAATAGAAATGAAAATCAGAGTGAAAGAAAGAAAGAATGAAAGAAAGAAAAACAGACAGACAGACAAAATGAAAGAAGAAAGAAAGAAGAAAAGAAAGATCGACAGACAGATTGAGAGAGAAATGAAAGTGAGTGAAAGAAAGAAAAAATGAAAGAAAAAAGAAAGACTGTCGGACAGACAGAAAGAGAGAAAAACCGACAGACAAACAAAATGAAAGACTAAAAAAAAAGAAGAAAAACTGACAGACATAATGTAAAAGAGAAAAGAAATGTTATAAAGAAACAAAGATAGATAATCCGACCCAAGAAAAAAGAAAGAAAGAAGGAATCAATGAAGTTAAGAAGAAAAGAAAGAAAGAAAGAAAAGAAAAAAGAAAGAAAGAAGGAATCAATGAAGTTAAGAAGAAAAGAAAGACTGAAAGAAAGAAAAGAAAAAAGAAAGAAAGAAGGAATCAATGAAGTTAAGAAGAAAAGAAAGAAAGAAAGAAAAGAAAAAAGAAAGAAAGAAGGAATCAATGAAGTTAAGAAGAAAAGAAAGACTGAAAGAAAGAAAGAAAGAAAGAAAGAAAGAAAGAAAGAAAGAAAGAAAGAAAGAAAAGAAAAAAGAAAGAAAGAAGGAATCAATGAAGTTAAGAAGAAAAGAAAGACTGAAAGAAAGAAAGAAAGAAAGAAAGAAAGAAAGATAGAAAGAAAGAAAGAAAAGAAAAAAGAAAGAAAGAAAATGATAAATGAAATTACAACTTAAATCAGAAAAAAATTATGACTGGCAAGAAAAATATCAAATGAAGTTTATAGCAAAAGAAAGAAGGAATGAAGAAAGAAAATATTAAAGAAAGAAAGAAAGACAGGAAGGTAATACCTTGTCATCGTTTCATTGTAATTTTTGAGTCAGGTCAGGGAAGGTTAATTGTGGGTTGGGTTGGCACGGTGACCACGTAGCATGACGGGCAATTGTCAGATACGCTAGACCACATTTATTTGTTATTAGTTCCTACTTAGCAGGAAGCAAATTTATTCACCGACCATCCTTCTTGTCAGGGAAGTCATATCATTGCGAAAATTCAACCACATACAAAAATATATGTTTTTTTTTTTTTTATTTGAATGAGCGTTTGGGAATAGAGTATCTTCATCTTGGCCCTGAAATAAAACTTCCCCCCTCTCGATTGAGAATTAATTTTAATCTTCAGTTTTTTTTTGTTTTTTTTTAAGAAAATTGAGTTTCGAGATCTTTACAAGAGTCTGTTATTCTGTATTTACAAAAATCGACACGTTTATATACAAAAAAATAAAAAAAATTCAAAATCGTTTTTAAAATACGGGGTCGATGAATTGTAGTAAGCTTTCTCATTTATGATTTGAAAATATTGCTTTTACTTAACAATCAAATTAATAAAAAAAATTAAAAGATTTGAAATTTTATAAATAACTAGCAGCATGGCCCGGCGTTGCACGTGGTTGATTCAAAAATCGTACGACTCATACAGCAATCGCTATCACTTGACTTAAAATATTTTTGCCCTTCCTTGCCTTTAAAGGAGTGCCCTTTGCCGTGCTGATGTTGCTACATGCCTTACTTCTTGCCTATCTCACACTGCGAATTTTTTCTAAGATCTATACTAAACAATAAATCTGTTACGAAAAAAGAACTAAACAAAATGAATACAAAACGATCAGCTTTAAAAAAAAAAGGACTCGTAACTGGAAAAACCGAATGAAAAAAGAATGTTAACAACAAATACTTTTTCACACCCAACCCAGTTCTTATGAATCAGAATCAACGTTGAGTTTAAGCAAGCGAATGAGCCAATTGGAGTAAAGTGCCATGCAGATTTAAATTTTTTCCACTTGTGAAGAATGCAGCTATCGATTTTTTTTGCATGCTAGCATGCTAGTTAACATTCGTGTCAGTCAGCTGTTGTCTCTCACGCTGGCCAATAGAATCTTCCTGCCTATTCGTGGCATCCAACTATAGACTCTCACTCTGGCCAGTAGAAAATGGACGAAAACTGCCGTAGAAGCATGAAAAAATCGATTATTTCTACTATCGATGGGAGTTGGGAATTGCAAAGTCGGTCTTTGCCTTCCCTCTAACTTGGAGCATGTGCATGTAAATTTTGGTGCAAATCCGTCGAAAATTGCGGACGTGCATTCGTTACACACACACACACACACACACACACACATCCTGCCTTTTATAGATAGAGATTATATTTAAATTTTGAGAAAATGAAAACTATCCTTGTAAAAATTCATTGTTCATCTATTTTTCCCCTAAAACAAAAGGTGTTCGTAATATATCTTATTCATAAACGTAATTAAATGCTTTTCTAATTAAATAATGTCTTATTTTATTTCAGTCCGTGCGTGATAACACGCGTAGGTGATCATGTATCTTTCGATAGATAACTGACGAGGTAGATTTTTCCCGCAGTAGGTTGCCATTTCTTTCTTTCTAGACCAGTTGCCATCTAAGGCTCTAGAACCCGATCTGTCCTGCTATTTAACCATAACGAAGAAGAGGATACTTTCCCAAAGGTATTAGCAATGTAATTAGAATGTAAATGGAATCGAGTGGAATTCGAACTCGGCTCTCCGATTACTCAATCCAAACCGCTATCCATTACTCCGGTGTCTGCTGTATTATTTAAATGTTCAGAGGACTTGTCTTTATATTAGGTTGGTGCAAAAATAATATCGTTTTCTCACATATGTTACTATGTGAGAAAACGACATTATTTTTGCACCAACCAAATAACTAATATAAACGTTAATCGACACGAAAAAGCATTTCATGAGATTGCATAAAATTAAATAAGTGAGGGGGTAACAGATGTAAAAAAAAAAAAAAAAAAAAAAAAAATCCTAAAGATTTTTTAAAAAAAGAAACGTTTCTAAAATAATTTAATTCATTTGTGAATAAGTCTTAAAACGTTCGTTAAAATCCGACAATTATTTGATTTTTGTAAGATTTTCCAAATCATCGTCCTGTTCACCGACAAAAATATCCCGCCTTAATTTATCGTTCTCTGTTGACGCAAGGAAAAGAAAATGTTAAAGAAAAATTTCGAACGATCTAAAAAGGATTTAAAATATGATTTATTAACAAAAAACAAAAAAAAAACAAAAAAAAAAAAACAAAAATAAAACAAAAAAAAAACAAAACAAAACAAAAAACAAAACAAAAAACAAAACAAAAAACAAAACAAAAACTTAAGTCTTTCCATTTAATAATAACATGAAGTTTTTGACGATAAGTTTGGGTCATTTTCGTCACTATGGTATGCTCACTTTTTAGCGAATCTTTTATATATACTTAGAAGAAGGCATTGAAGCTCTTTAAGCCATAAGAATGTGTACATCCACATATGGAAAACTTGTTTTATACGCATGCATTCACCCAACAATTACTGTATATGCACGCACACACACAGACATACATGCGCGCAAGCGCCACACACAGACACACACATATATATTCAAACATATATTGTTAAATATACTTAAATTGAGTTTTATATTCCTTTTTGGTGCATATTCACATATAAAAATATTTGGCATTAGACGGGCATTAGACTCTGAGTAATGGATAAAAATATTCAAAATTGATGGGTGTACGACTGTACGAATAATTTCGTCGTTGGTCCTATCTATCTATCTATCTATCTATCTATCTATCTATCTATCTATCTTTCTGTTTGTCTATTTGTCTATCTGAACCCCTTCTGTCTGTATATCTCTCTATCTATCTGAACCTGTTTGTTTCTATCTATCTATCTATCTATCTATCTATCTATCTATCTATCTGTCTGTCTGTCTGTCTGTTTGTCTATTTGTCTATCTGAACCCCTTCTGTCTGTATATCTCTCTATCTGTCTGAACCTGTTTGTTTCTATCTATCTATCTATCTATCTATCTATCTATCTATCTATCTGTCTGTCTGTTTGTCTATTTGTCTATCTGAACCTCTTCTGTCTGTATATCTCTCTATCTATCTGAACCTGTTTGTTTCTATCTATCTATCTATCTATCTATCTATCTATCTATCTATCTATCTATCTGTCTGTCTGTTGGCCTGTCTGTATGTTTGTCTGTCTGTATGTTTGTCTGTCTGTCTGTTTGTCTGTCTATATGAACCTCTTCGATCTATCTATCTATCTATCTATCTATCTATCTATCTATCTATCTGTCCGTACGTTTGTCTGTTTGTCTATCTGAACCTTTTCGACCTATCTATCTATCTATCTATCTATCTATCTATCTATCTATCTATCTATCTATCTATCTATCTATCTATCTTTCTGTTTGTCTATTTGTCTATCTGAACCCCTTCTGTCTGTATATCTCTCTATCTATCTGAACCTGTTTGTTTCTATCTATCTATCTATCTATCTATCTATCTATCTATCTGTCTGTCTGTCTGTCTGTTTGTCTATTTGTCTATCTGAACCCCTTCTGTCTGTATATCTCTCTATCTGTCTGAACCTGTTTGTTTCTATCTATCTATCTATCTATCTATCTATCTATCTATCTATCTGTCTGTCTGTTTGTCTATTTGTCTATCTGAACCTCTTCTGTCTGTATATCTCTCTATCTATCTGAACCTGTTTGTTTCTATCTATCTATCTATCTATCTATCTATCTATCTATCTATCTATCTATCTATCTATCTATCTGTCTGTCTGTTGGCCTGTCTGTATGTTTGTCTGTCTGTATGTTTGTCTGTCTGTCTGTTTGTCTGTCTATATGAACCTCTTCGATCTATCTATCTATCTATCTATCTATCTATCTATCTATCTATCTATCTGTCCGTACGTTTGTCTGTTTGTCTATCTGAACCTTTTCGACCTATCTATCTATCTATCTATCTATCTATCTATCTATCTATCTATCTAAACCTGTTCTTTCTTTCTTTCTTTCTTTCTTTCTTTCTTTACTGCAATCAGTCACTGATTTCTACTTTGCTTCAATATGACTTTTTTCTCTCTAACTTACCATGACTTCGAGCCTAAATACTGCGTAGCAGGAAAGATCTGCAAGCAATATTGCTATTTTTTAATTAATTTTTTTTCTTTTTTTTTTTTAGATCTAAACATAAATTCGAAATTTTTGGCAGAACAATTTCACACTTATATATTGAGATAAATAAAATTGAAGTAAGTTTTCCTTTAATAAGTACGTAGTATAGACAGTTACTAAACATAACTGAGGTGTGGCACAAGGCAGAAAATGCACCCAGTGAGGATCCAACCAACTCCTCGGTCGTAATTGATCTAGCGAGGAAAGTTTGCTAACCAAGTCGAAGCAAGGTGGGGGTGCCACTACCATACAAGGGCTTACAGAGAGTAAGAGTAAGAGTAAGAATAAAGAGGGATGTTTAAGGAAAAGATAAACAGAAGGATGGGATCAAGGTATCAGATGGCAGTTGACATTATATTTGAACATTTGAAGATTCTAGGTATCAGGGAAGCAAGTGATAGGAAGGAAGTTCCATTGGTGGAAAGAGCGAGAGTTAATAGCATATACAGAAAGATAATAATCGAAATGAGTGTTGTAAATACTTGTTAATGCAGGTAAAACATTCACTCTTATTTGCTTATAGATCAGAACAACAGATAAACTGGTGTGTTTGTAGAAAATAATTTGATTGATGCGGCAGATAAACTGCAAAACGCCTCGAAATCGTGACAAATTTTCATCTTATCAATGGCCGACAAAATATAGCTCCCAAAGCTGAATAAACTGTTGAATGTTAATTTAATGATTAAATACAGCGAAGCAATACAGCCAATGAAATGAAAAGGTGCTACTAAGTGCTAGAGAATAGGGGGGGGAGCAGTAAAGACAACAATAAAAGAACAGAAAAAAAAAGAAGATAACGATTGGCATTGCATTCAAATTTTTGAAGACTGAAGTTAATTGGAAAGCAAGAAGCCGAAACGGAGTTCCAAAGCAAGAAGTGTGAGAGATGAAACTGTCAGCATAGAACTTACGGTTGCATCTAACAATATTAATTGTAAAAGGTTGAGTTCTAGCTGCCAGTTTAGTACTGCGTTTAAATTCATAAAGTCTAGGTACCAAAGAGGAAAATAATATTTACTTTGGGAATACAAAAATATGGCACAATGTTAAAAGGGGGGACAGGGGAAGGCTAGTCTTCAGTCTGTCTTACCTTAAACTTAGTTAGCCACAATTACTGATCAAAACATACCGCATTATCCTTACAGCAAAAGAAAAATTCTTACTGCAGACACCATAATACCTCAGAGTCTCTATGCAGTTCTATTATGTGAGAAAACGACATTATTTTTGCACCAACCTAATAACTAGTGTCTATATGTACAATTTTTCTTTGAGGGGATGGATGAAATAACAACATTTAAAAATGAAACCCAATTAATATTTACAATGAATACAATTTATATACAAGAAACTAAATAAAATAGTGTTAGTAACAAAACCCGCCACAATCCTTAATTATTGCAGAAAAATCAGTTAATTGGATGAAATTAATGCAGGACTAGGTAATTAATAACAATTATTCGCCCAAACACTTGCTCAAACACACAATCATTCCGGATACAAAATTAAATACGAAACACACACTCGAAAATGAAAAAGATCCCGCATCTACAAGGGAACTGACATCTCTGTCATCTAACGGGAGAGGGAAGCGGAAAAAGAGGAAAGCCCATCAGAAAATGAAAATACAAAATTTTGTTAACACTAGTATGTAAGGAATCATTTATTCAGAGTTTACTGAACAGTCTTCACTTGTCCAGCAGCACGATTGAGGCACAAAATCTCAGCGATCAACAGTACAATATAGTACCTTGATACACATTTCACGGGGAATGTTTGATATGACATCTCTTATCCTGTCCTTGATTACTTCGATGTCTCTAACTTATTTGTTATTCATACGATCCTTTATTATTCCTCATAACCAAAAGTTACAGGGTGTAATTGGCCAATATTTGTTTACAACTCCAAAGGTGACTGCAAAAGTTTGCCATTGATAACATAAGCCTACAAATCAGACGAGCAGAGTATTTCCAACAAGATGGTGCACCGCCTCATTTTGACGTACTGTTCGAACTTGTCTCGATCAAAGTTTCCCAAATCGTTGGATAGGTCACGGCGGACCGTTGGCATGGTCACCACACTACCCTGATCTGACACACTGTGTTAATCGCTGAAGTGAGTTCGACACCCAATAGGTGTCCGAGGCAAATACTTACATTGTCAATATGATCGTTCATCTGGATTAGAGTAGATTTGCGGCCTTCTCGGTGTTGAATGAAACGTTATTGGCGTTGACTTGAAGAATAGTGAAAAGATATTGAAA
>OZ010584.1:28463085-28500585 GCA_963932145.1 Acanthosepion lycidas
ACACAACGTCCCGGAAATTTCCTGAAATGATTAGCGTTTGTTTAGATCTGCGCAGAAATAAATGACTTTCATCGTAACTGCACACATAGATGTTGCCTTTCTTGACTATATAAACATTGAGATTCTAATCTTTATTTATTTTATTCATCAATAAAACGAGAAGTGGTGAATAATGTGTGACGCAGTGTACATACATCCTTTCTGTCAAGGTTGATAATGGGTGCCTGTTTTACTGTCAATATATGATATATACGGTTGATATTAATTTACTTGCTAAATTTTTTATCGTAAAGTTAACCCTGTACAAGTCTCGGGGGCCAATCGAAGTAGAGGGTTACGTTAAGGAATAGTTTATATGGATTGGAGAGTAAGATAACGGCTGATTTAAACAGATAGGCTTGAACAGATTATGATTGTAGTGATCGGGGAAACATCCTCTTGGGAGTCTGTTCCACAGGGCAGTGGTTCACAGGAAGAAGTTGTTTCAGTGGAACCTAACTTCTCACTGATGTAATACGAAGGGAATGTTGGTGGTTTGCTATTATATAAAATCAAGTGTATTGGAAATGTATTGGTGGGAGATTAAACGGAATATACATACGTTCTTTTTATCCCACTTCAAATGAACTCAAAAGAAAATTATATTAGGTTGGTGCAAAAATAATATCGTTTTTTGACGTATTTTTTAACGTCAAAAAACGATATTATTTTTGCACCAACCTAATAATATGTATACAGTGAGACATAGTTTCCGATCTCTGGTTTAAAAGTTGTTTTTTTTTTTTTTTTTGTTGGCCCGTAAATGTTATTATATCTAACTTTTCGTGTTGACAAAGGTTGCAGATGTTGCTATGATTATTGTAACATTTTGCTTTTTTAAATATCCATTTTACAATCGGATCTATTTTATGTTCATCCGTTAAAAGATGCCTTATAATTGTACCACCTGTTTTTAAAGTGACGATCCAATTCACCAGACCTACAAATTTAAAAAGAAATCAGAAAATATTTTGAATTTGTGGGTCTGAAGAATTGGATGATTACGATTCCAATGCAATAAATGATAACCATAGAATATTAGTGTTTTGCCTTATATATATATATATATATATATATATATATATATATATATATATATATATATATTATATTCTTGGGCTGTATTGTACATTGAGCGCTACCTGGATTCTATCTTCTTGGAAATTTATACATACATCACACTTATTATCCGCCATTTTAATCATTAACCTCTATATTTGTTTTTTGTATGAATGATTCATTAATTTATAAATTATAATTGCACTTTTTAATTGAAATTAAAATAACTGATCCAAGTGCAACTTTCGGATAATAAGTGCGACATTACTGTAATTATTGAACAATATAGTTCATGCCATATTGACGGAAAATTTACCAGTAAATAAGAATTCTCTTATTGCTATATTTGTACAAAAACGCACAACCTTAAAATTTAAATTCAAACTCAGCGTTGCGACCGCACGTTTCAAAACAATAACACATTTCTCATAGCATTTTTTCGGATTATATCTCTATTTTCGTTGTCCTCTTATTACCGATAAGTAAAAACAAGAACAAAATCTAATTCCATACCTGATGATGCCTGTAGGAACAGACGAAATCTTGTAAAAAATTAAAAAGACCTTATGCAACTGGAATTTGCAAACAGGGATCATATCATTCATATATAGGTTCGGGGTTGATGTATCTTATTTATATTGTTTGCGATGATGTATTCTCGCCATTTAAATCATTAACCTCTATATTTGTTTTTTGTATGAATGATTCATGAATTTATAAATTATAATTGCACCTTTTAATTGAAATATATATATATATATATATATATATATATATATATATATATATATATATATATATATATATATATATATATATATATATACACGATCCAAATTACAACGAACAAATATCATTTGTGAATTCACGTGTCCCTTAAGGAAATGTATTCCTGGTCAAATCAAATTCATGAATAATTATATTGGACATGCCACAAGATGTCTATTATGAAGGCTCACGTTGTATCTCTCTGAATATAGCTCAATGAGGACTCATTTAAACATAGACGGAAACCTATCAAATACTACCCACTACGCGTAGAAGATAACTATAGTTTCCTCATCCGGATGTAAAAAAGAATAAAAATAATGGAAGCATTAATATTAAAAATACAACACTCAATAACATCAGCTATCAACACGGTTATAACGTGATGGCCGTGTATGGATAAAGAAAATTCCCATAACTCTCTCTCTCTCTCTCTCTCTCTATATATATATATATATATATATATATATATATATATATATATATGTACACATAAAGCTAAAAATACATCTAAAAGCGCCTGGATATACAGAACATTTGGATAATTTTTAATTTATATATATATATATATATATATACATATATATATATATATATATATATATGCATAAACCAGACTTGTAACCAAATTTATAATTAATTGCATCGGTCACACTACTACATGCCTATCCAGACGACGTACGTTGCACCTATCCGGCCACAGCTATATTAGAACCCATTTAAACGCGCACAAAAACCTACCAGACTCCATCCAAAACATACTAGTAGAAAATACAATCGTAATAACTTCATTAACATGTAAAAAAAGATTTTAAAAAATAATGAAAGCCCTAATAATATTATTAAGTACGAACACTACCACAATGTGCTGACCATGTTTGGAAAATAAAACATTCCTATAACTCAAGATATATGCTCACAAACCACACATCCAGTTAAAAAGTAAAAATAAAATCATCCTTGATAATGGCGAAAAGTATAGTCAAAATGGCTACAGAACATTTGGACAGTTTTTACAAACTGCGTCCAGAAAAGAAAACACTTGTTCGAACACAAGAAAAATTAAATAAATGCTTATCCACCTTGTCTTTTGTCTTTAATGAAACATGTATAAATGAAGGATTTCTGCCTAAATACACTATATATAACTATATAAATATATATATATAATAATAATAAAAGGGCTTAAACACTAATATTCCATGGTCATAATTTATTCCATTGGAATCGTAAATACGATCCAATTCATCAAACCTACAAATTCAAAAAGAAAAACAGAAAAAACAACTCCGGAAATAAAAATAAAATTTCGTGAGAGTGTATGTATGAGAGTGTGGGACGAATGTTAGAGCTATAGAGAGGAACTATTTTTTTATACAAATATATATATATATATATATATATATATGTGTATGTATGTATGTATGTATGTATATATATTTATATATTTTAGATATATGATTGCATATGCATGTGTATATTTACCACTAATATTATCAATATTGTTTAGAATTAATGGAATTTTGAATCCGACATTTTTATTACTTCAAACGTTATTACAGTTTTCAAATACGAAGTATCCACCATAATAGCTTTTAAAGTAATATGTGTGTGTGTGTGTGTGTGTGCGTGCGTGCTTGTATTTATATGTGTGTGCATGTTCAATGTGACTTATAAGTTTCTCATGTTTCATGCCATTTGTACTTGTATAAATCGTAACGTCCAAGCTGATGTTTTCAGAAATGTCAAGCGACTAACGTTATTAATAGAAAGAACAACAACAAAGCGGTAAGTTTTGTTTTGAAATGTCCTCGAACGGCCATTACAGTGCAGGCGACTTGAACAATGAATCAGCATCTGACTGAGTCACAACGAGAAGGAATGTATTTTGACACTTAACAAAGGTGAAGACGATTAATGTAGACCTCCATACGAGGACGTTTAAGTAAAAGCCAAAAATAACTGTCCAACCGGTATTTGTTGCAGAAAACCGGCCACACCACAACTGACAGGCTGAGATTGAACCCCAGGAGACAGGAAAAAATAAACCTCAATTTCTGTCGTTTTCTGTTATTTTTGTTATATAATGGTTTTTTTCCTTCGCATTGACCTGAAGGCAAACATGGACTTTCCTGTCCGAAAAAAAAAAAAAAAAAAAAAAAAAAAAAAAAAAGCCGGAGTGTCAAATAGACAGTTTTTCCCTAGACGCCGCTTTTATTTTAACTACCTTCACTCCTCGGAAATGTTTTAAAAAGCGATTATTAGAATTGTCATAAAACCTAAACATGTGATGCTGTCCTGGTATTCGCCTAAACATGGATCTAGTGGAAAGATCCAGGTAGACGGCAAGAAAACATAAAAATCGTCAGTGGAGGACGGTTAGAAAAAATATCAGCGCAACGGACGTCATTAAAACCATCTGTTAATTTCTTATTTATATGCTGTCAGTCTAAGTTTTATTGTTAATATCACAACGTTTCAGCTATTATGCCCTCTGATCTTCATCAGGTATTTATCGATCCGTGTAACCTTCAGGGAATTTCGAACTGAATCCCTTATTTAATCAACGGGGTCTCGAATATTATTCTCATTTCCATGATCATATACAGAGATTTCTCAGCTAGTTCTTATTTATCACTGTTTAGTTATTGTTGAGTCCGTTTCAACTGATTGCATTGCCCGGGCCAGGTATTGAACTCACAATTACTATATCAGGAAATTCACGCATTAATCCATTCGATTATTGTCTTGTGGGAATAATAATTCCTTGTCTCATGGAAATAATATTTTCTTTCTTTGTTTAAAAAAAAAAGAGAGAAAGCAAGTGACTTCCGCTTCAGAAAAACTTACTTTATAAAGAATAAAATTAATATGGATTATATACTTATGCATAGTTTTATTTTATTTTGCCCGAAGTTTAAAGTCCGAAAGTTTACATTTTTCCCCCGCCCCAACGTCACTTCTCTCTGTATTTTCCATATATATTTTCAAGGTAATTGTTCTAGTAAGCTTTCCTCTTTCGTAGCTGGACTTTACTAATTTAAGCACAGTACTAGTACTTTACAAGTATTTGTCTATATTTCTGAGATGAGGTATTATCTACACTATTTGCATTATTCGGACTATTGTCCTCATGTTTGTCGCCATATTTATCACAACGTTTCGGCCGTTGTACGCTCCGGCCTTCTTCAGGTGGCATGTGGAACTGAAAAAGTCTACCCGAGTGAGTGAAATAAAGGATTCAGTTCGACATTCCAACCTCTTGAAGAAGGCCAGGGCGTACAACAGCCGAAACGTTGTGATAAATATGGCAACAATGATGAGGACAATAGTCCGGATAATGTAAATAGTAGTACTTTACGCTTGGGAAAGGTATGAATACATGTTTTCTCCAGCTATGGGTTGAATAGCGGGACAGACTGGGTCTTATAGACTTGGTTGGTAACCAGTCAAACGTAGAAAGAAATGGCAATCTACCATGGGAAAATCTTCTACATAATCAGTCATGAATCGAAAGAAACATGATCGCCCAAGCCTATATCACGGATGGCACCAAACAGACTGACTTTTCATTATGAGTCGTGGAATGAAATGGGTTGAAATAGCGGAATAGCCTACGTCCTATAGATAGCCTTGGTTGCCGACCAGTCTACAGCAGTAAAAAACGGCAACCTACTGCGGGAAACCTTCTGTGTAGTCAGTCATGAATCGAAAGAAACATGATCGCCCAACCATGTAAATGATGGCATTTAACTGATTAACTTTTCATTATCAGTTGCGGAATGAAATGGTTTGAAATAGCGGGATAGTCTGAGCCCTATAGTCTTGGTTGTCGACCAGTCTACCGCAGAAAGAAACGGCAACCTACTGCGGGAAAACCTTCTGTCTAATAAGTCATAAATCGAAAGAGACATGATCGACCAAGTGTGTTAACTGAGTTGATAGGAAAGCAAGAAGATTGAAAAGATTTGCACAGTCGAGAAGTGTGAGAGAAGATACTGTTAGCATAGAACTTACGGTTACATTTAGAAATTTCAATGAAAAACTATGAGACCAGGCTGCTCTTCTAGTGCTGCACTTAGAAAAATGGAAAGCTCATAAAAATTTCCACGAAAACATTTATAGAAAAGCAAAGGGAAGCTATGTTACGGTGCTGGGAAAAGTGACTGAAGCCGAGATGCCAGGTCAGGACAGATAACACTGCAGATTCCTTTTTAAATCACTTAACTGACGGACTAGCTTGACAGCTAGGCTTCATCATTTTACAGCTGAACTTGTTAGATGTTACCGTAAGTTCTATGCTAACAGTTTCTTCTCTCGCACTTCTTGCTTGTGGAAGTTCCTTCCGGCCTGTTGCTTTTCTCTCACCTTTGATCTTCAACAATTTAAATGCAATGTCAGTCGTTGTCTTCTGTCTTCATAAATCCTGTTCTTTTATTGTTCCTATCTCCTTAACAATGGGCTTCTTTTGCTCATATTATTTCACACTCAGTAACCCCAATGCGTCTTTGTGGCTTTGTAGCCTTGTTTTTGGTTAAATGATTAAATGATTAATGGTATTCCCATTCCTTCTTTTTTGTGCTGCCTGTGTGGGGGTAGAGTTCATTTTGTTCGGTAGTTATTCTTCAGTCATTATGGAGAAATATGTGCTGAAAAATTAGGGAATACCGTTCAAAGCTACTAACTCTGAAGACGCTCTATTTTTAATATCTTTAATACTGAGCACTATACATAAAACATCTGCTGTTTCTTAAGCCTTAAATCTATATATATATATATATATATATATATATATATATATATATATATATTATAATTACTTTTTTAAAAATATGATTCCATCGCTACATAAAAGCTCTCATGTTTCAAAAACAGGAATTAAAAAGTTATTTAATTATAAAAATTAAATTCAATTAATGTATCAAGCTCTGTTTCATTTTCAAGCGAAATTTTTGGAATCTCGCTTGGAGATGAAACAGGGCTTGATATTTTAATTTAATTTAATTTTTATAATTAAATTGAAGTTTTTAGCTCCTGTTTTTGAAACACGAGAACTTTTATTTAGCAATGGAATCATATTTTTTAAAAATAATTATAATTTAGGCTCTACTTATGTACTTATATATATATATATATATATATATATATATATATATATATATATATATATATATATATACAAAATAGTTCTATTAAATACAAGCGACAAGGTCTGTCTACTTATTGTTACCATTTTCAAGTAATCTGTTGTATAATAGTATTGAAATTGTAGATAAACTGTCCGAAGTTCGTATTTGTTCTGTGGTTTTTCAAGTACTTTCTCAGTCATTATCAAGAACCATGTACTGTCCGTGTGATAGAGTTCATGTTTGTTCTGTAATAATTTCGAATATCTCAGTCGTTATCCAAATTTTGGACTATTTCAAACTCCGCAAGATCTATTGGGCGGCATTTAAACTAGTGTTGATGTAAACGCTATTTTTAGTGAGTGCACGTATTTCGGGGTGTTTATCCCTGTTTTAATTTTGTTTTACATAAATACTGAAATTAATAACAAATCGGGCCTAGATTGAAAATTATATTATTTATATTATTAATATTAATAATCATTACGTACAAATAGTTTCTTAGCTATTAGGTTGGTGCAAAAATAATGACGTAATAATGTCGTTTTTTGACGTATTTTTTAACGTCAAAAAACGACATTATTACGTCATTATTTTTGCACCAACCTAATAGATGTATTCTTCTTCTTCTTCTTCTTCTTCTTCTTCTTCTTCTTCTTCTTCTATGTACCATGTCCCTTCAGAACGTTGGTGATAATGGCTCTCCACAAAAGAAAGTCCCATGCAAATGAAAACCCAAATCAAACGGTACATAGGTGAGATTCCAATGCTGAGAATATGTAAAGACTTAGGGACTCTCAAACTCCTGAACAAGCCGAAAGCCCGGTCAAGAGCCTTCCGCAAAAGCTAGCGTAATTACCGCAATCTTGAAGGCTATCTTCAGGCCATATATTAGTGGGCAGGAAGATTATATTGCAGCAGTCTGTGTTGAGAAAAAAAATAAAAATTAGAAAAATAAAATCACGACATTGTTCCGATTCTAGAGAGACGCAAGGTGTGAGTTAAAAAAAAAATAACAACTTTATTGCAAAAAAAATAAAAAAACATAAACAAAAAAAAACCCAACTCTATAGGAAAAAAGAAACAAAAAAAAGTTGTAAAATACATAACTAAACTGAAGGAAGCGTGAAAAATAAACACTTGGAAAATAACATGACAAAAAAAAATTTTAAAAAATAAGGTTACTCCGATGACTGATTTTATTTTTTTATTTATTATATTTCTTTATAGTGGAGTCAGTGAAGCAAAGAGCTGCTTTGTGTGTGCCTGATCTACAGCGACGTGGGCGTACCTGTCATTTTCACCAGAAAAAAAAAGGTGAGATATAAAACAGGTGACGTCACCAAAAATTAGCTTATCCTTTCCAGAATCGCCCATGATTGATATCAACTGCGATGATTTTTTTTATTGTTATAAATGACAACCGTAATGTCATTTATTATTAATTTTTTTCAAATTTGGATGATTTGATCACCTTGATTTGTTATTATTCTATGTGAACTTTCATTTCAGGACGTTGGCGATCGCGGGTTTCCAAAATATCCTGTCCTATGTAACTCTCAATAAATTTTGTCTTTCCCAAATCCTGCTCCGCCATGAATTCCCTAAAGCTCACCAGGTAGGTTATAATTTGCTTTCACCTATCATTGTTACCTTCAAGTTGTCCTGTGATTATTATTTACACTATTTATTTATTAGATTGGCTACTGAAGTCGTTAGCAAAAAATCGGCAAACTGCTAGTTGAATCGAGCTTTATAAAATGGTAAATAATAAGGATTTCCTTATAGTTGGTTCACATATTTTAATAATTTAGTTAATGATTATAAATTTATGAATATAAAATTGTTTTCATATTTTTTTTCGTTATAAATTCATTGGATTAAATACAATTGTCTTAGTTTTTAGAATATTGTAAATATAAAATTATTCTTCTAAATAAACAATCTAATAAATAGTGTTTAATATTTTTGTTCTATATTGTCCAGATGGAAGAAATGTATACATTCACTTTCATCATATACTAGCAGTAGAGCCCGGCATTGCGCGGGGGTGTAACAGTAAGAGATAGATCAAGTATCGACCATCATAAAGACTGAAAAATAAAATTGACAAAGATTATTGTTTAAGGTTGACGGACACGCATGTCTTAATTTGATTTTTTTTTGTTTTTTTTTACGAATTGGTCAAACCCAAACTCAAACAAAAACATTGTTTTCAATCGTTATGAGTCTACCGATTGAATAGAATTTTATTATAAACAATTGTCTTGTAAATGGAATTTTTAAAGCATTCTGAATGTAAAAATAAAGAAAAAAGTGTGCAAGACAATAAGAAACACTACCTGCCAAAAAAAAGGGAAGTTTTATTGAAACTGGTTGAAAAATGTAGGAAATCCGATCCCATATATAAACGAACACACACACACACACACACACAAACAACCAACCTGGGTTTTATAATAAGTATAACTCGATAACTTGATATTAATAAGTATAACTCGATATGAATTGTCCCCCTTTCATTAATGCCTCTTAATTGTGTTTTCAAATTGATTTCATGCAAAAACAATTGTGTTTTTCCAAATTTTGGCGCTGTCAGAACCACCACAAGGTAATTTTACGTAGTCCTGTGAAGTTTTGTTGAAATCGGTTGAAAAAAGTAGGAAATTCGACCCAATATATAAACGTACAGACACACACACACACACACACACACACACACACACACACACAATCTGCGTTTTATAATAAGTAAGATTTAGGCATTATTCCATTTCTAATCGCTTTTAAAACAATAAATACCAAGAAGTGAAGGTAGTTTAAATAATAGTGGTGTCATGGGAAAAACAGTTCTTTTAACTCTGTTTTTGTTTTTTTCTGGCATATTTGCCCTAATATCTTCCTGGGGTTTATTATTCATTTCCTGTTAATATGTATCAAAGATTTGTAACATTACAAGACAATATTACACAGTCTATAAAATAAGTTTCTTTTTTGTAACTTCCATGTAACGTTAAGCTCTTTACCCATGAAGCAACTGTAAAGCCAAAATTCGCCAAACATTGAAAACAGTAGAGAACTCCAAAGATCTAGTTCTGAAATATGAGTTGAGTTCAAAAAGTGTCCTTACTTTGGTCAGAAAAAAACATCAATTTTATACATTTCACAAATTTTATTTAAATATAGTCTAAATCCACCTCTTCGGAGTTTACACACTTCTCCCAACGTTTTCTCTGGGATTGCTATGAAGCTTCGGCGTCGTTTGCTCCATAATTTGCTCTCGCGACTCGACTCAACTCGCTTCCCTTTCAGCGTGGTTTTCAGATTGGGGAAGAGCCAGAAGTCACACAGTGTCAAGTCGGGAGTGTAGGAAGACTGTCGATGAAGTGGTGTTTCGTTCTCAACCAGGAAAGCTTGGATTATATAAGCGGAATGAGTCGGCGAATTTCGCCGACACTCTCCACAGGCACAAATCCTTCGTTAAAATACAATGCACCGATCCTGTGCTTATTCTCACTTCGTGATCAATTTCCTCGATTCTTACACGACAGTCTTCCATTACTATTCACCGAACCTTCTCAATCGGCTCCTCGCTTCGGCTTGTGGATGGTCTACCTGGGCATGCCTCGCTCTCCACAGAGGTGCTGCCATGTTTCAAGTGGTTGTACCACTCCTTGAAATGAGTTTTGTCCATGGTATAATCACCAAAGGCCTGCTAAATTTTATGGATGGTTTGAACTTGTGTATCATCAAGCTTTTGGTAAAACTTGATGCAATATAACTGCTCGATGCGTTCAGACATCTTACGCGAAAACCAATTTTGAATGAGCGTATTGATGTGATCGTAAGTCGTATGTTTATTAAGATTATTCTAATATAGAACAATATCTCAAGCGTCCTGGGTATGAAGATAAACTAATCCCGCGTCCTGGGTATAAAGATAAACTAAACCCTCGTCCTGAGTATGAAGTTAAATTAAACCCGCGTCCTGGGTATGAAGATAAACTAATCCCGCGTCCTGGGTATAAAGATAAACTAAACCCTCGTCCTGAGTATGAAGTTAAATTAAACCCGCGTCCTGGGTATGAAGATAAACTAATCCCGCGTCCTGGGTATAAAGATAAACTAAACCCTCGTCCTGAGTATGAAGTTAAATTAAACCCGCGTCCTGGGTATGAAGATAAACTAATCCCGCGTCCTGGGTATAAAGATAAACTAAACCCTCGTCCTGAGTATGAAGTTAAATTAAACCCGCGTCCTGGGTATGAAGATAAACTAATCCCGCGTCCTGGGTATAAAGATAAACTAAACCCTCGTCCTGAGTATGAAGTTAAATTAAACCCGCGTCCTGGGCATGAAGATAAACTAATCCCGCGCCCTGGGTATAAAGATAAACTAAACCCTCGTCCTGAGTATGAAGTTAAATTAAACCCGCGTCCTGGGTATGAAGATAAACTAATCCCGCGTCCTGGGTATAAAGATAAACTAAACCCTCGTCCTGAGTATGAAGTTAAATTAAACCCGCGTCCTGGGTATGAAGATAAACTAATCCCGCGTCCTGGGTATAAAGATAAACTAAACCCTCGTCCTGAGTATGAAGTTAAATTAAACCCGCGTCCTGGGTATGAAGATAAACTAATCCCGCGTCCTGGGTATAAAGATAAACTAAACCCTCGTCCTGAGTATGAAGTTAAATTAAACCCGCGTCCTGGGTATGAAGATAAACTAATCCCGCGTCCTGGGTATAAAGATAAACTAAACCCTCGTCCTGAGTATGAAGTTAAATTAAACCCGCGTCCTGGGTATGAAGATAAACTAATCCCGCGTCCTGGGTATAAAGATAAACTAAACCCTCGTCCTGAGTATGAAGTTAAATTAAACCCGCGTCCTGGGTATGAAGATAAACTAATCCCGCGTCCTGGGTATAAAGATAAACTAAACCCTCGTCCTGAGTATGAAGTTAAATTAAACCCGCGTCCTGGGCATGAAGATAAACTAATCCCGCGTCCTGGGTATAAAGATAAACTAAACCCTCGTCCTGAGTATGAAGTTAAATTAAACCCGCGTCCTGGGTATGAAGATAAACTAATCCCGCGTCCTGGGTATAAAGATAAACTAAACCCTCGTCCTGAGTATGAAGTTAAATTAAACCCGCGTCCTGGGTATGAAGATAAACTAATCCCGCGTCCTGGGTATAAAGATAAACTAAACCCTCGTCCTGAGTATGAAGTTAAATTAAACCCGCGTCCTGGGTATGAAGATAAACTAATCCCGCGTCCTGGGTATAAAGATAAACTAAACCCTCGTCCTGAGTATGAAGTTAAATTAAACCCGCGTCCTGGGCATGAAGATAAACTAATCCCGCGTCCTGGGTATAAAGATAAACTAAACCCTCGTCCTGAGTATGAAGTTAAATTAAACCCGCGTCCTGGGTATGAAGATAAACTAATCCCGCGTCCTGGGTATAAAGATAAACTAAACCCTCGTTCTGAGTATGAAGTTAAATTAAACCCGCGTCCTGGGTATGAAGATAAACTAATCCCGCGTCCTGGGTATAAAGATAAACTAAACCCTCGTCCTGAGTATGAAGTTAAATTAAACCCGCGTCCTGGGTATGAAGATAAACTAATCCCGCGTCCTGGGTATAAAGATAAACTAAACCCTCGTCCTGAGTATGAAGTTAAATTAAACCCGCGTCCTGGGTATGAAGATAAACTAATCCCGCGTCCTGGGTATAAAGATAAACTAAACCCTCGTCCTGAGTATGAAGTTAAATTAAACCCGCGTCCTGGGTATGAAGATAAACTAATCCCGCGTCCTGGGTATAAAGATAAACTAAACCCTCGTCCTGAGTATGAAGTTAAATTAAACCCGCGTCCTGGGTATGAAGATAAACTAATCCCGCGTCCTGGGTATAAAGATAAACTAAACCCTCGTCCTGAGTATGAAGTTAAATTAAACCCGCGTCCTGGGTATGAAGATAAACTAATCCCGCGTCCTGGGTATAAAGATAAACTAAACCCTCGTCCTGAGTATGAAGTTAAATTAAACCCGCGTCCTGGGTATGAAGATAAACTAATCCCGCGTCCTGGGTATAAAGATAAACTAAACCCTCGTCCTGAGTATGAAGTTAAATTAAACCCGCGTCCTGGGTATGAAGATAAACTAATCCCGCGTCCTGGGTATGAAGATAAACTACACTCGAGTCTTGGATATGACGATAAACTACATCCGCG
This sequence comes from Acanthosepion lycidas, assembly GCA_963932145.1. Lineage (NCBI taxonomy): Eukaryota > Metazoa > Mollusca > Cephalopoda > Sepiida > Sepiidae > Acanthosepion > Acanthosepion lycidas. The sequence continues at coordinate 28,476,314 of OZ010584.1, forward strand.
TCCTAAGTAAGACGATAAACGACACCTGGCAGTGGGGCCACTGTTCGGGAGGTTTTGAGGTGCGTGGAAAAACCTCTTGGTTGCTAGTGTTCCCGGGTTCGCCCTTGTTCGGAGGGGGGTTGCATTAAATAACCCATGGAGATTGATATGCCGTAAAACAAACCAAACCAAACCAAGATCTCACGTATCTGTCTATATTTCTGAGCTGCCGCATTGTAACTATTTACACTATTTACATTGTTCGAACTATTGTCCTCATTTTTATTGTCATATTCACGACGTTTCGGCCGTTGCAAGTTTCGGTTTTGTTCAGGATCTGTCTACGTTTCTCAGATGAAGTATTGTAACTGTTTACAATATTTACATTGTTTAATTTTTTGTCTTCATCTTTATTTTCATATTCATGGCGTTTCGGCCGTTGTACTCTCCGGCCTTCTTCAGGTGATATATGCTGGAATTTCGAAACAACCCCTTTATTTCGTCCACCATAGTAGATTATTCTAATTCCACGTGCCGTGCCTTTTCTGGGTATCTCCCTTTTTATTTCCCTTTTCAGCGTAATGGGCTTGATTTACTAAAGAGGACAGGTATTGAACTCAGAACTCTTTGGTTCAAGGCACTGGATTACTTCAACCAGCGCTCTTATCCACTGGGCCATGTGCCAGATGCATTTACAATGTATACGGCTCCCCACACATGGACCAATGAAGAAAAGCGTTGGTTGAGGTGAACAAAATCTTGGCCGGGGTGGGGGGTTGAGTTACTAAAGAGCAATAACTGAAATTGAGATATCCAGAAGAGGCATGGCATGTGAAACTAGAACAATCTATCCCCGTGGACGAAATAAAGAGTTTGGTACGAAGTTCCAAAATATATCAGCTGAAGAACGTCTGAGCGTACAACGGCCGAAACGTCTTGAATATAGCAATAAAGATAAAGGCCACAGTTCAAACAGTGTAAATAGTATAAAAAAGATCTCACGTGTAGGGCACCAAGTGAGGATCACTTTGGTCGAACGCTTACTTCTCTCGATTCCCCGTTAACGACTTCCCTGAAAATTATAAAAGATGTATTAGCAATGAATACGACTCAGCAATGGAGACAAGCGCAGTAATTGTCACCGAAATTCGCTCGGATTTCCAACCTATTAATATTTTTGCGTGGGCGTCGAGAGGAAGCTCTGATATCAGATATCCCGGGAGTTGTTTGAGTGCCTGAACACCGCTAGTTATGTTAATAGGTCTTCTCAATTAATGGCAGTCATTTGATTAGATTTGCTTAATTTGGGCACAAAACGATATCACTCCACTCTTTAAGGTCAGATAAAAAATATTATTTGCTTCAATTCATTTCGGCAAATATATATATATATATATATATATATATATATATATATATTTCTTATGCAGACTTACATTAGAACATACACTTATCAATTACAAAATTGTACGTTTTGTTTCAACGTCAAATGTTCCCCACCTGATGAGACGTTTAGTGCGGCTAGACATCCGATTGCTTTAAGCGGGGATCGAAACCCTACATTGGCATTAGTTGGAGACCCTATCGGCGCACGGAAAAAAGAAAGGGAAATTCTAATGTATTGTGTACAGATGTAAACAACAATGCTCGATTCATTAATGAAGTGCGGTGCGTTAATAGCGGTGATACATATATATATATATATATATATATATATATATATATATATATATATATATATATATATATATATATATATATATATATATATATATATATATATATATATATATATATATATATATACCGCTATGTATAGACCCGCGGATGTATATATATATTTAAGTAACTAAAATCCGTATGGATAATCCCAACGAGGATGAAATCCGGAGAGCTCAATGAAGGTTCTATTGTTATAATTTATTTCACCAGAGATTTTATTTTTCTATGGATCTTCAGACTTTCGAGGGTGAAAAAATGAATTTAAAATTTACACTTTTGAAGGGCAGTATTAAGCTTATATAAGGTGACAAAGAGGGTGATGAAGGTTAGTGTAAGAGACATGGTCGAAATTAGAGAGAGAAGGGAGAGTTTTAAAATTTATTTTTATTTTATTTGTTTTCTTTTAATTAATATATATATAGGAGTAATGGATAGCGGCTTGAATTGAGGAATCGGAGAGACGAGTTCGAATTCCACTCGAATCCATTACATTCACTTACGTGCTATTAGGTAGGTGCAAAAATAATGACGTAATAATGTCGTTTTTTGACGTATTTTTTAACGGCAAAAAACGACATTATTACGTCATTATTTTTGCACCAACCTAATAATACCTTTGAGAAAGGTATAAGTCCTCTTCTCCCTCCAGCTATGGGTAAATTGCAGGACAGACTGGGTTCTATAGTTTTGGATGACAACTGTTCTAGGAGAAGGGCAACTCTGAATTCAAAACCTGCAGAGCGTCGTTTGGGGTCCTTGTGGAACGTAGTGCACCAGGTCTCTGTATTTGGCCCTTCAAAAAGTGTGGATGGTTTTGCACCACTATAATCAACTCACGGGTGCTGGTGTCGGGCTGTCGGTTCCTAGGAGCTATATATATATATATAATATATTATATATATATAATTATTTATTTGAAAATTATAACAAAAATATTATAAAATCACTACAAAAATAGACATTTTGTTTCAACACTTCTGGTGTCTTCTCAACACCATCACTCGATAAGACACCAGAAGTGTTGAAACAAAATGGATATTTTTCTAGTGATTTTATAACATTTTTATGCTATAATCTTCAATGATTATATTTGCTCTACTTTGTATTGAGCGCTCTTTTAAGAATAGTATTTGTTGGTTATTGGAATTTATTCCGTATACATCAATCCTATACTTGGATATATATATATATATATGCGTGTGTGTGTGTGTGTATGTAAGGAAAGACTTTAAAAGAAACCGGAAACTCACTCCTAAACAGGAAACAACAACACCTGTCCAAAAGAGTTGTTTGAACCGGACTATAGGGAAATCTATCTACTCTGACTGAGAAAAAATATTAAATAAAATTTCAGAGTTTTGACAGAGACGTTTGAAGTAAAGAGTTGAAGTACATTTTTGAAGTAACCGGAAAGCCAATCCTAAACGAGAAACAAAGGATAAACCTCTATTCTTGTCCAAAAGGTGCGTGAACCGGACGATAGGAAAACTTATCTATTCCTATAGAGGGGGGAAAAAAAAACTAAATAATTTTTAAATAATTTTTTTTAACTTTTGACGGAGACATTAACAATTATAGAGTTGAATTCCACTTAGAAAAATCGGAAAGCCAATACAAAACAAGAAACGAGAAATAAACAACTATTCCTGCCAAAAAGTCCGATGAGGAGGTTGAAAGGGCGATAGACGAAGCTATCTTCTTCTATTTACGGAAAATATACTGAATTAATAGTAAATCTTTTTTTTTCACTTTTGACGGAGACGTTAGAAGTATAGTTTTAAATTAGACTTTAGAATGAACCCAATCCTAAGCAGGAAACAAGAGACAAGCCTCTATTCATCTCCAAAAGACCAGGGAGAAGTGTGACCCGGTCGATAAGCACACTTATCTGCTCCTATTGAGGGATAAATGAATTTTAATGCAATACACACACGATATTATATTGAGCTTTTTCCTACTAGAATTCTGCTAGTCGATTCATCAACTCAAGCAGGTCCGGATTTAGACCTTAAGAGGCTCCTAGGTTCATAGATTTCGACGGCCACCTTTTTTTTACAAATTTCCCCCCCACATGTATATATAAAAAAGATATATTTTTAGATGATACTTTTTTTTTTTTTTGATGTACAACATGAAACACATCAACTAAAATTTTTAATGATTTTGAAACTCATCCAGTTTACTTCACTTACTGCTTCAGGATATTTTTTTAGCCGAACTTTGCACCCTACAGAAATGCCTCTAGAATGAAGGGCCTGTATTACACAGAAATTCCAGTATCCAAATTCACTGGCATCCTAAAACGCATAAAGATAGTGAAGAAGGAACCTTTTCACTTGCTACAGCCTTGCGATCCTAGATCATCCCAGCTGATAAAAAAATAGGGGTCCTTCTAGTCTTAGGCTCCCTAGGCTGCAGTACATACTAGCCCATATGTAAATCCGGCACTACACTCATGGTAGAGAGTTAAAGTTCAAATGATTATGATGAATGAAGTGTGTGATATGAAGATTTGGAGCATAAACAGGACAGATAGCGATAGACTCCTGACCTGACTGTGGTGTTCAGAGAAGCAACTTCGCAGGAGTCTGTTATAGAAAATGCGAGTTCTTGGAAACAAAAGCTGTCTATGTGTAACTTCTTACATATGGATTTTTACAATAATGCTCACTGTACAAGGCCGAAGAGCCACTGCGGATAGAGTCAGAAGCACAGTTTATGGGAATATGTGGGGAAGACAATGATTAACCTAGGGTTGAAGAAGTTAAGATTGTCGCATTCGAGCCAACACTCTTTTGAGAGCTGATTCTACAAGACAGCGTTTCGTGTGAAGAAGCTGTTCATGTGGAACTTACATCTCACCAATGGGATGAAAAAGGAATAATGATGGTTCGCTACAATGTGCCTGGCGTTCAATTCCGTTTTTTTCTGACAATAAAGGCATGAACTCATAAAAGTAAAGAATGGAGTTCATCTGAACTTTTGCCATGGAAATAGCAATAGAATAGCGACAGTCTTGCAACTTTGTTTTTATGGGGAAAGAGGTTGAAAAATTGAAAATAAGATTTCATCCACAAGATTTTCACCTCTATCAAGGCTGGGAAGATTGAGCAGCTCCAGCTCAGATAAGGCAGTAGTACTCCATTTTGGATTTTATCTGATTCTTGTAATACATTTTTTCTTCTTCATAATAGGAGTAGATAGGTTAGACTAACGTCCGGTTCAAACTTCTCCCCGGTCCTTTGAACAGGAATAGAGGATTATCCATTGTTTCTGGTTTGGGATTGGGTTTCCGTATAAAAAAGGATTGATAAACTGCAGAAAACCAAGAATCTGAGGAGACTATTTATAAACATTCCATGCAAGTAGCATGGCGTTGTTCTGGCAATAAAAGTATGATCTCAGAATGGAGCTCATCTGAATATTTGCCATGGAAATAGCGATAGCATAGGGACAGTCTTGCAACTTTGTTTCTATGGAGGAAGAGGTTCAAGAATTGAAAATAAAACTTCCCACAAGATTGCGTACATGATTTTCAACTCTATCAATAATAGTAAGAGCTCAGATAAGTCCGTAGTACTCCATTTTGGGTTTTATCTGATTCTTGTAATACTTTTTTTTCTTCTCTACAATAGTAGTAGATAGGTTAGACTAACGTCCGGTTCACACTCCTCTCCAGTTTTTGGACAGGAATAGAGGATTATCCCTTGCTTCCTGTTTGGGATTGGGTTTCCGTATACAAAGGATTGATAAACTGTAGAAAACGAATCAACCAAACAAGGATCTGACGTGACTATTTAAGAACATGACTTGAGTTTTTAGGGATTGTAAAAGGTCAAAAGTTACTTAAAGCAACAGAAGGCAGGAATCTATGGAGAGCTGTGATCGTCCACGTCCTGATGGAATATGAATGAAGTAGAATTTCCCCTTCTTTTTATATCCTCCCATCCTCTCCCCACCAAAAAAATTGTGCAGGGCAACTATGTTAAAATGTCTCATGACTATGTGGTTGTATGATATGGGACAACCAGTGACAATTCATTCTCTCTCACTCTCTGTCTCTCTCTTTGTCTCTCTCTCTCTCTCTGTCTCTCTGTCTCTCTCTCTCTCTCTGTTTGCCCTGCAGGTGTAGTTAACAAATTGGAAACAAATGAACTGCATTGGGTTTCAAAATAGCATGTGGTTCTTTTTCAGTCATTTTTGGCATTTTAAATTGCACCGATTGACAGATTACTGCGTTTCCTGCGGATGTAAACTGCGCTGACCTTTCAAGAAAGGAATGTTTGCTTTTCAGTCATTGCAGTCTCGAGTTATCGCCCCTGATACACAGGCCACCAAAATTTCTGAAATTACGTGATGATTTAAAATCGAGAGAGGTTACCATATTATTATTATTATTATTATTATTAGGTTGGTGCAAAAATAATGACGTAATAATGTCGTTTTTTGACGTATTTTTTAACGTCAAAAAACGACATCATTACGTCATTATTTTTGCACCAACATTATTATTATTATTATTATTATTATTATTATTATTATTATTATTATTATTATTCGATTTTTGCTATGGTCACGCTACCTACCAAGTCTGCGGGAACACCTATGGCAGTTATTGGTGTGTTCTCATGGCTACATTTCATGATTTGTTTTTCTAACTCCCATAACATCACTAGCGTTGCATGAACAAAGTTCTTCTTAGTGTGTGAACTACATATCAAGAAACTTTTTTTTTTATTTCTCTTAAGCTGGGTGTTCCAGGGATTCTTTCAATGTGTTGTTGTGTTCCATTTTTATCATTCCAAGCGCACCCACTTCGGAAGGTACTGTTCTTGTTTTCAATTTCCACATTTTTTTGTATTTCAATGTCCAGGTCTTTATACTTCGAGAGATTTTCAAATTTCTTGGTTGCTATGTTACAGTCCACTGGGCAAGAAATATCAATTCGTAGGGAAGATTTTTTTCTTTTCGGTTTTTGAAAAAAAATATGTCGGGCTTATTTGCTTCCATTTTCCTGTCTGTAAAGACGGTTTAATCCCATAGAATTGTGATGTCTTCTATTTCTGTAACCGGTGCTGGGTGATGTTCATACCAATGTTTGTTAACATCTTGTCCAAAATATTTGCACATTGTCCAGTGTAAGCATTGCCCCACTCTATCGTGGTTTATTTTATATTCATTTGGCACAAGTACAGAACATCCCAAGATTAGATGGTTTCCTGATATTTGTCACAGAACCTGCATTTTGAAATTTGGATCCACACTATTATATATGATATTTGCCTGAAAGATCCTAGTGAAAACACTCTGATCTTGCGCTGCAAGAATAAAGCCTTCCGTTTCACAATAAAAAATGAAATATTATTATTATTATTATGAAATAATATTATTATTATTATTATTATTATTATTATTATTATTATTATTATTATTTACTTTGATTTCTGTTGTATACACATCTTTCGCTATCTGACCTGATCCTACTGACCGCTGTTAACTGAATGAACTGTCCTTGAGAAGCGATACATTTCGCGAGAAACATTCTTGTAACACGTTTTCCTGAAGACGTTGCCATTGCATGTTCTGGAGCTTTGTTTCCAGGTTGTAATGAAAACTCCACGTTTCATCACCTGCAATGCTTCTGTCAGACATCTCTGCATTATTTAAAAGATCAGGTGAAACTTGTAGTCAGTTTGTTTGTGTGTGCGTGTTTTTTTTCTCCTCATCTCTTATAAATCGGTGCGTCATCTTTGAGGAAGTTTTTCTCACTCCCAAATTCAAATCCTCTGTTAGAAGCTCTTTCCCGATTTTCTTAGTTACATTCACTTCTGCTATCAATCGAAAACTTAATCTTCGATTTGAACGAAACGAAAACCACATCATTTTTTTGTGTCTTAGGACCTAACTTTTTTCATCACCGGTCACATCTTCTGGTTTTCCTTGAATCGTCATAGAGTTCAATTAATTTATTTTTTACGGCTTATCAACCCCTTGTGGGCTGTTTAAATCAGAAACATATATTGTATTGTAAGAATAATCCTTTTTTGCGATTGAATATTGCATAACACTTTATTGGGGAATGACAATGATACTTCTAGATACATTTGCTACTATTTAAATCATAGTTGTGGGGAAGTAGACGGATTCATACTTTTTAGTGAATGTAATAAATCCGACTGGGATTCGAACTCTGTTCTGAAATTTCTCATTCGCTAGCCTCTATCCATTTCATAATCCATATATCCACCACTCAAAGGGGTAACGTTTTGCTTTTATCAGCCTTCGCTTAAAATTTGATTTTAATCCGCTACTCCGGATAACTTTCACTCATTTTTCCTCCACTTGTATAATGTGAACACGTAAAATTTCCTCTACTGCTCGGCAACGAATTATTGATTTGGTCCGCGTCTCAGGTAAGCGGAAGTTAGAACATATCAGGATGCGTTCGAGTAAAAATGTTTGCTTGATTCATTGCCAGGAATTAAGTTTTGTTGTTGTTGTTGTTGTTGTTGTTAGCAACGCTGGTGTTTCATTCTTGGACACTTAACCTCCCTCAGTGACCGAAGAGAGATTTAACGAGACTTGTTGTCAGATGATCTTCTGCGAGAACTACTTTATAAAATCGGTAGGAAAATGCCGACAGTAGAGTGTATAGAAATGGTAAACGATATTGCAGAAATTACCGAAGAGTTTCAAAGCTTGATTAATTGATTTTTTATGCCTTATCAACCTTTTGTGGGTTAGCTAAAGCCGAACCATATTTTTGGATGGTAAATATATATATATATATATATATATGTATTTACATTCAAAACTTTTTCGAAATAAGAATGAATTTTCCAGATACAAGTCCTACTCTTTAACCCATAGATGGTGGGTTTGATACCTTTCCCAAGTGTATTGATGTGTAAGTGAATATAACGAACTCGATTGGACTTCGAACATCAGTGTTCAGGCCATTTGCTATTCCTTGGTCTCCGGAGAAACCTCGTAGTCACGACTTAATCGAAAAAAACAATTCATTGGCTAGAAATAATAAATTCTAAAACCTTGTATCTTCATTTATCTTCCATTACCTTTCTGGATATGGGCGAATATAGCTCTCCGCAACTTCCTTTTGTTGTACTAATTCATTTTTGCCCTTTTACTATAACCTTTTATTCTTGGCTTACGGCTGCATTCCGTTGATACTCCGCTTCACAGAAGTTAAGCAACGTCGAGCATGGTTAGTACCTAGATGAGCAAACACTTGTGAAATAACCAGTCGTTGTAAACTAGGATGTGCCGGTGGTATAATGGATAATGGCTCAGAATTCTTAATCGGAGAGACAAGTTTCAATTTCTGTTTGGTTTGTTAAATTCATTTACGCGCAAATACCCTTGGGAAAGCCAGAAATCCACCTCTTCACCCCCGACTATAGGTTAATAAGTAAGACTTTATCACTAAACTATTATGATCGCTTCACCAAAATTCTTACAATATGAAAAAATTCTGGTTTTCTATCGAGGAAACTGTTATCAGAGAAATTACGGTTACATGCAGACATTTAAAAAGATGAGACCTTACCGCCACTCTAGTACTGCGCTTAAATTCATAAAGTCTACGTACCATAGAAGTTCATCAGAAATACCATGAAAGTATTTATAGAAAAGGCACAGAGACGTAAGATTACGGCGGTGACTAAAGCCGAGATGCCAGGTCAGGATCAATAACATTGCAGATTTGAATTTTATTAATGATCTCTAAATGTATAGCAGGAGAACCACACCAGATGTGTCAGCATTATTCAAAGCAAGGACGAATGGTAGACATATAAATATGTAAGAGTGAAACAACGGTTTTCGTACGATCACCGAAGTTAAGCAACGTCGAGCCTGGCCAGTACCTAGATGGGTGACCGCTTGGGAATACCAGGTGCTGTAACCTTGGATGTGTGTAAGAGTGTAATGAATAACGGCTCGGAATTGTATCAGTAAATTGTTATTATCTTCAAATATATATATATATATATATAGCAGGAATCCGAACCCAGACTGATTCAAATTTCTGTACCTGCTTGTTTTTGACGTCCACGACGGGTAGCTGGCACTTTGGGCTGTCGCTTTTGCCACGCACATGTTGACAAGATATGACGGGTACGTAGATGTTGAAAGAAACTGTTTGCGATAAAGTCAGGAGAAAAACTGATATGCACGGTTTCAATTACGACCTTTCGCGAAGTGCATCAAAAATGAATTGGCCGCGCTCCGCTTGAACAGATCAAACGTAATTCGGTTTAGATGCTTTCAGTATCAAATTTAGACAAAAAAAAAACCATTGACAACTCGTATTGAAGACGTTCTACTCGACTAAAGAAGATTCAAATCGACCCCCACTCAACGTCTTTGAGTGTTGACAACACAGAGATGTTTTTTGAGCACTTGCTTCGCCAGGCCCTTCCATTATTGGTCGCGGTCTATGGATTTCAAGCAGTTGTTACTTTGCATATTGCTTTGTGCCGCTATATATGATTTTTATTATCTTTCTTTTTATTAAATATTTGATTCTATCTATCTATGTCATGCTATTTCTTTCTCGTCTGTTTCTTTCTATCTATCTATCTATCTATCTATCTATCTATCTATCTATCTATCTATCTCATTCGATTTCTATCTCATTCTGTTTCTATCTATCTATCTATCTATCTCATTCGATTTCTACCTCATTCTGTTTCTATCTATCTATCTATCTATCTGTCTGTCTGTCTCTTTCTGTTTCTATCTACCTTCTATCTCATTCTGTTTCTATCTATCTATCTATCTATCTATCTATCTATCTATCTATCTATCTATCTCAAACTATTCATATTGTTTCGATCTGTTCATGTCTATATATTTATTAAAAATCATTACCGGAAGACCTCCAACTTCTTCTTCTTCTTCTTCTTCTTCCGCGACCCATTGGTGCCAGAGATCACTGTTTGACTCTGCTCGTTCATCTTTCTTATTGGTGCCAGAGGTCAGTGTTTGTTTGCTCGTTCCTCCTACCCATTGGTGCCAAATAGCACTATAGGACTCTCTGCTTTTCCATCTCTCCATTGGACTCAAGGATCAGTATTTGACTGTTTACTCTTCTACCGTACCCATTTGGTATCAGAGGTCAATGGTTGACTTTTTGCACGGCCATCCTTCCCATTGGTACCCGTGGACAATGTTTGTTTCTTCATCCATCCATCCCATTGTTGCCAATGAGCAACTGTCTGATTGTCTACTCGTCCATCCTCCATTGGTGCTTGTCTATCCTAACCATTGGTGCCAAAGGGCAGTTTTTGACTGTTTGCTCATGGGTACCGGATATATTTACATACTCACTACTTGTGTCTTTGGCCAGAGACTGAGTCTTTTTAGCTGTGTGAAGCAGAAACATTTCGCAATTGATCGTGGTTGAGGCTAGGCTAATAATAGGTGTTAAGAATCTTAATTTTAAGATATACATTAAAGCGTAGACCTTTTAGAAGACAGGCGCAACATAATCTTCCGTATATTTGTATTCCTCCCACCCTGAAGTTTGCTGTTTATGCATGCAATCTCAAAACTCTGATTAAAGGAAAAGTAATAAACTTTTCTATAATTTCTGTGAATTTTGTATTTTGAAATGACCGCAAAAATAAAATGAATGGAACAATTAGAAATCTTTGAAGTGGACCATTTTATTTATATTGTTCTTGAAACAGGCAAGAAACTTCTTCAAGGGACCAATTTCACAACATTGCTAGAGAGATTCACAGAGAACACAATGCCTTTTTAAATAGTGAAAATAAAATAGTGTTCATAACACGCATAACCTTTAACCAGACTTAACTAAACTTAGCAAATCACTATTACGACTATCGGTCAATTGAGATTGACTGGGTACACAATATAAATGGCCTTATGCCAGACGAAGATCAGGTTAATAAATAGTCGTCACGTTTATAGTAAAACTGATATTAATTTGATACTACAACTTGTGGCCTTTTGCCTCTCTAAGTTAAGTTTATTAGATAAATACTATAGTGAATTTGAGATTCACTGAGTACGCAACATTTGTGGCCTTCTACCAGACTACTCTAAAATTAGTAAATAGTTATTTGATACTACAATTTATGGTCTTGTGCTAGTATAAGATAAGTTTATTAAAAAGCGCTTACGATTAGAGTAAATTTAAGATTCACTTGGTTTCAACACACATGGCCATGTACCAGACTAATCTAAGCTTAGTAAATAGCCATTACGATTATAGAAAAATTGTTTTTCACTGGATTTCCTATATTTTGTCCATGTTCCAGACGAAGATAATCCCTGCAAAATCACAAAAACCATCTGTTTACTGAGAATATTGTGAACGCCATCTATTTTCTTTTTTTTAAATTCCGACTGTTGATGTTTGGTGAAGTGTAACTGACGCGGTCTCCTGAGAAGAGCACTTCAAGTCACATGACCAATCGACAAAGACAAGGGAATGGATTGCGGTGTAAGCAAGGGCACGCTGTGTCAGCAAAATTAGTTGATGGTTTTTTGGGGGTTTTTTGTGGTAGACTTTTCTTTTATTCCTTATCACATTTCCTGTGAATAAACATGATATTGTTACTTACAACGTCTTAACTTTACTTTCTGTTACTCAATATATATATATATATATATATATATATATATATATATATATATATGTATGTATAGTGAAGAGGTTATAGTTGTTCCAACGAGATAAAAATGTATATTTTAAAAAAGAAGAGAGAAACGGGAAACGGTTTTTCGTTGTAATGTGGATTTTTTTCATAAATATATATTATGCTTTATTTTCCATAATTTTGCAACACGAGTTTCGGATCTCGCGACCTTCTTCAGGCAAAACGTGGGTATTTCCACATATTATTAAAATGAATTAATTTTTCTTATGTTTTTCGATGTGAAACATTCTCTTTTTTGTGTGGCAGTGACATAAATGTCTTTCTTGGACTGGCGGTGAGAAAGTTCTGCTTGAAGGGTAATAAAAGAATTAGGATTGGCCTGAGAAACAGTGAGGAAAGACATCTGTATTTTTATCTTTTAATGACCCTTGAGTGTTCTTAGATCTATTTCCATTTTATTGTATTGTGTGTGTGTTATTGCTAGTATGTGTATGTATATATATATTCCCTCTCCATCTATACATACTGTCTTATTATAACGAATTAGTATAAACACATATACATATATATATATATATATATATATATATATATATATATATATATATATATATATATATATATATATATACACGCGCGCTCGCACACACACAGATACACACACACACACACACATACATATATATATATATATATATATATATATATATATATATATATATATATATATATATATATATATATATATATCTTACTCTGTCCTGGATATTGAGTTCTACTTGGATTCTATTCTACTTGGGAAGTAGTTCACTGCTACCAGCAAGCAGAAATATTTCTTCTCCTGATGATGGCCATTTTGGCCGAAACTAGTCGAGGAATCTAAATGAAATAATAATAAAAAAAACGAAAGAATATTAATCTACAACCCAGTGTGTCTGAAGATTTTAATTTTTTAATATTTTTTATTTTTCAATATATATATATATATATATATATATATATATATATATATATATAGGGTTATGCGTGTGCTTGTGAGTAGTCTACTTGTTTTTGCCAATATATATATATATATATATATATATATTCGTACTCCACAGTGTGAGTGTGTGCACATTCATGTGAGTGGTTCGACCACTGTATTTGATCATTATGTGTGCATGTTTTGCGTTTTTGTGAGTGGGTTTATAATCTTTTTAGTACTGGTTTAAATCTGTTTATGAAGTTTTCTCCTTGTATTTGTAGGTAAGAATAATTGTCTGTTTGTTATATTGGCTTAATTTTATATTCACCCTGGTTACATTTATAGATGTGTTGTGAGACAAAGATTTTTCTGTTGTTTGGTAATTTGATGTTGCTTTTGTGAAGGGGAAACTCTGTTGTTTAATACTTGGCTGATACCAATATATGACTTCTTGCATTTTGAGCATTTGAGCGCATGAATCACATTTTTGGAGTTGCAGATATTTTTTATTATATATGAATTTCGTTTTGGGGTTTTCAAAAGTGTAGGTGTTTCCTTCTATAATGATACCAGAAAACGTACATCTTTTTTGTTGTATTTTGCGATTCACTGTATTGTGTGCTGGTTAAATTTGGATGAAGTTAATTTTAAACATTATAAGGAAATATACAACCTCAGTCGAACAGAAGAAGAAAAACTAATTATCTATTATAAAAATTTTATACACCTAACCATAGCCTCGATAACAACAGCTCACCTGTAAAATCAATATAACAAAGAATAAATATCATTTATCAATTCACATGCCCCTTAAGGAACTGCGTTCCAGATCAAATCAAACACATGAATAATTATATTGGACATACCACTACATGCCTATCTAGAAGGCTCACATTACATGTCTCTGAACAAAGCTGAATTACGATCCATTTAAACACACATGGAAACCTACCAAACTCTATCCACAACATAGTTTTGGAGAATACAACAATAATAGCCTCACCCACATGTAAAAAATAAGACTAAAAATAATGGAAGCACTAATAATCAAAAAAAGAAAAAAACAACACTCAATAATATCATCTATAAACATGGCCACAATGTCCTGATCGTGTTTGGAAAATAAAACATTCCTATAACGCTAGATACGTAGCGAAAAAAAAATCCATACATTCAGTTAAAAATAAAAAAATAAAAATCATCTTGAGAGAGAGAGAGAGAGAGAGAGAGAGAGAGAGAGAGTGCGATTGAAAAGTAACTCCCTATTTTACGTATGATGGACTCTTCAGTTTTACTATAATATTTACAATATACATATATATATGCATATATATATATATATATATATATATAGAGAGAGAGAGAGAGAGAGAGAGAAAGAGAGAGTGGGAGAGAGAGAGAGAGAGGGAGAGAGTGCGATTGAAAAGTAACTCCCTATTTTACGTATGATGGACTCTTCAGTTTTACTATAATATTTACAATATACATATATATATGCATATATATATATATATATATATATATATATATATATATATATATATATATAGAGAGAGAGAGAGAGAGAGAGAGTGGGAGAGAGAGAGACGGAGAGAGTGCGATTGAAAAGTAACTCCCTATTTTACGGATGATGGACTCTTCAGTTTTACTATAATATTTACAATATCCATCCATACATACATACATACATATATATATATATATATATATATATATATATATATATATATATATACCATTATTAAATTCGGCCTTGTGCCACATCCTACCTTGTGGGGAGGCTGGCAAATATTTCTAGCTGGTATCTGTTACTTAGCTCTCAGCTGTTGTCGAACTTTCTGTCTTCGGACAGAGAGGAACCCGGACGAGGTTATGCCGAAGGGCAGAGTCTCGTCCGTGGAGGTCGACAGACTGTGAACCCGTTTATGAGCGGTTACGGGGAATTTTTGACCGAGCCTACGGGAACGGATTGCCCCACTTTAAATTCGGCCTTGTGCCTCATCCTACCTCGTGGTGAGGCTTATAAATATTGTCTAGATGGGATCTGTTGAGTACGACTCAGACTTACGCGGGAACTACTGACCTTTCAATTGTAGCACTCACTACCGGATTGACTTGCGACAACCTTGTGCATAACTGTTACCTTTATTCTTATTGTACTGGTTTTTTACAATAAATCTTTACTTATTTTATCCACCTTTTTTTTTTCTTTTTTTTTTTAAGCGTTTCACCCCAAGCAAGGTGGGATGCTACTAGGACGCAAGGGGTTACAGAAAATTGGGAGCAAGATCAGATAGAAGTGATAGAAAGAAGAGGAGAAGGGTAGTGGATAGATCAAGGCAACTGTAGATGTCGATTGACATTACACTTAAATAGTTGGAGATTATAGCTCTCAGGGAAACTGGAATAGGGAAGGGAGTTCCACAGGCGAGAGGTGCGAGACATGAAGCTATTGGAGTAGAAGAGACAGCTACGTTTAATAGTTTCGACAGTGAAAGAGTGAGAGCGGGATGTCAGCTTCGTAGGGCGCTTGAACTCATGAAGTCTGGGAACCAGCGAATGCAGCTCCTCGGAGCAACTGCCATGAAAGTATTTGTAAAACAGACAGAGAGAGGCGACGGCGTGTCTGTGAGAGAGTGACTGTAGATGAGATGCCAGAACAGGGCCAATTATATTGCATATCCGCCTCTGGAGCCTATCAAGAACCCCGAGGCAAACAGAAGGTGCTCTAGACCATATATGGAAGCAATACTCCCTGCAAGAGCGAATTGTTGATTTTTAGATCTGGAGGATCGATTCCGGGTAGAAAAATTTCCTGGCGCGGCTCAGGGAGCCAACTTTCCTTGCGGTGGACGAAGCAATTGACTCAATGTATTTGTTCCATATCAGGTCAGCCGTCATCGTGAGACCGAGCAGCCGCAGAGAGTTGCTCTCGAGAAGTTGAGCGTCAGACATTCTAATGGAGGGCAGGGAAGGATCTCTGTGGTGATTAATAGAGTGCAGTTTTGTTTTTGAAGCATTAAAAACAAAACTGCTCTCTATTAATCAAATTCCTATTAGCACGAAATATAACATATACAATATATAAACAATTATTAACCGATTTTATCATTGTGATATTTTTGCATTATATCAAGTATTAAGAATACAGTAATTAGGGTCCGCAAATTGGAGAAGAGAGTTATCAATGATAATGTTCTGGCTTCGAATCAGCAGTTATCTCCCTTTGACATACTCTGTAGTTTTTTATTTGTAAATGTACTTCTTATCACATAAAATTTGGTGAGGCGCGAGTAAATTTTTATTCCGAACATGCGGCCCAGAGAACAATCTTTGGGAACCACTGCCCTAGCATATACGAGCTAGTAAAAAAGATTTGGGGAACTTCCTCAGATAAATCCCCGAACGAGATTTATATAACACAAAAAAATATTTAAGTCGGGACATAGTTTTTCTTGTCTTAACTGGTACAAATTAATAAATAAATTGTTTAGTTGTTTTTAAGAAACCACTTCTCGCATTAGGTTCACCAAAACTTTGGGTCTAACTTTGTAATGCTAACGTCCATTTGTAAATAAAATAAAATTTGTAGATACAATAAAATAAAATGATCTAAGTTTTAAAAAAAATATAGACATGCTCAAATATTTTACTTTGCTTACAGATCGCATATCCAGAAGTGGGAAAAAAAAAAAAAAAAAAAAAAAACGTCCGTTTTGACGCAAGTTATTTTAACGTTTTTTTTTGTTGTTGTTGTCTTTCTTCATTTCTCTGGCGTCTTCTTTGTCAGTAGAATATCGAATTCCGGGATGTGAATCAAATAAATAAAAAAGTAACACAAAAGATTTAAACATTGATAATACTTTCTTTTTGATATGAATAGTCCGAAAAAGAACGTCTCTTATTCCTCTAAAAAAAACGAAAAAAAAAAAAACAAAAAAAAAACACAAGGAATCAAATAAGGCTAAACATTCCCATTGGATAATAAAAAAAAAAGTCAAACAGGAATTAAAATCTGAAGGCATTTCGCCATTGCACAGCGGGGTGTTACCCAAGTTGAAAACAGTAACGGAAAACAACAACAACAACAACAACAATAATAATAATAATAAACAATACATATATCGAGAGATTTCTGAAAACTTTCTTTCTCCTCTTTTCGCTTCCTTTCCTTTTGAAAGAAACGTTTTCTTAGAAATAAAATACTTTAAAAGAAATAACTTAAACATATGGGACTTATTTCTGGTGTTATCATTTTCTTTTCCCGTCAGCCGATGTGGCAGAAAAAATGACATTCTTTCTTCGTGTTTGTCATTGTGGGCGACAAATGATCCTCCATTGTGCCAACAACCGAATTCTTGATTCGGAACGTTTGGAACAATGTTAAAAAGAAGAAGAAGAATATATATATATATATATATATATATATATATGTATATATATATATAGTCATCTGCAGACAGACTGTTTCGTTGTATCACAGCTTATCAGTGTGGATAGATGTCCGGTTGCCTCTAGTTAGGATCGAAACCCGACAGAATTGGCGTCAGTCGGAGATTCTACTCACTAAGCTATTGCACACGGAAGGGTTGGAGGTGAATTTAGGCGTATTTATTTTTAGATAAACACACAGTGATTGAGAGAATTCCATTCGCTCTACCGAAGAGTCTTGCATTATTAGCAGTAATAGTCACTATTTACACACACACACACACACACATTATATATATATATATATATATATATATATATATATATATATATATATATATATATATATATATATATATATATAAGATAGAATGACGTGGAAAAATATCAGAGCAGTAACTGGGAACTTGAACATTCATAAGTCTACCATTTAACAGTGCATCGAATATTACTGTCATATCTGGTCTGGGGATTCTGCTGCGTCTAGAATTTCTTGACAAAATCCAAAGAAGAATCGGCTGTGTTATCGATCCAGACCCGGCATTTAGGCTTCATTCTCTTCCGTTACGTAGCTTCCCCTGTAAATGTTTTCACGGTAATTGTTCTGATGAGCTTTCCTCTTTTGGTATCTCGGCATCACGAATTTAAGTGCAGTACTAGATTGGCGACTAGGTCTCATAATTTAACTGTTAAAATTACAAGAAATTATAACCGTAAGTCCTATGCTAATAGTTTCTTCTCTCACCCGTGGAATTCTCTTTCAGCTTCCCGCTTTTCCGTCATCTATGATATTCAAAAATTTAAATATAATTTCAATCGACATCTGTTTTTTTTTTTTTTTTTTTAAACGCTATTATTTATTTTTCTTCGTTTCTTTAACACTCAGAAAGCCCTTACATCTTAGTGGATATTATTACTTTGCTTGGTGTGAAAAAGAATAAAAAAATACTGTGAAAGGTGCTGGAGATTTGGGGAGACATTGTTACTCCCTTTCTAGTGATAACTACCAGCTATCTGCTGTCAATAGGAAATGTATAAAACTATAACAACAACAGCAACAGCAGCAACAGCAGCAACACTAACAATAATAATAATAATAATAATAATAATAATAAGTAAAGCACAATACACCGGTTGAAGCCGCAAAATACTTTTTAAAAAAAAGTAAAGACAAATGCAACCGACCAGATACAGAAAAAAATTGTAAGATAAAACGCTTCATGGTCAATACACTGCTCGTACCAAAGAAGCTGACGTAGACAAAACCCGTACCCATCAGTGGCTACGTAGTGCAGGGCTGAAAGCTGAAACTGAAGGTTTTATCCTTGCTGCGCAGGACCAATGCTTGTTAACTAGAAATTATCAAGCACATATACTAAAATATTGTATTAGCCCAAAATGCAGATTCTGTGATAAATATCCAAAAACAATTGATCATCTTGTATCAGGTTGCACGATATTGGCACCCACTGAGTATAAAACCCGGCATGACAGAGTGGGCCAATATCTGCACTGGAAAATCTGCAGCTTCTACGGGAAGGAAACTGATAGAAAATGGTATGAACACCACCCAGACCCAGTTACGGAGATAGGACCTGTTACAATTCTATGGGACTACACAATACACACTGACAGAACAATCAAAGCCAACCGCCCAGATATTATTATTAAAGACCACAAACAAAAAAAGTGCCTCCTTATTGATATGGCAGTCCCTGCTGACTGCAATGTATCTTTCAAGATATTAAAAAAGCTGTCAAAATACAAGGACCTTGAAATAGAAATCTAGAAAATGTGGCACATGGGAACATCAACAATCCCTTGGATTGGTTGAAAAAGATCCCAGTACACTAATTGAAGGGATTCCTGGAAGCCTATGCCACAAAGAAATACAAAAAATTGTTCTCACAAGTACAGCCGACACTTTACGAAGGGCTTTATCTATGTAAAATTTACATTCATTTTTTTTTTTTTTTGGTCAGTGGAAAATGACATGATGCCATTTCTAACCTTAGGTCCCTGGGCGGGACCCAGAAAGAAATGTGTAAACGCCAGAAATCAAAGGAAATAAATAATAATAATAATAATTGAGTTGACCCGAAATGAATATTCTGTGATGAAAGCAATTGGCCATCAACTATCGGGTTGTTTTGCTTGGTTTGGTTTGCTTCGCGGCATATCAACCTCAATGGGTTATTTAATGCAGACAACATTTTTTATTCTTGGAAATATTTTTTTCAAAAATCTATTTGTTTCTTCCTTCAAAAAATCCATTTTTGGTAATATTTTTTTCTACAAAAATCTATTTCTGGTAATAATTTTTTTTTCTGTTTTTTCAAAAAATATATAGCTGGTAATATTTTTCTTCTGTTTTTAAAAAAAATATATAGCTGGTAATGTTTTTCTTTTTTTAAAAAATATATAGCTGATAATATTTTTTTTTCTGTTTTTTCAAAAAATATATAGCTGGTAAAAAATTTTTTTCTGTTTTTTCAAAAAATATATAGCTGGTAATTTTTTTTCTGTTTTTTCAAAAAATATATAGCTAGTAATTTTTTTTCAGTTTTTTCAAAAAATATATAGCTGGTAAAAATTTTTTTTCTGTTTTTCAAAAAATATATAGCTGGTAATATTTTTTTTTTGTTTTTTCAAAAAATATATAGCTGGTAATATTTTTTTTCTGTTTTTTCAAAAAATATATATTTGGTAATTTTTTTTTTTAAAAAATGCATTGCTAGTAATATTTGTTTTTCAAAAATGTAATAATGTAATAAATGTAATAATTTTTTTACAAAGTATTTCTGGTATTAAAACCTATTTTTACACTTTGATAGTGTTTTGACCCCATTTGGGGGTTAACTATTTGCCGACAGCTGGGATCTTAACAGGTGCTATCACCCCGGGTCAGGGTGGACCTGGGAAAACCAACAATCAAAATGTGGTTCCACGCTACTCAAAACTTCCTGATCAGAATGTTGGACGTAGTTTATCGTCATACCTTGGACGGGTACCGGGCTGCACAGAGGTTACCACCCACTGAATATAAAACTCGGTATGATAGAGTGGGCCAATATCTGCACTGGAAAATATGCAACTTTTAAAGAAATACAAAAAAAAGAAAAAATATTGTTTTCACAAGTACAGCTCATACATTACCAAGAGATCTATATAAAATGTGTGTGATCTTAGTTTTTTTTTTCTTTTTTTTTTTACAAAAAAGCTCAGTGGAGAATGTCATGAAGTCATTTCTGACCTTAGATCTCTAACTGGGACTTAGAAGGAAAGGTGCATACTACTAAACCCTCTCAATCTAACGAAACGTCCCAAGTGTACATGTGCAGAAGAAAATGTGTATACAACAGAATCAAAGGAAACAGTAGTAGTAGTAGTAGTAGTAGTAATAATAATAATAATAATAATAATAATAATATTGATAAAGAACGCTGATGTCGGAGTGAATGGACGTGTCTTTTTATCATTGCCCAAAGAAAGCGATGTGGTATTTTAAAAGGGAAATTTTGCTTATTTTACTTATCCTTTTATTCATATAGTGTATTTGTTCATTAGATTATAATTTTTATTATATTATTATGCATTTATCACCTTTAATTATTAAAATACATTGTTGTTTATTTTTTTGAAGATAAGTCGTGGTATACATGGATTGTTTTATTTTTAAAATAAGTGTTATTCAGCAAGTTTAATTTATTAAGAAGAATGTCTCACTAAGAATTATATTAAGAACATTTAATACATTGTGTTTGTTAAATTACTTATAGATTGGCACGAATAATTCTACTATATTTATATTTAAGCGTAGCATTTCTCTTTTTTTATGAAAGAGGACTTAATTTTCGAAATTGTAGGAAAACATTTTGAGTAGTAATATTTATTTGTCATAGAGGAAGAAAATGAGTAATTTATGAATATATGTTTTCCGTTAGGTGTAAAAATAGCAGTGATTATAAAGTGACTACTGAGTGGAACTATCCAGTCGAATTAGTGTGAATTATTGTCTGTCGATATGGGTTTCAATTTAGGATTTACCGGACGTTAAATAAGGTATTCACTGAAATTGTTAATTATGTTTGGTTGACTTTTAATTCTTTGTTCTTGCTAAGTATTTATTTGCAGTTGTAATTAAATGCTGTTTTATTTTAACATTGAAATCTTGAGTTATAATTAATTATTAACGGTCACTTTACGTCATTAAATTATTTTGTTTTGTTTTATTTATCTCCGAATATTCGTTCAATATCGTTGATTTCTTTCTCTATTATTTATCATTCAAACATTTTTAAAAGCAGTTACCTTTAATGTTATTCATTTCTTCTTTCCTTATCTCTTGATTGTAACGTAACATTTTTATAGCGTGATAGAGAGAGAGAGAGAGAGAGAGAGTCTGGGAAACACACACACACAAACACACACACATATACACACACGTATTTTTTTTTTTAGTGAAATTGGAGTAGATTTGAATAGGGAAATTAAATCAGAGCATTTTGTTTACTGATGGGGAAATCTTATCTAGGGCAGAATTTGTACCCATTGAATCTGGGTCATCAGTAGATACTGGAAATGGTCGAAATAATTTTTATCGATTAAAAATTGAAATAGAGCTGAGTAAGATAGAAGGAACTTTGGAATTCACATGATTTTGGTTGAAGCAGCCAGAACCACGTGATAATCGCCTGCGAAGTAGTAGAGCCGAGGGTCAGTTATAATCAGCCAGGTTTATCTATATAAACGCGTAGTTATGCTGAAAAAGACAGACGGGAGAAAATTCTTGAAGAGAGAATTAGCCCGGGCGAGTGTTGGGAGGAGGAACGCCACTATAACTTTAAGCCCCGCACAGAAATCTTTATCCCTATATCGCAAGTCATATATCGTTCTGAGACGATTTAACAACAAGATAATAACAGACACTCTCTCTGTTTCTAGAATCTAGTGTATGAGGTTTTTGTTTTTTTTTTACTTTTCATTTCTGTAACCCGTTTCTCTTCTCTACTATTCTTTTCTGCTATATAAAAGACATTACCAATTCAACCATTGAATCGATGTTTGTCCGGACTTCTGCATATATTAATTTTTTTTTTGCTGCATTCTAAATTTCTTAGCGCAGACTCCCCAGCCGTGTCTACATCTTCAGTCGACCGTGAATAGACGGACATCACTTCTACTTTCTGGATCAAACAAATCCCAACGTGGGCAGGAAGCATGATTAAACCAGCGGACCGGTCGAATAATCTACGAATGCTCAGCTTAAGTTCGGTTAGGACCGAGTAGACTCCTCAACCGCGAGAGTAAGAAGCCGAAGGTTGAGGGGCCGGGGCGAAAGTGTTAGAATAGACGTATTTTCAAATTTTTAGGTAAAGCGGTTCTGATTCGTAATGATTTTCTTTTGTTTACTTTTGGTTTAATATATTCATTTTCTCCCATTATTTTTATTTCAAATATTTTTTACACGGAAAAATGTTTTCATATATTTAACAATAATTGTTATGGGACCTTACCCATAATAACATAATGGACTATTTCATACGTAATGAATACTGCGCCTCAAGAGGAAGCAGAGAGTTCAGTCTGAAGTCAGGAGTCCGTCAGTCAGTCAGAGCGAGTCAGTCAGTCAGTCGAGTCAGAGGCAGTCCAAACAGAGTCGCGTTCAGACAATTACTACTAAACCTGATTGTTCGTACTAACCCTTTTCTACTTCTCTGTATATATTCCTGTTTGTAATATATCTGTGTTATTCCATATCCGCCTTCGAGTTCTTCTTTATTGGTTCTACCTTGGACTACCACCGTAGTATTAGGTTGGTGCAAAAATAATGACGGTTTTTCACGTTAAAAATGCGTCAAAAACCGTCATTATTTTTGCACCAACCTAATACAAGGAACCGGACCATAACAACAGTTTTATACTTTTATTATTTTCTTATTTATTCATTGATTTATTTATTTCTATTATTAGCATCTAAAATAATAATAATAATAATAATAATAATAATAATAACAACAACAACAATAATAATAATAATAATAATAATAATAATAATAATAATACTTAAAGTGGTAAATTTGATAACAAACTCTTTATTCTAAGATTCAGTTTATATGTGTGCGTCTATGCGTGTAGATATATATACTTCGGATAGATGGAACTTGTCAGGCCGAGAGGGTAGTCCTATGTAAGAGGAGGAAAAATCTGATTTTAAATCAATGCTGTCTTGCGGGCACAACCAATCATGAGAAAGGCTTCGGGCGAGAGTCTTTAGGATAAGTCTAATTACTGGGATCTCCTGATGTGTGGACAGAGCGATTGCTGGAGAGTCCCTTTACGAGACTCACGGAGTCGAGACACTCAATATAACGTCAATCAATTAAGTGACAAATTTTATATTTCAATTAATTCTATTAACGTTCCATCCTCTGATATCATGGAATTTATTCCAAAGACTGTTGGCATTAAATGTCTTTTCTTTCAGTCTTCCACCGACTGACAGTATTTATGTTTTTACACTGTCT
>OZ010584.1:28505585-28573085 GCA_963932145.1 Acanthosepion lycidas
CACCCCCACAAAAAAGTATTGCTGGTATTAAAACCTGTTTTTATACTTTCATAGTGTTTTGACCCATTTTGAGGTGTTAACTATTTGGCCATAGCTGGGACCATGACAGGTGCTACCACACCGGGTCAGGGTGGACCTGGGAACACCAGCATACCTAGGACGGGGACATTTTAAGTTAAATATAAATATAACATACCTAGTCCGTGTAAACCTTAAGATCTTTTGCTTAAATACGCACATTGAGCCCTATATATATATATATATATATATATATATATATATATATATATATATATATATATATATATATAGGTCATGTGACGATGCCAATACTTTTACCGATTCCAATACAATTCCCGATACTGTTCTAAATTTCTGATTCTGATACCCACAATGATTAAAATTCATTATTTTCTGGCCCTACAGTTGGTTTGGGAGACTTAATTAACAAATTATATTTATTAATAAAACATTTAATTAAAAAATCAATTAAAAAACTTATGAAATAAAGTTAGATATCCTTTTTAAAAAAATTGGCTTAGAGTTTAAACAATAAAGATGACAATTTCTTTACGTAAATCACTTAAACCTACAGGTGGCATGTTGCTTTACTTTGGTAATCACCAAAAATCTTTAAAAGTTTTTCCAAACTACATCTTTCTGCTTGGCATTGGATACACATCCAGTTACTGGGGTTTGAAAATAAGAAACATCGGTTAAAATTTTAATTTTTCACTCTTAGATGTAGTTTTCTAATGTGTATAATTTGTAAGGATTCAAATAATAATGGTCTGCTATTAATTGTAAAATAAAAAAGGTCTATTTTTGCGTCCACCTTTTAAGATTTAACAAACAAAGGCGCCCTCTAAATATTATGCAATCTCCTTAAAAATTTATATTTGGCATTGTTCAATGAATGATACTAATTTAGGGATGACAATTCGAATTCAGCATGCACTTAAAAAATAAGAGACACCCTAATATTAGGTTGGTGCGAAAATAATATCGTTTTTTAACGTCAAAAAACGATATTATTTTTGCACCAACCTAATACATATATAATATTGCAACAACTCTAAGTAGAGAGGTATCATTCTATGTATTGTGGTTTAACTTATGCATATATTTTGATAAAGTAGAAAGAGTACCTAATCCTGCAGGCCAGTGAATAAAAGATAAGTGCAAATTATAAATTTCCTTACAGATATTTAATAAGAATTAAATATGAATTATCACAGCAATTTAATAAATAAATAATAAAGGGTCTTCAATCTTATCTAAAAAAAATTAATCACTAATAAGTTTTAGTGTCTAAAATAAATTTCTCACAAGTAAAAAAATTAATAATTTCTAAAAAGAATTAAAAAGTGTTTTATTTTTTATTAAAAAAGAGTAAAGGTGAAAAAACACTTTATTATTAGTAAGAAGACTAAGGAATTTCATTCCCCTAAAGTCCAGGGGCCTTCTAAATGTCCGGTGTATTTGAAGATTCCCTGGATTGGGGATAAGGGCCAAGGCTTAATTAAGCAGGTTAGCAAGTCGGTTTCTGGTTGTTTTCCATCTGTTGCTTTACGTAGCATTTTTCGAACTAGGTCTGTGTTTCCGTCGTTTTGCAAGGATGTATTGCCCTACATCAAATTGAGTAATTTAGTATATGAGTTTAATTGCCAGTGTTCTGCTGGTTATGTGGGGCGTACAACCTTGCATTTGGAAACTAGAATCAACCAGCATGTACCTTCCAAAATACGACTTTGTAAGATAGATAAAATTGTGTTATCTTCCCCCCATAAATATGGAATCGGCTATTGCTCAGCACTTACTTCAGAATATAGCCTGTGCTAAGTCGTATAAAAAAGAGTGGTTTAAAATCATTCATACGGCTGGTTCCAAAAATCATTTGAAGATTTTGGAATCAGTCTGTATAGGATTAAGGAAACCTCCTCTCTGCCGACAGAAAGAATTTGTAAAGTCCCTTAATCTGTTGGGGGATATTTTATTTTAACTGTCCCTCGCTAATTTATTTACACGTTATTTCCCCTCCCCTCGTTACAAGTATATACAATTGTCTGTTATTTTAGCGTGTTTCCCCCTTTTTCTTTGCTCTTTATTTTCGTTACTCTTCTTTTCGTTAATTAATGATCCAACGATTGTCTCCTGATGAGATGTTGGTTGAAAAGACCTTAGAGACTAATAAAATTAAAATCAATAAATTCCTTGTTTTTAAAACTGTATATAAATTTTGTATCGCTAAACATTTGCATATATATATATATATATATATATATATATATATATATATAGTCTTAAGGTGTGGTATATTTATGTGATAAAGTGCTCAATATCAGAGATAGAGCGTGTGTAAATATAAAAGTGAATACTTAGAGGCGACAGTCTGTTTCATGCTAGACGCAATCCTCAGGCCACGAGTGCTGTTTATTTTTTCTCGGCTATTTATATATACGGGTCAGTGTTGCATTGTGGGTAGCCACGATAAAATTACCAGATAATGAAGAAAAAGTGGCCACAAAGAAATTATACACACAAAACATCTTTCACAATTAGTAAATATGCTAACAGTACAATGCTTTCTAAGTATATCTGGGAAATTAAAAACAAAACGCACATCACATCAAAAATATCTTGTAAAATAAGGAAAAGATTATCAGCCTACAACAACCAATCAAAAACTTGCAAACTTTGCTTGGAGGAAAAAATAGCTATCATTACCTTCCCAGACCAAAATAAACTATTAAATAAACAATTCAAGCACATCCTAAAATGCAGACATGAAAACAATGTTTTACTACGCTACTTAAAAATCGAAAACCGAAAAAAATAAATAAAATAAATAAATGAACAAAATGACGATAAAATAAGAAAAATAAATTAACCCAAACAAATTACTAAATCACACCCGTTAGAATAGACGAAATAGAATAAATAAATAAAAAATAAAAAACAAAAACAATGAACCGAAATAAATAAAGTAAATAATAAACAAACTAACAGACCATTATGACTAAAATATTAGTAAGACTATAAAAATCAAACCAAAAATCAGACGAAAAACATAGCTATAACTGTTATATAACGATAAAAAAATACTACGTTACTTAAAAGTCGAAAACCGAAAAGAGTAAATAAAAATATACAGTATAATAAATAAATAATAATAAACAAGTAAAATAAATTAATCTAAATAGTCCAAATAAATAAACAAACAAACCGATCCCGATAAATTAACCGTAAGAAAAAACAAATAAAGATAATCAATTCAAATAAATACATGAATAAACAAATTAAAAACTGCTCCCGCCAAAAAATAGTTAGAATAAACTACAACAATCAACCCCCAAATTGAATAAATAGCTTTAATTATCTTCCCAAACTAAAACAAAACTATTAAATGAGCGTATGAAGAAATTTTTACTACGTTAATAAAACACCGATTAAAATAAATAAATATATAAGATAAGAAATAAAAATAAAAATAAATAAAGAGAAGAAAAATAATTTAACCCAAATAAATAAATAAACATATAAACGACTTCCGGCAAAATAACCGCCAAAATAAACTATCCACAATGCACCACTGACCCGTATATATAAATAGCCGAGAAAAAATAAACAGCACTCGTGGCCTGAGGATTGCGTCTAGCATGAAACAGACTGTCGCTTCTAAGTGTTGACTTGAGTGTTCACTTTTATATTTGCATATATATATATGTTCAATTGTTACATTAAGATTTCAACCGTTGTATCTTAGAAATGATTAAAGATATCTTACTGGTATTCTCCGAGGTTTTTATAACACTACTGGACTCTACTTTGAACAATAAGAGTGTAATCAGCTCTAAGTTGAAATGATTATCCTTCTTCCTGTTGTGACTTTCTGATCCAGTTTTCCTCTCTGCTGTTGACTCTTAAATTTTATCCACCGTTTTCTTGATCGTTCTTGAATGGACTTTGAAGATAGAACCCAGGGTTTGAATGATCATATTCGTCTCAACATTGCTCATTTGGGAAGACAGTGGGTCTGACGCAAAATGATTTTATCCTGTTCTCTTTCTAGCTAAATAACTCAAAGGGTTTATCAGTGATTCTTACGGCAAATGGTATCAAGATGGCTAAACGTATTATTTGAAAACCTGGAAAAAGGAAACTCAATTAGTGTTTTTTTCAGATATTAAACATCTTGTGAGATGTGCAATTATCCCATGCTGTTACGCGATTTGGACAATTTTGATGTTACACCCGATATATATATATATATATATATATATATATATATATATATATATATATATATATGTATATATATATATATATATGTATATATATATATATATATATATATATATATATATAAGGTGTTTTTATTTAGTTTTTATACAATTTCTCATGCGATTTAATATTTTTTTTCTTTTCAAATGATAAATTATATAAAAACTGTCCGAATGTTCTTTTTATCCGAGCGCTTTCGGCCATACGCCTAGCCATTTTCAAGGATTAAATGTTTTAACTGTTGAATAAGAAATAGTTTGTTGCATGTATGTATTTATATAATGTTTTCATTTTTTAAAACGCGGTCAAAATATTGTATATATATATATATATATATATATATATATATATATATATATGTGTGTGTGTGTGTGTGTGTGTGTGTATGTCCGTGTGTGAATTTCGTCCACCGCAAGGAAAGTTGTCTCCCTGAGTCACGCCAGAAAGTTTTTCTCCCCGGAGTCGATCCTCCAGATCTACAAATCAACAATTCGCCCTTGCATGGAGTATTGCTGCCATATATGGTCTGGTGCCCCATCTGTTTGTCTCGGGGTTCTTGATAGGCTCAAGAGGCGGTTATGCAATGTAGTTGGCCCTGCTCTGTCGTCTCGTCTACAGTCACTTTCTCACAGACGCGCCGTCGACTCTCTCTGTCTGTTCTACAAATACTTCCATGGAAATTGCTCCAAGGAGCTGCATTCGCTGGTTCCCAGTCGTCATGAGTTCAAGCGCCCTACGAGGCTGGCATCCCGCTCTCACCCCTTCACTGTCGAAACTCATAAATGTAGCTGTCTGTTCTACTCTAATAGCTTCATGTATCGCACCTCTCGCCTGTGGAACTCCCTTCCCTTTTCCTGTTTCCCTGTGAGCTATAATCTCCAGCTATTCAAGTGTAATGTCAATCGACATCTCCAGTTGCCTTGATCTATCCACTACCCTCATCCTTTCTTCTATCACTCCTATCTGATCTTTCTCTAAATTTTCTGTAACCCCTTGCGTCCTAGTGGCTCCCGCCTTGCTTGGGGGGAAATGCTTAAAAAAGATATATATATATATATATATATATATATATGTGTGTGTGTGTGTGTGTGTGTGTGTGTGTGTGTGTGTGTGTGTGTGTGTGTATCCTTGTGCAGGTATGCAGAAAATAGAAAAGAACACGTTGGGTGCATAATCCGTGGTTCCTTAGTATTTTTGTTTTTATTTTTAAGAAGACAGTGCTCCATACAGAAGTAGAGCTTATATTATAATAATATTTTTTGTTTAAAAATATGATTCCTTCGCTACATAAGAGTTCTCATGTTTCAAAAACGAGAGCCTAGCGGCTCTCGTTTTTGAAACATGAGAACTCTTATGTAGCGAAGGAATCATATTTTTAAACAAAAAATATTATTATATTATATATATATATATATATATATATGCAATTTTTTATATATGTTATTTATATATTATATATGCGTGGTACTTATTGGAAAGCGCTCAATATCAGTGATAGAGCTAACATATTTAGTTGGATCGATGTGAGTTTGTGACCCTGGGTTTCACGCTATTTGCGACTGTCAGACTCTGACGATCGCAAATAACGTGAAACCCAGGGTCACAAACTCACATCAATCCAACGATATATATATATATATATATATATATATATATATATATATATATATATATATATATATATTTGTAATTATACGCCTGCCGTTATGGGATAAATAATTAATGTGCTTTTATCTTTTCAGAGTATCAATAGTGAAGTATCAGAAAAGCCATGAGATGAAATGTCGATGGCCGCTTGAGATTATTTGATATTTGAATTTAAAATGCAATGTTCCAAACCTGAAGCTTTTGTCGATGATACTGACTCCATTAAATTGATCTAACTGCTTGTAGCAGTGAAGATGTTTCAATGGGGGTTCGGAATTGTTCACATGCCCGCATCGCATGGTCTGTACTGATATTGCTCATGACTCAAGTAATGGCGACTTTCAATGAATCAATCGTATTCTGGGAATATTGATTAAAAAAAAGGAGCCCATCGAGAATCGATGATAACCCAAACTACTACAGCTAGTTGCCTTTCGCCGGTTGGTATAGTTGCAATGTTTTGCGCTGAGGAACAGCAACCTTTATTCCTACTACCACAATCGTAAAGCACACTAGTGGGAGAGAAAGCAGCCAGCAAAGGACGCCAGTTAATACCAGATAGGACTGAGTTATTATTTGCTTTCGGGTCCCTCTCTCCGGCTTTTCTAGGCTGGTTTGAATTCAGTGTTTTTCTTCTCTTAATACAGTTGCCACACAGTCTGTTCTGCTATTTCATCTATAGATGGAGAATGGGGAGATGAGAGATGGATTTATACACTGAAAGAGGTGTCGTGACATGACGGGTCCTTCACTGTTCATTACTCCTTGTTTGTTTGTTTGGGTTTTATGGCATATCAACCACTGTGGGTTATTTAATGCCAAATCCAGTTTATATGAATTTTAAATACCTATTTTGTATGGAATAAAAAACGTATAGCTGGCAACATTATTCCTTTACAAAAAAACGTATAGCTGGCAACATTATTCATTTACAAAAAAACGTATAGCTGGCAACATTATTCTTTTACAAAAAAACTTAGAGCTGGCAACATTATTGTTTCAAAAACTTAGAGCTGGCAACATTATTGTTTCAAAAACTTAGAGCTGGCAACACTATTTTTCTGAAAACATTATCTGAGACCTTGCTGTTGGATGCAGTTTATCGCCGTACCCAGGACGTGGATGTAGTTTATCATCATACCCAGGACGTGGATGTAGTTTACCGTCATACCCAGGACGTTCATTACTCCTAAATCCATTGTAGAAATGGAAAACTTGTGCATGATATGGTGGTGGGGTATCGGATGGACCCGGAAATAACCATCATTTTTCCGGTTCACTTTTTAAACGTGATCGAAATTTCTTTCGCCTGAAAAACCCAAAAAGCCAAAACAGAGCAGGTTAGATTCTTCTGGGTGTTTTAACTTATTCAGTAATCATCTTGCTTGCGGCTACTTCTGTGTGCGTGCCGACATCAATTGCATTTTTATCGACCTGCATATGCTGTACCGAAACTCCTCATCTACTCCCATTGCGGATTAGGCCTTCGGACGCCTGGATATCCCTGACAATGACCCTCATCAACGTTGCGGAATCAGCATCGATGTATGTCCAGCAGTCGCTGTACGAACTGAGACGTCAGGATATAGTCCGAACGCTTTGCGCTTCGATACAGACGACACGTTACCACCGGAGTCTTTCAACTTTGTCCGAACTTTGTGAACAAACTTCCAAGAAACGTGCACTCTCAAAATCGCTGTGTTTTGCATGTCGTAACAATTAGAGCATCTCAATTTAGCTCTAGCCTTCTATTGATACTCTGAAAAAATAAAAGCACATTAATTAGCATCTAACGGCAGGGGTAGAATTATCAGAAGTAGGACACTTTCAGGTATCAAATAGTGTGGACATAGAAATTAACACTGCATGGTAACTGTGAGTTTTACCACTTAAGAAGCTATTAATGTACACACACACTTTTATATATATATATATATATATATGTATATATATATATATATATATATATATATATATATATATATATATATATATATAAATGTATATATATAATTATCGATCAGTATCGGCTGTGTCAAAGGGTAGAGGGGGTATGATGTTGAAAGATCCGAAACTCCTAATGAATCTCGGCTAGAAACATTACTTATGATGTGCAACAAAGCATCTAATATATGTATTTTAAGAAATATATATATATATATATATATATATATATATATATATATATATACATATATATATGTATATATATAAATTTTATATTTATATACATATATATATGTTTATACATATATAAATATATATATGTTTATACATATATAAATATATATATATATATATATATATAAAGAAATATAGTCATAAGATGTGCTATATTTATGGAATAAAGTGCTCAATATCAGAGATAGAGCGTGTGTAAATATAAAAGTGAACATAGAAGTCAACACGTGGCCTGACGATTGCATATAGCATGAAACAGACTGTCGCCTCTAAGTGTTGACTTCTATGTTCACTTTTATATTTATATATATATATATATATATATATATATACGAATATATATATATATATATATATATATATATATATATATATATATATATATATGAATATATATATATATATATATATATATACAAATATATATATATATTAGCTTGGTGCAAAAATAATGACGTAATAATGTCGTTTTTTGACGTATTTTTAACGTCAAAAAACGACATTATTACGTCATTATTTTTGCAACAACCTAATATATACAATTATATATATATATATATATATATATATATATTGACATACATACAAATATATATATATATAAACTTCAAACGTTACTTTTAGTAGATTCTTGTATTTGAGTAGACGCACAGTTATTTTTAAACTGTGTGTATTACGCACTCGTGAAATCGTAATTAAGGAAATTTACGCTCCTGTGGGGCTCGAACCTGCTCCCTTTGGTTTTGTATAATTTATTAAATTTGTACGTACCCGATTTAAAATTATCGAATATATTTCGGTCGTACATCTATTTGTATATCTATGTAAATGTCTTGATTGTTTGATATTTTTAATTTCGCGCATGCGCGTTGTCTGTTTTCGTCTTGATTGTACTCTATAGTAAACTGATTTGTTTGCCGTCTGTGAGAAAAAGAGGCACCACGACACTATCCTCTCCGCCAGAAATTTGGAAACGTCATATTTGTACTGCTTGGTATTCGCGCCGGAAGATCCAATACGAACCGAGTGTCTTCATGTAAATGTGAGGCCAGTGCAAAGGATTCGGTAAGAGTTGAATGAGTTTAATGATAATTATGAAGGTACGCAACTTGGAAAACGGACTCTGATCGTTCTGATAAGAAAAGATCTCCCGAATATGTTTGGGAGGACCTCAAACTAAAAGCGGAGGCCTACATCAATTGCCTTGATAATGTAGTGTATCTTTGGTTCAAAAGGATGGATACTGGAAGACCCCATGTCTTACAACAGGACTCTGAACGATGCAACACAAGCAGGAGATTCTAGTCATGGCTGTCAGACAATTTCTGCGGCCTCATCACTCCTTATATCTGTTCACCTAACTCCCCAGACTACACCCCCCCATGATTATTATGTGTGGGCGCAGTTAAGCGAGAGACCAATAAAACTCCTTGTAACACCAAAGATGAACTGACGGCAAGGATTTTGGGAGCATTCAACATGGCGACCGTCCAGAAGAGATGCAGCAGATTCCGAAATCGTCCGGAGGTCGTCGTATAAGGAAATGGTGATATTATTGAATAAATTTATTCTTTACTATTTCAAAATATTTTTGTGTAAGTTTGGTAAATATATCTATTAAAATGAGATGCTAGTGTTACTTTCATTTTTGCGTAAGATATACGACAATTTATCAATCACACACTTTATATATGTAAGTATGTTGGTATCTATCTATCTATATCTATATATATCTATATCTATATATACAGATATGAAGAGGTAAGACAGATTCATAAAGTTATATGAAATAAGATAGATAGATAGATAGATAGATAGATAGATAGATAGAAACACAAACAGACAGACAAGATAGATAGATAGATAGATAGATAGATAGAAACACAAAATACACACAAGATAGATAGATAGATAGATAGAAACACAGACAGACAAGCTAGATAGATAGATAGATAGATAGATAGATAGATAGATAGATAGATAGATAGATACACAGACAGACAAAATAGATAGATAGATAGGTAGAAACACAAACAGACAGACAAGATAGATAGATAGATAGATAGATAGATAGATAGATAGATAGATAGTAATTTCCGTCTAGGGTGTAATGAAGGAATTTCTTATTTTAGCGGCCGAAAGATTTCTTATACGGAAGCTGCTAATCAAAGATTATTTTTAATCGCGAGTGGACACAAGTGTTTGAGTGCAATTTCTTGAATTGTGTCCGACACCAGGGGCTATGAAGACACTAACCTAGATTTGAAAGAATAATTCTGCCCGCGCATGCAAGAATTCGTGTTTCCCGTAATCCTTGAGGCAGTGTAAAGAATTTGGTACACGACCCATTCAAAATTTTTTACTTTACAGAAATATATTTCATATTTTGTTGGTATGTGTATGTATCTGTTGGTCTCTTCATTATCTGTCTATCTATCTATCTATCTATCTATCTATCTATCTATCTAAATCTGCACATTCTCTCTCTCTCTCTATCTATCTATCTATCTATCTATCTATCTCTCTCTCTCTCTCTATATATATATATATATATATATATATATATATATATATATATTATTAAGGCTCTGTAAATTTACATTGTGCACTATTTTGTAAAAATAAAAATATCTATAAGAACACCGGATTATATATCTTACTGTTCTTTCTTTCTTTCTTTATATATATATATATATATATATATATATATATATATATATATATATATATATATATATATCTCCGTTGGTCTCTTCATTACCTACCTATCTATGTATATGTTAGTCTCTTCATTATCTATCTATCTATCTATCTATCTATCTATCTATCTATCTATCTATCTATCTATCTATCTATCTATCTATCTCTGTATGTATGTATGTATGTATGTATCTATCTATCTAAATCTGTACATATCTCTCTCTCTCTCTCTCTATCTATCTATCTATTTATGTATCTACCTATCTATCTATCTATCTATCTATCTCCGTTGGTCTCTTCATTACCTACCTATCTATGTATCTGTTGGTCTCTTCATTATCTATCTATCTATCTATCTATCTATCTATCTATCTATCTATCTATCTATCACATGACCCCGAATTGACAACTGGAGAGCCGTTGGGTTCATTATATTTACTTATGAGCAAACATCCTTTGAGATGGTTTGAATTCGCCTCTTCTCCCCCAGATATAATTTAATTAGTAAGATTTCTACCACTGAAACAATTATTATCTCAAAAAACAAAATCGTACTATCTAACATCATTTATTGGATTTAAATATCTTGCAATGGGTTGATAAACCGTAGAAAACCAATCTATCTATCTATCTATCTATCTATCTATCTATCTATCTATCTATCTATCTATGTGTGTGTGTGTGTGTATTCGAACTTCTCATTCACTCAGTCTCTCACGAAAATGGGTGACTTTTCCACGCGTTTCCCCAATAATCCCGATGGCTACACTTCTCTTCTAAATCTCTTTGTATACCTCTATCCCTGACTCATGTCAGACTATGCACCTCTGCTCTTTTAGCAATTCTGATCATGAGGTAGTGTCTGTAAACGCTTCGTTCCGCCTCCCCACCAACCAAGAACCTGATACCAACAGAATATCTTTTTGTTATCAACAAGCGGATTGGGACTCGTTCTGTGATTTCCTTCATGACGTCCTTTGGAACGAAGTTTTTAATCACCTTGTCCTTTCATTCCATTAAGGAAATACCAAATTAAATTGTGTTCATTTCATTGGTCCTCACCTGCATACTCGGCCATTATAGCCGCAGGAATCACTTCTTCCGACTGTACCAGAGCGACACATCTAATTTCAACAGACGTCTCTTTATATCTGTTCGTAATGAGTACAAACGTGCCCCTATAGAAGCAAAGTTACTGTTTGTTGATAGAATGAATCAACGTATTACATCTCGGTTCTAGGGATTATTGGCGACTCTGCAAGAGTGTTCTGGGCACTAGCAAATAACTAATCCCTCCTCTAGTCAATAAATTTGAAATCCTGACATCTACAACAGGTAAGGTTGAATGCTTTGCTCGGAAATTCTCTTCCAGTTCAACACTCGACTCATTTGGAGTGCCCATAATTGATTTCCCTACTGTAACGGAGGCTCTACTGAGTGATATTCGCATAACGCCGTCACTGGTCTCAGACGTCCCATAAGGCAAGCGTAGGTGACGGAATCCCAGCCGTCGTCCTAAAGAAAGGTGCTCTCGAGCTGGCTCCAGTTCTATCTTCATACATATATCTTTCTTTCCTTTTAGCTGAGCATGGCATCAACTAGTTTACAGAAGGTGGCACTTTAAAGAAAAATATGTAATAACTGTCTCTGTATTTAAAACCTCTTTATTAATGTATTGCTGGCGCACGCATTAACCGTTTTAGATTTATGTACCGAGATAATTTGGGTCGTTTTTGGCCGTCGGGATTAGTGACTATATTTGTCAACACGTCGGTTCCTTCTTTCAGCGCGCATCGTAACGCACTTGTTTGAACTGTTAAGCACATTCATAAAATATATCTTAACAATTTGCGCAGTAAGCCTTTGTCAATGCACAGATTCGCGTATGAACCTACATAATCGACAGGGCTTAGGAAATTTTGCGCCTTTTAGTCCTCTATCTGAATACAGATGGCTTGTTGATTCGAGATTTTATATCTGTGACACGAGCAATGGAAGACGCAATTTTAATGTCGTTGTTTTTCGAGACGAGGATGCAAAGCTTTGCATTAGGCAAATAATCATAATTTAATGTCCTTTTTACCTTTTGTTATTCACTAAGAAGAAATAAAACTTGAAAACAAGCAAAATAGAGAGTTAGGCGGGGTAGAAGAAGAGTAATATGGAAAAGAAAAAAAAAAGGAAGGAGAGCAAGGGGAAGGAGAAGAAAAGGAAGGTAGTGATGGAAAGAGAGCAAGGCGAAGAAGAAGGAAAGGAGAAGGTAGTGATGGAAAGAGAGCAAGACGAAGAAGAAAGAAAGGAGAAGGTAGTGATGGAAAGAGAGCAAGACGAAGAAGAAAGAAAGGAAGGTAGTAATGGAAGGAGAGCAAGGCGAAGAAGAAGGAAAGGAAGGTAGTGATGGAAGGAGAGCAAGGCGAAGAAGAAGGAAAGGAAGGTAGTTATGGAAGGAGAGCAAGGCGAAGAAGAAGGAAAGGAAGGTAGTTATGGAAGGAGAGCAAGGCGACGAAGAAAGAAAGGAAGGTAGTGATGGAAGGAGAGCAAGGCGAAGAAGAAGGAAAGGAAGGTAGTGATGGAAGGAGAGCAAGGCGAAGAAGAAAGAAAGGAAGGTAGTTATGGAAGGAGAGGAAGACGAAGAAAAAGGAAAGGAGAAGGTAGTGATGGAAGGAGAGGAAGGCGAAGAAGAAGGAAGGGAGAAGGTAGTGATGGAAGGAGAGCAAGGCGAAGAAGAAGGAAAGGAAGGTAGTTATGGAAGGAGAGCAAGGCGACGAAGAAAGAAAGGAAGGTAGTGATGGAAGGAGAACAAGGAGGAGAAGAAGGAAAGGAAGGTAGTGATGGAAGGAGAGCAAGGTGAAGAAGAAGGAAAGGAAGGTAGTGATGGAAGGAGAGGAAGACGAAGAAAAAGGAAAGGAGAAGGTAGTGATGGAAGAAGAGGAAGGCGAGGAAGAAGGAAAGGAGAAGGTAGTGATGGAAGGAGAGCAAGGCGAAGAAGAAGGAAAGGAAGGTAGTGATGGAAGGAGAGCAAGGCGAAGGAGAAGGAAAGGAAGGTAGTGATGGAAGGAGAGCAAGGCGACGAAGAAAGAAAGGAAGGTAGTGATGGAAGGAGAACAAGGAGGAGAAGAAGGAAAGGAAGGTAGTTATGGAAGGAGAGCAAGGTGAAGAAGAAGGAAAGGAAGGTAGTGATGAAAGGAGAGGAAGACGGAGAAAAAGGAAAGGAGAAGGTAGTGATGGAAGGAGAGGAAGGCGAAGAAGAAGGAAAGGAGAAGGTAGTGATGGAAGGAGAGGAAGGCGAAGAAGAAGGAAAGGAGAAGCTAGTGATGGAAAGAGAGCAAGACGAAGAAGAAAGAAAGGAAGGTAGTAATGGAAGGAGAGCAAGGCGAAGAAGAAGGAAAGGAAGGTAGTGATGGAAGGAGAGCAAGGCGAAGAAGAAGGAAAGGAAGGTAGTTATGGAAGGAGAGCAAGGCGAAGAAGAAGGAAAGGAAGGTAGTTATGGAAGGAGAGCAAGGCGACGAAGAAAGAAAGGAAGGTAGTGATGGAAGGAGAGCAAGGCGAAGAAGAAAGAAAGGAAGGTAGTGATGGAAGGAGAACAAGGAGGAGAAGAAGGAAAGGAAGGTAGTTATGGAAGGAGAGCAAAGTGAAGAAGAAGGAAAGGAAGGTAGTGATGAAAGGAGAGGAAGACGAAGAAAAAGGAAAGGAGAAGGTAGTGATGGAAGGAGAGGAAGGCGAAGAAGAAGGAAGGGAGAAGGTAGTGATGGAAGGAGAGCAAGGCGAAGAAGAAGGAAGGGAGAAGGTAGTGATGGAAGGAGAGGAAGGCGAAGAAGAAAGAAAGGAAGCTAGTGATGGAAGGAGAGCAAGGCGACGAAGAAAGAAAGGAAGGTAGTGATGGAAGGAGAACAAGGAGGAGAAGAAGGAAAGGAAGGTAGTTATGGAAGGAGAGCAAGGTGAAGAAGAAGGAAAGGAAGGTAGTGATGAAAGGAGAGGAAGACGAAGAAAAAGGAATGGAGAAGGTAGTGATGGAAGGAGAGGAAGGCGAAGAAGAAGGAAAGGAGAAGGTAGTGATGGAAGGAGAGGAAGGCGAAGAAGAAGGAAAGGAGAAGCTAGTGATGGAAAGAGAGCAAGACGAAGAAGAAAGAAAGGAAGGTAGTAATGGAAGGAGAGCAAGGCGAAGAAGAAGGAAAGGAAGGTAGTGATGGAAGGAGAACAAGGAGGAGAAGAAGGAAAGGAAGGTAGTTATGGAAGGAGAGCAAGGTGAAGAAGAAGGAAAGGAAGGTAGTGATGAAAGGAGAGGAAGACGAAGAAAAAGGAAAGGAGAAGGTAGTGATGGAAGGAGAGGAAGGCGAAGAAGAAGGAAGGGAGAAGGTAGTGATGGAAGGAGAGGAAGGCGAAGAAGAAGGAAGGGAGAAGGTAGTGATGGAAGGAGAGGAAGGCGAAGAAGAAAGAAAGGAAGCTAGTGATGGAAGGAGAGCAAGGCGACGAAGAAAGAAAGGAAGGTAGTGATGGAAGGAGAACAAGGAGGAGAAGAAGGAAAGGAAGGTAGTTATGGAAGGAGAGCAAGGTGAAGAAGAAGGAAAGGAAGGTAGTGATGAAAGGAGAGGAAGACGAAGAAAAAGGAAAGGAGAAGGTAGTGATGGAAGGAGAGGAAGGCGAAGAAGAAGGAAAGGAGAAGGTAGTGATGGAAGGAGAGGAAGGCGAAGAAGAAGGAAAGGAGAAGCTAGTGATGGAAAGAGAGGAAGACGAAGAAGAAAGAAAGGAAGGTAGTAATGGAAGGAGAGCAAGGCGAAGAAGAAGGAAAGGAAGGTAGTGATGGAAGGAGAGCAAGGCTAAGAAGAAGGAAAGGAAGGTAGTTATGGAAGGAGAGCAAGGCGAAGAAGAAGGAAAGGAAGGTAGTTATGGAAGGAGAGCAAGGCGACGAAGAAAGAAAGGAAGGTAGTGATGGAAGGAGAGCAAGGCGAAGAAGAAAGAAAGGAAGGTAGTGATGGAAGGAGAACAAGGAGGAGAAGAAGGAAAGGAAGGTAGTTATGGAAGGAGAGCAAGGTGAAGAAGAAGGAAAAGAAGGTAGTGATGAAAGGAGAGGAAGACGAAGAAAAAGGAAAGGAGAAGGTAGTGATGGAAGGAGAGGAAGGCGAAGAAGAAGGAAGGGAGAAGGTAGTGATGGAAGGAGAGGAAGGCGAAGAAGAAGGAAGGGACATGGTAGTGATGGAAGGAGAGGAAGGCGAAGAAAGAAAGGAAGCTAGTGATGGAAGGAGAGCAAGGCGACGAAGAAAGAAAGGAAGGTAGTGATGGAAGGAGAACAAGGAGGAGAAGAAGGAAAGGAAGGTAGTTATGGAAGGAGAGCAAGGTGAAGAAGAAGGAAAGGAAGGTAGTGATGAAAGGAGAGGAAGACGAAGAAAAAGGAAAGGAGAAGGTAGTGATGGAAGGAGAGGAAGGCGAAGAAGAAGGAAAGGAGAAGGTAGTGATGGAAGGAGAGGAAGGCGAAGAAGAAGGAAAGGAGAAGCTAGTGATGGAAAGAGAGCAAGACGAAGAAAGGAAGGTAGTAATGGAAGGAGAGCAAGGCGAAGAAGAAGGAAAGGAAGGTAGTGATGGAAGGAGAACAAGGAGGAGAAGGAGGAAAGGAAGGTAGTTATGGAAGGAGAGCAAGGTGAAGAAGAAGGAAAGGAAGGTAGTGATGAAAGGAGAGGAAGACGAAGAAAAAGGAAAGGAGAAGGTAGTGATGGAAGGAGAGGAAGGCGAACAAGAAGGAAGGGAGAAGGTAGTGATGGAAGGAGAGGAAGGCGAAGAAGAAGGAAGGGAGAAGGTAGTGATGGAAGGAGAGGAAGGCGAAGAAGAAAGAAAGGAAGCTAGTGATGGAAGGAGAGCAAGGCGACGAAGAAAGAAAGGAAGGGAGTAATGGAAGGAGAACAAGGAGGAGAAGAAGGAAAGGAAGGTAGTTATGGAAGGAGAGGAAGGTGAAGAAGAAGGAAAGGAGAAGGTAGTGATGGAAGAAGAGGAAGGCGAAGAAGAAGGAAAGGAGAAGCTAGTGATGGAAAGAGAGCAAGACGAAGAAGAAAGAAAGGAAGGTAGTAATGGAAGGAGAGCAAGGCGAAGAAGAAAGAAAGGAAGGTAGTGATGGAAGGAGAACAAGGAGGAGAAGAAGGAAAGGAAGGTAGTTATGGAAGGAGAGCAAGGTGAAGAAGAAGGAAAGGAAGGTAGTGATGAAAGGAGGGGAAGACGAAGAAAAAGGAAAGGAGAAGGTAGTGATGGAAGGAGAGGAAGGCGAAGAAGAAGGAAGGGAGAAGGTAGTGATGGAAGGAGAGGAAGGCGAAGAAGAAGGAAGGGAGAAGGTAGTGATGGAAGGAGAGGAAGGCGAAGAAGAAAGAAAGGAAGCTAGTGATGGAAGGAGAGCAAGGCGACGAAGAAAGAAAGGAAGGTAGTGATGGAAGGAGAACAAGGAGGAGAAGAAGGAAAGGAAGGTAGTTATGGAAGGAGAGCAAGGTGAAGAAGAAGGAAAGGACGGTAGTGATGAAAGGAGAGGAAGACGAAGAAAAAGGAAAGGAGAAGGTAGTGATGGAAGGAGAGGAAGGCGAAGAAGAAGGAAAGGAGAAGGTAGTGATGGAAGGTGAGGAAGGCGAAGAAGAAGGAAGGGAGAAGTTAGTGATGGAAGGAGAGGAAGGCGAAGAAGAAAGAAAGGAAGCTAGTGATGGAAGGAGAGCAAGGCGATGAAGAAAGAAAGGAAGGTAGTGATGGAAGGAGAACAAGGAGGAGAAGAAGGAAAGGAAGGTAGTTATGGAAGGAGAGCAAGGTGAAGAAGAAGGAAAGGAAGGTAGTGATGAAAGGAGAGGAAGACGAAGAAAAAGGAAAGGAGAAGGTAGTGATGGAAGGAGAGGAAGGCGAAGAAGAAGGAAAGGAGAAGGTAGTGATGGAAGGAGAGGAAGGCGAAGAAGAAGGAAAGGAGAAGCTAGTGATGGAAAGAGAGCAAGACGAAGAAGAAAGAAAGGAAGGTAGTAATGGAAGGAGAGCAAGGCGAAGAAGAAGGAAAGGAAGGTAGTGATGGAAGGAGAGCAAGGCGAAGAAGAAGGAAAGGAAGGTAGTTATGTTAGGAGAGCAAGGCGAAGAAGAAGGAAAGGAAGGTAGTTATGGAAGGAGAGCAAGGCGACGAAGAAAGAAAGGAAGGTAGTGATGGAAGGAGAGCAAGGCGAAGAAGAAAGAAAGGAAGGTAGTGATGGAAGGAGAACAAGGAGGAGAAGAAGGAAAGGAAGGTAGTTATGGAAGGAGAGCAAGGTGAAGAAGAAGGAAAGGAAGGTAGTGATGAAAGGAGAGGAAGACGAAGAAAAAGGAAAGGAGAAGGTAGTGATGGAAGGAGAGGAAGGCGAAGAAGAAGGAAAGGAGAAGGTAGTGATGGAAGGAGAGGAAGGCGAAGAAAAAGGAAAGGAGAAGGTAGTGATGGAAGGAGAGGAAGGCGAAGAAGAAGGAAAGGAGAAGGTAGTGATGGAAGGAGAGGAAGACGAAGAAAAAGGAAAGGAGAAGGTAGTGATGGAAGGAGTGCAAGGCGAAGAAGAAGGAAAGGAGAAGGTAGTGATGGAAGGAGAGCAAGGCGAAGAAGAAGGAAAGGAGAAGGTAGTGATGGAAGGAGAGGAAGACGAAGAAGAAGGAAAGGAGAAGGTAGTGATGGAAGGAGAGCAAGGCGAAGAAGAAGGAAAGGAAGGTAGTGATGGAAGGAGAGCAAGGCGAAGAAGAAGGAAAGGAAGGTAGTGATGGAAGGAGAGCAAGGCGAAGAAGAAGGAAAGGAAGGTAGTTATGGAAGGAGAGCAAGGCGAAGAAGAAGGAAAGGAAGGTAGTTATGGAAGGAGAGCAAGGCGACGAAGAAAGGAAGGTAGTGATGGAAGGAGATCAAGGCGAAGAAGAAAGAAAGGAAGGTAGTGATGGAAGGAGAACAAGTAGGAGAAGAAGGAAAGGAAGGTAGTTATGGAAGGAGAGCAAGGTGAAGAAGAAGGAAAGGAAGGTAGTGATGAAAGGAGAGGAAGACGAAGAAAAAGGAAAGGAGAAGGTAGTGATGGAAGGAGAGGAAGGCGAAGAAGAAGGAAAGGAGAAGGTAGTGATGGAAGGAGAGGAAGGCGAAGAAAAAGGAAAGGAGAAGGTAGTGATGGAAGGAGAGGAAGGCGAAGAAGAAGGAAAGGAGAAGGTAGTGATGGAAGGAGAGGAAGACGAAGAAAAAGGAAAGGAGAAGTTAGTGATGGAAGGAGTGCAAGGCGAAGAAGAAGGAAAGGAGAAGGTAGTGATGGAAGGAGAGCAAGGCGAAGAAGAAGGAAAGGAGAAGGTAGTGATGGAAGGAGAGCAAGGTGAAGAAGAAGGAAGGGAGAAGGTAGTGATGGAAGGAGTGCAAGGCGAAGAAGAAGGAAAGGAGAAGGTAGTGATGGAAGGAGAGGAAGGCGAAGAAGAAGGAAAGGAGAAGGTAGTGGTGGAAGGAGAGGAAGGCGAAGAAGAAGGAAAGGAGAAGGTAGTGATGGAAGGAGAGGAAGGCGAAGAAGAAGGAAAGGAGAAGGTAGTGATGGAAGGAGTGCAAGGCGAAGAAGAAGGAAAGGAGAAGGTAGTGATGGAAGGAGAGGAAGGCGAAGAAGAAGGAAAGGAGAAGGTAGTGATGGAAGGAGAGGAAGACGAAGAAGAAGGAAAGGAGAAGGTAGTGATGGAAGGAGAGCAAGGCGAAGAAGAAGGAAAGGAAGGTAGTGATGGAAGGAGAGGAAGACGAAGAAGAAGGAAAGGAGAAGGTAGTGATGGAAGGAGAGCAAGGCGAAGAAGAAGGAAAGGAAGGTAGTGATGGAAGGAGAGGAAGGCGAAGAAGAAGGAAAGGAGAAGGTAGTGATGGAAGGAGAGGAAGGCGAAGTAGAAAGAGAAGAAATTAAAGTAAAGCAGCGGAGAATGAAGGAGTGGAAGACAGAAGAGAAAAAAAAAACGAAAGATGAAATCAGTGTAAAGCCGTGTAGAAGTAATAAAGAGAACGGAGGAGAAAGAAGAAGTGTATGTGAAAGTAGGAGGAAGAAGGAGAAGTACGGAGAGTAAGGCGGAGAAGAAGGAAGAAATAAAAGAATGAAGGAGAATGCATGTAAGGCGAAGAAGATTAAAGAATGAGAAAGAAATAAGTTAGGTAGATTAAAGGAGTTAAGAATGAAGGTGAAGATAGAGGTTGACAGAATAGAAAAAGGAGGAGGAGGAAGGAGAGTGAAAGAGAATAAAATAGAGTAAAAAGAAAGAAGGAAGGAGACTAAGGCCAAATACGAAGCATGTTTAGGAAGAGAAGATCGTATAAAATGAAGGAGAAAAGCAAGAGAAAGAGAAAGTGGGATGAAAAGGACTAAGGAAGGGTAGAAACACTAGAAGAAGAAGAAGAAGAAGAAGAAGAAGAAGAAGAAGATTTAGTAAGATAATAATATAATCTTCGGATTGTAAAGAAAGAAAGAAAGAGGAGAAAAGAGAGAAGGTGGCAAAACCGAAGAGAAATAAAAGAAAATGAAAAATAAATAATAATAATAATAATAATAATAATAATAATAATATTAAAGATCACAAACAAAAACGTTGCCTCCTTATTGATATGGCAGTCCCTGCTGACTGCAATGTATCTTTGAAGATACTCAAAAAGCTGTCAAAATACAAGGACCTTGAAATAGAAATCTCGAAAATGTGGCATATGGGAACATCAACAATCCCTGTTGTAGTTGGAGCCCTAGGACTGGTTGGAAAAGATTGCAGTAGACTAATTGCAGGGATTCCTGGAAGCCCATGCCTCAAGGAGATACAAAAAATTGTTCTGACAAGTACAGCCCACACTTTACGAAGGGCTCTATGTAATTTTTATTTTATTTTTTTTATTTTTTTATTTTTTATTTTTT
Organism: Acanthosepion lycidas; assembly: GCA_963932145.1. Classification (NCBI taxonomy): domain Eukaryota; kingdom Metazoa; phylum Mollusca; class Cephalopoda; order Sepiida; family Sepiidae; genus Acanthosepion; species Acanthosepion lycidas. The sequence goes on from OZ010584.1 coordinate 28,526,258, forward strand.
GTCAGTGAAAAGTGTCATGATGCCATTTCTAACCTTAGGTCCCTGGGCGGGACCCGGAAAGAAATGTGTAAACGCCAGAAAGCAAAGAAAATAATAATAATAATAATAATAATAATAATAATAATAATAATAAGAAGAAGAAGAAGAAGAAGAAGAAGAAGAAGAAAATAAAGGTGAGGGTTTTTGGCTTGCTTAGCGGCATATCAACAACTTATGGGTCATTTAATGCCGAAATTTAATTTTGGGGGGATCATTTGTAATTTCTTTTACAAACATGCATAGCTGTTAACGTCTTTTTGTTTTACTATGAAAATGTATTGCTGGTATTTTTACTATAAATATGTATTTTTTACTTTCATTATATTTTGACATCAGTTAGTAAAGGGGGAGCAAAAGAAAATGAAAAGTTACGAATAACAAGAAACCGAGGTGGATGGGGAAATAAAGAAAAGAGTCTAGAATAAAGATAGATATAAAAGGAAGGAAATAAGAAAGAACGAAAGAAGAAGAAGAAGAAGAAGAAGAAGAAAAAAAAAAGATGATGATGATGATGATGATGATTTAGTCAAATAATAACATAACCTTTTCCATCTGCATTTTTTTTTCCATTTGTTAGCAAATCACGAGACATCTGATTGCGGAACTGCATTTACTGTCAGAGACAAGAACTGCAGTCGGTAAAGATTGCATGCACAATTTCTTCTCAAGTGGTTCGTCTTTTCTCTGATTACGGCTGACGCATGCGCATGTCTCATTTATTTACTTAAAAAAATAAATCCGCTCTTCCATTTCTCTTCATCTTTGTACATAGCCCCGGAAGATTATGGAGGATAGTCGGGTGGGTAATTAATCCCGGCTACAGGCGCCTGTTCAGGCACATTTTTGTTGATATAACACCGACAAAGCCAAACTGCAGTTTACACTACAATTGCGCTGAGCCAGGAAAACCGCGTACAATATGGCGTAATCAATATTTGAGCAAGACCAATATGTTCTGTGATGTTGCCTTGAGTCTTCTCTCTAGCACAACCATCAACCGTTTACGATCAGTTTTGTTTATCCAATTTTGCTTAAGAGTAGATACCTCCACTTTTTCGCTAAACCACAACGTCACTTATGTGCTATGCGTGATACACGTTTAGGCGATCATGTATCTTTCGATACATGACTGACGGTGCAGATTTTTTTCCCGCAGTAGGTTGTTATTTCTATCTGCGATAGACCAGTTGCCATCCAAGGCTATAGAACCCGGTCTGCCCTGTTATTTACCCATAAATTCGATCAACTTTTTCATTATAGTATGGTGTGTGTTTGTTAAAATAGCTGAGAGGAAAAGAAGTGAATGCAATGGATTCGACTGGAATTCGAACTCGGCTCTCCGATTCCTCAATCCGAGCCGCTAGCCATTACTCCACCGTGCCTCCAGGCAACGACAACAACAACAACGACTACAACAAAAAAAGAAAAAGGAAAATAAAAAAGAAACAGAAAATGGAAAAAAAAACACACACACACACATACCATGCTATAATGCAAAACTTGATTGAATTTAGTGGTGTAGAGCTAAAAGTTTATATTAATTAAAAGCAGAAGTCCTCCTTGGAGAATTGAAATTCTTTTTTTTTTTTTTTTTTTTTTGTAAAACAGGACTGGACTTCTTCATGTGTTTTTCGATTCGGTAACCTTCAGGAATAAAAAAAGAAAGAAAAAAAAAAAGCTACATAAATAGAGATACCTCCAAAACTTTTCTTAAAAAGGCACATCATGATGGAAAACATCTCTAAACCTGATGAAAATAAAGTTTTATCGTCAAAATGTTTATGTTGTTAAATTATTAAGAGGACAGGCCAAAGTATATTTTGATTATTTTATTAAATTTTTTAATCCTTTCTAGCACGTTCGAAGTTTTGGTTAAAAATCTTGTTTTTTTTTTTTCCGTCAGTGGCTGGGCCAAAAATTTGTATTGGAAATTTTAACGTCTTTTTTGGCATTAAAACACATTGTTTTGGAAATTCTTGCAAAAATCAAATAATAGTCGGATTTTAATTAAATTTTGAGGGCTTATTCACAACGTATTTTATTTCATGATAATTTCAAAAATTCAATGGTGTAAAGCATAAAGTTTATATTAATTAAAAGCAGAATTCCTTGGAGAATTTTTCTTTCTTTCTTTCTTTTTTTTTTTTTTTTTTTGTCAAACCGGACTCCGTCTTACTGAAAATCTGCTCTGAATCGTAGAATTAAAAAAAAATCAATAAAACCAAATTTGTTATAACTGATCCATACGCCAAGATATTAGTGTTTAGTATTTACTATTTCCACATCCAGAATTTTCGAAAGGTTTATCTTGAGTCTTATTTCTTAGAATACTTGCAAGATGATGTTGATTTTCTGTTCCAAATCTTTGTAACAATTAGTAGAAGTTTGTAATAGTGAATTGATATTGTTATTGATCCAAATAGTATCTGATTTATGTCTCACATTATTACAGTCGAACTAATGTCCTCAATTTTGTTATGATTACAACGTTTCGACCATTGTGCCCTCCGGCCTTCTTCAGGTGTTCGTGGATTCGGTAACATTCAAGAATAAAAAAAAAAAGCTATATAAATATAGGTACCTCCAAAAATTTTCTAAAGATGCGCATATCATGATGAAAAGCAGCTCTAAACTTGATGAAAACAAAGTTTTATCGTCAAACTGTTTATGTTATTATTAAGGGAAAACCAAAGTAATTTTTATTAATTATTTTCCTTTCTAGCACGTTTGAAATTTGGGTTAAAAATGTTTTCTTTTTTTTTTTTGCGTCAGCAGTGGGCCAAAGATTGCTATAGGATTTTTAGGGTATTTTTCCAGGTAAAAACGCATTAATTTGGAAATTCTGGCAAAAATCAAATAATTATCGGATTTCAATGAAATATTCAGGGCTTATTCACAAATGAATGAAATATTTTTTTTTAGGTTCTTTTTTTTTTTTTTAGATCTGTTTCACTTACTTAATTTTATGAAATTTTGAGAAATTAAAATCTCAGCCTTTTTATATTTATATTATTTAAAAGCAGGACTTCTTGAAGAATTTTAGTAAACATTTTGTGTTTGTCAAACAGCAACACCATTTTTTTTTAAGTATTTCATCCCAAGCAAGAGGGGAGCTCTACCAGCACGCAACGGATTACAGAGAGTGGGAGCAATAAAAAAGAGGGGTGTTTGAGGAAAGGATAAAGAGAAAGACGTGGACCAAGGTCAAGGCATCAGAAGATGTCGACTGACATTACATTTGAATATTTGAAGATTACAGCTATCAGGGGAGCAAGTAAGAGGAAGGGAGTTCCATTGGCGTTAAGTGCGTGAGAAGAAGCTGATGGAGTAGAAGAGGCGGTTATAATTAACTGTTTCGAAAGTGTTGTTATTTGGAAGAGTCCTGTTTCTTAGAATACTATACTAATACTAGTATCTATCTATCTATCTATCTATCAGTGTGTCGTTATATGTGTACTCGAGGAAACTATGGTTTAATTAAATTTAAATAAGTAATCTGCTTAGCTTATCTCTTTTTGGACAAGTTTGTGGCTTGTCCAAAAAGAGATTTAGAATAAAAATTCTGATATTCCAACACGTGAGAAATCTTGACTCTCCACAACTTCTTTTCTTTTGAACTCATAGCCTGAGCGAGATGCCAACCTAGTAGCACGCTTAAATTTATGCAGTTGAGGTGCCAGAGAAAGTATCCCGTTAGAGCAGTTGCCATGAAAATATTTGTAGAAAAGACAGAGGGAAGCCACAACACGTCTGTAAGAAAAGTGACCGTAGACGAGATGTCAGATCAGGACCTATTACATTGCATATCTGTCTCTGGATTTTGTTGAGGACCTCGAGATGAACAGCGGGTGCATCAGATCATGTATAGCAACAGTATTCAATGCAAGGACGAATGGTAGATTTTTAGATTTGAAGGATGGACTCAGGCGAAAAAAAACAAACATTCTGGTGCGACATAGAGAACCAACTTTCCTTGCGGTAGATGAAGCTATTGATTCAATGTATTCCTCGGCACATGATTCCTAATATGATCTATCTATCTATCTATCTATCTATCTATCTATCTATCTATCTATCTATCTATTGCTTGGTCTCCTCACATCTATCTATCTATCTATTGCTTGGTCTCCTCACATCTATCTATCGATCTATCTATCTATCTATCTATCTATCTATCTATCTATCTATCTATCAGTGTGTCGGATAAATATGGATATATTTCTGTATTTGTTGTTGCATATAAAGCGTCTTTAGCCACGACTCATTTTCGGAATTAATTTCTTTAAATTACCCTAGTTGTTCTTTCCTTTGCGCTAAGGTATTAACAGGGTCTGGAAAATATGGCAAACTGGAAAGTTTCTTGTGACGCGTTTCCGCCTGTCGGATTTCATAGGACTGGGCTTCGTTGGTGTTGCCACGTCTACGCATGCCCACGAAACCAGGGATGACCGTAGTTTCAAAATGTTTCGAAAGAATATTATTGTTTCACTCTAACCAAATTCAAATTTAATCTTTTTCTTTTTCTCTCCATCACCTTTTCAACTGACTATCTCACACTGTGGCAATATAAAATCTATCAAGAATGGTATATATTCATCTCTCTCTCTCTCTCTCTCTATATATATATATATATATATATATATATATATATATATTGAAATAAATTCATAACCAATTGTATGATGAATAATTAAGTGTTTTTCCTTTATATTGCGCTGTATAAAAATTTATACATTGAGCTCTCCTCAGGGATTTTATATTAAAAAGACCTCCTTGTAATAATCCCTACCACCAACGGGTTTGGTATTACATATATATATATATATATATATATATATATATATATATATATATATATATATATATATATATATATATATATAATATTAGTGGTAAATATACACATACATATGCAAAATATTTGCGATTCCAATGGAATAAATTATGACCATGGAATATTAGTGTTTAAGCCTTTTTATTATATATATATATATATATATATATATATATATATATACACACGAATGCGAAATGTTTGTGACTTGTTTAAAAAGAGATTTACAATAAAAATTCTGATATTCCAACACGTGAGAAGTCATGACTCTCCACAACTTCCTTTCTTTTGTGCTCATAGCCTGAGTTGGGATTTCCTAATTTCTCTCAACCGTTTACACAAGGTCGTTAGCTAGGTTATTAGCCAATTTCATCTGTCACTTTAGCCTTCAGTATGTCCTACTAGTGTCAAATAGTTCATGAGCTCTTTCCTCCTTTATATATTACCTGGACATTTCAATTGTCCTTTTCTGATTTTGTGTCTTTATCTCCTTGCTTGCTCTGTAGTCATCTACCTCGAGTGGCTGTTGGTTCTTGTACAGGGTGAAAAATCATTATAAAAAAGTATAAGCTTCCGTTTCACTTCTATTTTCCTTAAATCTTCCTCGTAACTCAGATGTTAAGTTCTCAGGTTTCTCAGTATCCTTCTGTAGAACCTAATTTCAGTTAGCTCAAATATCTTTTACGTCTGGGAGGATACTATCCAACATTGACTGTCGTACAGGTGCGGTCATCATATATGACAACGTAGTCCTCTTTTCTTTATATTTAAAAAAATGTCCTCTTTCTTAATACTTTGCTTAGCTTTTGAAAGTCATCTTTCGTTATTCCAATTTCAATGTCGCGCATTCCGTACACTTTTAAAACAATTTCCAGATATTTAAATTTTCCTGCTTGCTCGATTTCGACATCTCCAAATCTTTGATTGTTCCTTTTGGTAACAACCATGCATTCTGTTTTCTTACAATTGACATTTAGTCCTTTCTTCCGGCTTTCCTGTCGGAGTTTCTGCAATTATCTGTCTGTGTCTGTTATAAACACTGTGTCATATGCATATTTTATGTTAATAAGTACGTCTCCTCCGATAATAAATCCTGGTAAAACTTCTAATTCTCTCGCTGTGAATGGTGAATATGTCCGGTGAGAAGACTCATCCTTGTCTTACGTCCCATTCTATTTCTTTTGTATTTACTTAATTCCTTTTCTATTCGGACGCAGACAGTTTTCTCCCAGTTTAAGTCTTGGGTTAATCTAATTTCTTTAGCAAATAGGTCAGGTTTACCTAGAAGTTCAAACAATTATTTGTGTTAAACCTTAGCGAAAGCTTTGTATAATCTATAAAACATGGGTATACATCCCTATGCATTTGTTTTGATCGTATAATTTGTGTACATATGTGTGCTCGAGGAAACTATGGTTTAATTAAATTTAAATAAGTAATCTGCTTAGCTTATACATCTGGAATTTTGAGATATTTTATGTCGAAATAATCTGTTGAGATGGTCAGGCTTGATTTAAGTTTCAAACACGGTGACTTAGTTAAATAATGTCTATAAAATATACCGGTGTGGTGATAAGTTAATCCTTGATGTTTGTTACTCTAAGACGAGGTAATCTCACGAATGAAAGCGTGTGGTGAAGAAGAAAGAAAGAAAGAAAGAAACTATTAGGTTGGTGCAAAAATAATATCGTTTTTAACGTATTTTTTAACGTCAAAAAACGATATTATTTTTGCATCAACCTAATAGAAAAGAACAAAAGTGTAGAGAAGACTAAAAAAGAAAGAAGAACAATATTAAAGAAAGAAAGAAAGAAAGGAATGAAGTGGGGGATAACCAGATTAATGAGAAGAAAGAAAGAAAGAAAGAAAGAAAGAAAGAAAGAAAGAAAGAAAGAAAGAAAGAAATGAAGTGGGGGATAACCAGATTAAAGAGAAGAAGAAAGAAAGAAAGAAAGAAAGAAAGAAAGAAAGAAAGAAAGAAAGAAAGAACAAGATTAAAGAAGAAGTAGTATAGAAAAAAGGTAGAGAAGAAAAACCAGTTTGAAGAAGAAGAAAAAGAAGAAGAAAGTGAGATCGGATTGCAAACAAAGAAACAAACAAAAAAGAAAGAAAGGAAAGGAAATAAAAAAAAACGACAATAAAGAAAAGCAAAAGACGGACCGAAAGCGGAAAGAAATTCGATGAAATTTGGAACAATGCAAAATGAATGAAAAAGTGGAATAAAAAAAGAAAGAGAAACGAGAAACGAAAGTAAAAAAGGACGAAAGAAAGACAGTAATAAATCAATGATAAATGTAAATTTTGCAGCGAAGGGGAGGGAGAGAGAAAGAAAGAGAGAGGAATGAGAGAAGAAGGGAAGAATGAAAAGGAGAAAGTTGAAAACTGTGGCGGCGAAAGAGAAAGAAATGTAAAAAAAGTAAGAAAAAAGGGACAAAATGGTATTAGCTTGTTCATAATGAAACTGGTTTCCATCTTTCCGGAGACAGTTTTACTTCAGTTGTACCTACAGCCATCTTTTCCAACTTAACCATTATGCGCACCAGTCAACGACCCAAGAAACGAAATGTCGTCATGGTTATTTTTGTAATCATTCAAAACCTTCTAAAGGCAGCTTCAACTCTCTACTCGTAACGTCTGCATCTAAACTATGAAATTTATTCAGTATTTGATTTTATAAATTTTTTTTTCTCTACTCCAACAATAGGAGTAGATAAGTTCGCCAATCGAGCGTTCACACAACTTCCCAGTCTTTTGAATAGGAGTAGTGGTTTATCCTGTGTTACCTGTTTAGGATTAGGGTTCTAGTTCCTTCTAAAGTCTGCTTCAGCTGTGCACCCCTAACGTCTGCACCTGAACCCTGAAATTTTGTTCATTAACTATTTATTTTATTTTATTTTGTTTTTCTCTCCACCTCCGATAAAAAGAGATAGATTCGCTTATCGTCCGGTTCAAACAAACAAACAAACAAAAAAAACCCTACCCACCTGGTCTTTTGAACGGGAGTAGAGGTTTATCCCTTGATTCTAGTTTAGGATTAGGTTTCGGCTTCCTTCTAAAATCTACTTCAACTCTGTACTTCTAAGTCTCCTCCCCGGTCTTTTGAACAGGAGTAAATGTTTATACATTGTTCCCGTTTTAGGATTGTTTTTCCGCTTCCTCCTAAAGTCTACTTCAACTCTATACTTCTAACGTCTCCTCTCCTGTTTTTTCAACAGGAGTAGAGGTATATCACTTGTTCCCTGTTTAAGATTGGGTTTCCGGTTTCTTCTAAATTCTACTACAATTCTATACTTCTAATGTCCCCTCACCTGTCTTTTGAACAGGAGTAAAGGTTTATACCTTGTTACCTGTTTAAGATTGGTTTTCCGTTTCCTTCTAAAGTCTATTTCAACTCTATACTTCTAACGTCTCCTCCCCGGTCTTTTGAACAGGAGTAGAAGTTTATCATTTGTTCCCTTCTTAGGATTGGGTTTCCGCTTCCTTTCTAAAGTCTACTTCAACTGGATACATTTATTGTCTCCTCCCCTGTCTTTTGAACAGGAGTAGAGATTTATCCCTTGTTCCCTGTTTAGGATTGGGTTTCCGCTTCCTTCTGAAGTCTACTTCAAATCTATATTTCTAAGGTCTCCTCCCCTGTCCTTTGAACAGGAGTAGAGGGTTACCTTTGTTTCTTGTTTAGGATTGGGTTTCCGCTTCCTTCTAATGTCTACTACAACTCTATACTTCTAACGTCTCCACCCCTGTCTTTTGAACAGGAATAAACGTTTACCCTTGTTCCCTGTTTAGGATTGGGTTTCTGCTTCCTTCTAAAGTATAATTCAAATCTATATTTCTAATGTCTCCTCCCCTGGCATTTGAACAGCAGTAGAGAGTTTATCCCTTGTTCCCTGTTTAGGATTGGGTTTCCGCCTCCTTCTAAAGTCTACTTCAACTCTTTACTTCTAACGTCTCCTCCCCTATCTTTTGAACAGGAGTAAAGGTTTATCCCTTGTTCCCTGTTTAGGATTGGGTTTCCGCCTCCTTCTGAAGTCTACTTCAAATCTATATTTCTAACGTCTCCTCCCCTGTCCTTTGAACAGGAGTAGAGGTTTATCCCTTCTTCCCTGTTGAGAATTGGGTTTCCGCCTCCTTCTAAAGTCTACTTCACATCTATATTTCTAACGTCTCCTCCACGGTCTTTTGAACAGGAGTAGAGGTTTATCCCTGTTTAGGATTGGGTTTCCGCTTCCTTCTAAAGTCTACTTCAACTCTATATTTCTAACGTCTCCACCCCTGTCTTTTGAACGGGAGTAAAGATTTATCCCTTGTTCCCTGTTTAGGATTAGTTTTCTGCTTCCTTCTAAAGTATACTTCAAATCTATTCTTATAACGTCTCCTCCCCTGTCTTTTGAACAGGAGTATATCGTTTATTCCTTGTTCCCTGTTTAGGATTGGGTTTCCGCTTCCTTCTAATGTCTACTTTAACTCTATACTTCTAACGTCTCCTCCCCTGTCTTTTGAACAGGAGCAGAGGTTTATCCCTTGTTCACTGTTTAGGATTGGGTTTCCGCTTCCTTCTAAAGTCTACTTCAGCTCTATACTCTTAACACTTGTTCTTTCCTGCACTAATATATGTCCACGCAGTAACCCTCTACTTTGAGTGGCCCTTGGGCCTTTTATTAGGTAAACATTAGTAATATTTAAAAATTAAATAAAAACAATGCGTTCATCCGTCAATATTAGTCTTCTTCAAAATGTGTGAATCTATTTAGCCACCAGTTAGGGTACACGCTTCAAGGTCAGGTCACCCTGAATTCAACGCCATCTACCGTAAACATTTTTTAAACTGAACTAAATAACGAAGGATTTGCGGCCATATGCACACCTTTACACTCAGCACTCGCTTTGCTAAGTCTACAGGTTTGAATCCCGTCTTATTAACTCCATACTTCATAAGGATGATGTTCCAGTGCCATAGATTCTTTTCAAGAACCCTCACTCAGCGTAAGGCCTTTCACATGGATGCTTCCTCTAATACTAGCGTCTTAACTTCTTCAAGTCTAGGTTGGATCGTTATCTCTCCTTCATATCTTCATAATCTTCCATCACCGATCGTGATGAACGGGTGGTCGCTCTGGGAGGCTCCGTGTCTTGAGTGCCTATGGGGAGTTAAACTCAACCCACACCTCAAGTGGGACTCGTAAATACGATCAATCGTTAAAGATACTTAAAAAATGGTTGGTTCTCTGTACTTCTCCTGCTATCCTCTATCATGCTAAAAATGGATTACTTCTGCCATATGTGTGCAGGAGCTGCTGTGCCTTCATTTTCCAGTATCGATGGCGTCGAATCATAAAAATACGTTTCTTTATATATATATATATATATATATATATATATATATATATATAAATTTTTAATTTATTTTGGGGGCTTCGTTTTTAATTTTTTCTTTCATTTTAAATTTAAGTTAAAAATTGTTTTCTTCTAATACCCCCAATTTGTCGTCATAAGGTTAATATTTTGTTGATTTTTAAAAATAAAATTGCTTCCATTTAAGATAGCTAACAGCCTCCTTGACCCCAGTTTCGTATCTAGTGTCTGGATGGAACAGTGAAAAGTGTAAACACTGTATTAGGGGCTTTCGGCAAGTTAAGTTTTAAGTTGTCCCGTTAGCTTCCAATTTCAATTTCTCAAAGTTAACTGCTACATCGACCTGGCACCTCTAACTTTACAGACATGAACTTTATTTACATTCCACAATGGGGGTGAAAAGACAGACGACCACTTTCGTTGTCAGCCAATTGTCTATATGAGTTAAAACTAAAAGCATTTGTTTAATTATATATACACACACACACACATTATGAAATGGACAAAGTCCAACAATTATTTTAAGACATTTTTATGTTTATACATACAAATATTTAAGTAAATGCTCTGTTTATAATAAACAGTATTAAACAACATTTACCGGCGTGAATGTCCGAGATATTTTCATAGAAAATATTCGTCCTCCGACAGGAATCGAACCTGTATCCTATACGGAACCGTCATATAGTTTGACTTGCCTTTCTTTAACCGATTGGGCCACAGAGAAGCGTTCGTTAGCTAGTCGATTTTACTGTATTCAAACTACAATCTTCCATCATTCTCTCACATACATACATATCTGCTCATGGCGTATCCAAATGTAAACAAATGACGTCACACATTATGAAATGGACAATTATTTTAAGACATTTTTATGTTTATACATTCTTTTTATAGATACAAATATTTAAGTAAATGTTTATAATAAACAGTATTAAACAACATTCAGGCCGGTAAATGTTGTTGTGTGACGTCATTTGTTTACATTTGGATACGGCTTGAGCAGATATGAATGTACGTGAGAGAATCAAATCGGTTAAAGGCACGTCAGGCTATATGACGGTTCCGTATAGGATACAGTTTCGATTCCAGTAAATGTTGTTAATACTGTTTATTATAAACAGAGCGTTTACTTAAACATTTGTATCTATAAAAAGAATACCCGCTCGGCCCAGTGGCTAGGATCAAAGTGTAGTATCTGCGCTTTGTGAGCTGCCGGGTCGGGTGTCTCTCGAACTCCCTGCTTGCAGGGAGGAACCCTGACGAAGCTCCGCCGAAGGGTAGAGTTTCGTTGGGGGAGGTTGACGGAACTGGCCCCCCTCGGGGGGTTTAAATGGTTATTTAATTTTGGCTGAGCCTACGGGCTCGGAGATACCCACATTAAAAAGGCCTTGTGCCACATTCAGTCCTCGTGGGTGGATTGATAAATACCATCTATAAAAAGAATACCCGCTCGGCCCAGTGGCTAGGATCAAAGTGTAGTATCTGCGCTTTGTGAGCTGCCGGCTCGGGTGTCTGTCGAATTCTCTGCTTGCAGAGAGGAACCCGGACGAAGCTCCGCCGAAGGGTAGGGTTTCGTTGGGGGAGGTTGACGGAACTGCCCCGCCTCGGCGGGTTTGGATGGTTATTTATTATTGGCTGGGCCTACGGGCTCAGAGATACCCACATTAAAAAGGCCTTGTGCCACATTCGATCCCCGTGGGTGGATTGATAAATACCATCTATAAAAAGAATGTATAAACATAAAAATGTCTTAATATATATATATATATATATATATATATGTTCGCCTTAAATAACATTTGTTGCATAAATACACATTATATATATATATATATATATATATATATATATATATATATATATATATATATATATATATATATATATCGTGTATTTATGCAGCAAATGTTATTTAAGGCAAATATTAATGACAACAGACGTTTGGTGTCGATTAATTGTACAGGTCAGCTTTTCTAAACCACTGATGATCCTTCGTAGATATGATGGAAATTATGACAGAAATTTTCCGAAGTTCATATCGGAAGAAATATAACTTTTCAACTTTCTTAAGTCATCATCAGGGTAGATAGAGACAAACGGTGATTCCGTTCTGGGTATAACGATAAACTACATCCATGTCATGGGTAAACCGTTAAACTACATCCGACAACAAGGCTGATCAGGAGGTTTTTTGCTCAGGGTGGTAGCACCTGTTAGGGTCCTGGCTATGGGCAAATAGTTGATCCTCAAACTGCGGTCAAACACTATAAAAGTGTAAAAATAGGTTTTAATACCAGCAATACATTTTTGTAATAGATTATTATCAGCAATATATTTTTAAAGAAAAGATTATTACCAGCAATATATTTTCGGCAAAAAAAGTATTAGCAGCAATACATTTTTTGAAAAAAAAATATTACCAGCAATAAAAATATTGCCGACATTAAATAGCCCATTGCCGTAAACCAAACCAAACCAAACCAAACCAAACCAAACAAAACAAACGTTGTTTTTTATGACGCAGACAAAGAGTGTTGCGACGGAAGCAAAGAATGTTGTGACGTAGGCAAAGAGTATTTTGACGTAGACGAAGAGTGACATGTTTTATTTTATTCATTTATTTTTTTAAACAATAAAAAATAAAGAATTAAACTAAATGAATAAAAATACAATAAATAAAAAAAAATTAAAGATCGAAATGATACCGGAAAAAACAACTACATTTGAGCAGAAATATAACTGTTTTTATGAAATATTAAACCAGCAAATACACTGGTCAAATCGTTTGAACGTTACCCTTCTGGGACAAGCGAGCGAATCTCATCGTGTTTCTATATGCGTTGGTCTCGTTGTAGATACGGCCATAAAAACATGATACGGTCACTGATGATGATGAAACTGGCCAAAAAGAGTTATTTTTCTTAATCGTAACAAGATGTGGAAGGCCATAAATTACAGCGGTCGTAACGTTGTGATAACGACAACGAAGACGATGAAATTCGTCCGAAATAATCATTTTATAATACTAGCAATATGAGGGAAGCCAGAAAAGATGAAGGTCGAACTGTTGCAATAGAAGCAACAAAGATGAAGAAATTGGTTTCGAAACTGATTTAGCGCGCACTACATGCGAAAAATTCTGAAAATAATTACTCAGGTGTTATTGACTAATCAGTTTTGTAAACTTGTTCGCTATTAAAACGGGATTTGCTTCGCGTGTAAGTTTGAAGTATAATCCGTTGCTAGGTGTCAACGAGTCAAGGTGATTTGAACCACCTGCCTGTTTAAAGTGGATCCCACAAGTAAACAGAGATTAAAAGAATGCCTTTTAAAACGCTGATATCACAGGACGATTGGTTTACCAAGTCTTTTGAGAATAATAATAATAATAATAATAATAATATTCAGGTGCTTATTATTTTCATAATTCCTTTCCTGAAAGATCTTGGTGAGTTTAACTTCCTCCTATTTCATTTAGTATTATCTTCACAGAGAAGAGATTTACTAAGTAACCTTGATTATTTTCGCATAGTCTGACTCTTTTCTTCCCAGTTTTAAAGCTTTTACTGAAGCGAAAGTAACATAAAAAGTACTACTGTTAAAATAGGATCGGTGATCTGTCCTCCTTTACGGCAACGAATGTTGGACGGTCTCCTCAAATATATAGAAGAGACTCAAGGCAACGAATGTATAGTTCTACAGAAGGATGCTGAGGATATCATGGACCGATGAGTTTTTGAAAAGGATGCAAACAAGAAGGAAGCTTATAATTAACACCAGGAAGAGGCAGCTGAAATTTCTGGGACGCGTAATAAGAAAGGGGGCTTGGAGAATTTGATATTCACAGGGCGAATAGAGGGAAAGAGAGACAACGGAAAGCGACGCGTGGCATACCTGGCGGGCTTAAGCAAGGGGATGGCAGAACAGGGTCTGGGGAGATGTAGTAGAGAGACAAATGGAGAGCCATGATCGCCTACGTCCTGATGCGTCACGGTACATAAAAGAACTCAATTCAATTTCAGGCATGAGCAAACGTTTGCGTTCCTTTCTTGCTCAAAATCTTAGATCTACGTCTTCCTCTAATCCTAGTCTCCCATACTTCAGTTGGAATCATTTAAAAAAAAAAATGGTTATGGTTGCTTTCAGCGAGGAAAAGAAAGACAGAAAAGAAGAAAAAAACTTGTTTTTAGATCGGTTTCAGTGAAATGGGAAAAGTTGTGAATTTTAAATCTTTTCATTTGTATCCCCTTACTTCTTAAAATAAGGACCAACATTCATAATTGTGATTGTTATTAATTAATTATGTTGTTAAAGTTGTTAAGCTCCAATATTTAACGATCTGATAGTGAATTTCTGCTGATATTTTATTGTCATAGAACTCGCCATGAACTTCTTCAATCATTAACTGAAGAAAATTCAAATAGGAAAACCGTGAAATTATAAGGTCATTTCTAGTCACATGACAATTCTGTTTGTTTCTTAGTTAGTTACGTCCTTCCAATACCTATAAATAATGGACTATTCCGTTCTGAACGTGAGGAAAGAAGGAAAAACACATCAGATGATACCTGGTTTCAGCAAGAAAATGAGAAAGAGAGAGAGAGAGAGAGAGAGATTCCATGAGACGATAAAACTCTAATGTGTTTAACGTCTGTTTGGCAATTACAAATCTGTTCATTTGTACCCTCTTACTTCTTTAAAAATGACCGGCCTTCTTACTAATGTTTGTCTTTGTTAAATTTTTCCAAAGTTGTAACGCTCAAATATTTAAGTATACGGTAGGGGAATTTCTATGGATATTTTATAGCCGTGGAACTTGCAAGAATCTAATTTCATTATTAGTTTAAGAATTAAGAACCATCAGAAATTCAAATAGCAAAATCGTGACATTTTCACGGGTAGTTCTGGTAAATAAATAATTTAACAATAAAAGCTTGCTCCTTCCATGACTGTAGAAACTTGTTTAGCTGTATTGTGGTCATTAGCAGTCATATCTCTTAGACCGCTGATTAATGGCTCGTATCTTTTTTTTTTATACCATTTCACCGCAAACAAGGCAATAAAGTCACTAAGACACAAGCAGTTACTGAGCGTAAGAGAATAAAATAAAGGAAAACATTATTAACGAGCGAGAACAATAGAAGAGTAATAAAGAACGCAGTAGATAACGATTGACATTGCATTTAATTTTTTGAAGGTCAAACTTGGCTGGAAAGCATGGCGCAGGAAGAGAGTTCCACAAGCGACAAGTGCGAGAGAAGAAACTGTTATTAAAGAACTTACAGTTAGCCATTTCAACTGTAAAATGATTAGAGAATCTCGTACTGTTCTTAAATTCAGGAAGTCTGAGTAACATAGCGGATAGTAATATTTATCTTGTTTTAATACAAAAGTGTAGTACAAAGCCAAAATGTGCGAATAGGGGAAGGCTGGTCTTCAGTCTGTCGATTACTGACCCAAACACACCACAGTATTCCTGATACCAAAACAACACGTTCTTATTAACCATTCTTACGACATTCACCATAATACCCCAGAGTCTCTATGAAGTCCATACCAGTCCCCATATTCTTGAGAAAAATAAAGCAACAATTTAATTTTCGAGAAATTAAGATACTTATTTTGTAAAAT
Organism: Acanthosepion lycidas; assembly: GCA_963932145.1. Classification (NCBI taxonomy): domain Eukaryota; kingdom Metazoa; phylum Mollusca; class Cephalopoda; order Sepiida; family Sepiidae; genus Acanthosepion; species Acanthosepion lycidas. The sequence goes on from OZ010584.1 coordinate 28,542,117, forward strand.
GCTAAAATATGGCACAAGGCCATAAGGGGGGATAGGAGAAGGCTGGTCGTCAATCAGTTTTATATTAAATTTAGCCAGCCACAATTACTGACCCAAACATACCACAGTATTCAACAACATGTTCTTATTTACCATTCTTACTACAGCCATCATAACGGAGAGTACATTCGAATAATTACCATGAAACTATTTATAGAAAAGACACAGAGAAGCTCCATTAAAGCGATGGGAAAAGTACTGAAGCCGAGATGCCAGATCAGGACGAATAATATTGCTGATTTTTCTGTGGATTTTATCAAGAATTTCTAAATATATAGCAGGAGCACTGGACCATTTGTAGCAGAAATATTCCAAGCATGGACGAACGGTAGATTTGTAAATTTGTAATTTCTGGGGAGGAAAATTGTCTAACACGAAACGGTTAACCAACTTTCTACTTGAAAATAATATGCAGGTGTTAGGCTTTGTCTTTATGCTTAAGTTTACCGATGATTGGGTTTGTTTTATTTTTACTTCCCTGGTTTTCAGCATCTATTTTCTCACACCCAACTTCTCGCCTTTCAAGCTTTTTCCGCCGTGTTCATATCCAAACGAAGAAAGCGAAAAAGGTGATGGCGGAAGCGTAACGATTATTGACACGGAAAAAAAATCGAATCGGTGTTCTTAGCTTGATTTCCGGTAGCAGGTGTTTATCATTAACGATTTGAAACGGAATATTTCCAGTCGAACGGAGTGATAGTTTAAAACCACGGAAAAATGATTTGTACAAATTATCCTCGCTTTTCGATGGCTCCGACGTGTGTATGTGTGTTTGTTTATATATATATATATATAAATAATATACTAATAATTATACTCGGTTGGTAAAAAAAAAATCGAATCAATTTGCAAGTATATCAAAACAAATTTGTATCCGAGGAAAAAATTGTTAAAAAAAAGAAAGTACTAGAAGCAGGAGGAAAATCTTTCTATGGATTTCATCAAGAATCTCTAAATCTCCAATGCTTTAAGCTTCCAGTCCAAAGAAAAAACCCAAGCGAGTAACTCAGATAAAATGTAGAATGCTCAATACGCTAAGTAGAGCAAAGGAAGAAAATAATATATATATATATATATATATATATATATATATATATATATATATATATATATATATATATCCAGGTAAGATGAGAACGAACAGAGTACAATTCCAACTTTCTAAGTCCACCACAAAATTAAAAAGCGAACTTGAAAGGATCACAACGAAAACTCATCGATATGATATGTTTAGATTATTTAACCAAACTTGTTTGAATATATATATATATATATATATATATATATATATATATATATATATATATATATATGTGTGTGTGTGTGTGTGTGTGTGTGTGTGTGTGTGTGTATAGCTTTTTACCACATGCACCACTGAAGATGATCTTGGAAGAAGATTGAAAGCACTTAGGAAATGAAAATAAAAGAAATTTAAACACCTATAGCACATTTCTCTCATCCTTTAACATCAATACACGTAAGGTTATTCATCAGTGTGAACGCATTTTTATTAAAAATTATCAGACATAATGTGTGTAATTTATCAGACACGCCTAAAAGAGAATTTTCTGCCTAAATCCACGAATATATATATATATATATATATATATATATATATATATATATATATATATATATATATATATATGTGTGTGTGTGTGTGTGTGTGTGTGTGTGTGTGTGTGAAAATATTGTAGAAAATAGAAAAGAAATTGGTTTGGTAAATAATCCAAAGTTCCTTAGTATTTTTGTTATTATTTTTAAAAAATAGTGCTCGATACGAAAGTAGAGCATAAATATAATTATTTATTTAAAAATATGATTCCAACTCGCTACATAAGAGGTCTCATGTTTCAAAGCAAGAGCCGAAAACTTCAAAATAATATTTGAATTAACTTGAGTTAAAGAAGTTCCATCTTCAAGCGAAATTTTTTTGGGAATGACTTATTTCTGAAATTTACGAGTTTTAATAGTATAGTCAGAATTGAAATCAAAAATTTCCATGGTAACATCAAGGGCGGATTGTTTAGAATAGGCAGGGGTGGGTGTTAATAATTTGTATCAGTATAGAGTTACTTTCATAGAAGCCGGGTCAGGGTAAGGTGGGGGTGGCTAACTTTACGACGGAAGAAGTTTTCGCATAGTCAGGCTTGAGCGTCTATGGAGATTTATTTATTTATTTTTATTTTATTCTTTTATTATATCTCTTTATGAAAGGGATTTGTGTATATAAAAAGGCCGTAACGTTTGTTATTTGACGACTTCATAAAGGGTTACCATTTTTGTAGGGTATTAAAACTATGTATATGGGCTATGGATTTTAAAATTTATTTTATTGTATGCGTGTTCTAGCTAGTTATTCAGAGCGTAAGTTCGGTTGTGTCGGCAGAAAACCGTTAATTCTTGCCTGTTGTTTAATAGGTTTTTATTGTTTAGAAGCTTAATGTGTAGTTTCTCATGGAGGCGCAAAGGGCATGGGTCATCCCAAGTTTTGCAAGTTCTAGTCCTGTTAATGATTTTCCATTTTACTTTAGGTGTCCTATTTTTTTCTTTCAGGTGCCAAAAATATTTAGATAGAGAGGTCTGATGTCTTAAGTTTATGTTGTTGAAGGAGCATTTATGCTGCCTCCATCTGGTTTTAAAGGCATTTTTCGTGGACCCAATGTATATCATATTATTGTTAGGGTTTTCCGTGGATGATATAGTGCATTGGGTTACCACAGATTTCATGCAGCACTTATTTTCTAATGGGCAGTCTATCGGGTTTCTACAATCGCATAATTTTTCCCTATTATTATCTGATTTAAGTGTAGAGTTATTAAAACTATTCAGGTAAGGGGGTTTGTTCAGGATTTTATTATTTTGTCTTCTTATTATACCTTCTGGATTTTCAGTGCAGCTGTAACTCAATTTTAGTGTGTTCTTATTGAATATATTACTAAGCCTACTTTTGGTGGGGAAGTGTTTATCGATTAGAGCTAAGAACTTCTGTCCTAGTTTAATACAACCATTTGGTTGAACGGAGGTGTATACCAAATGATGTTTCTTTTCCTGTTTTTTTTTCTTTTGGTTATTGCAATTGTCCCTATATTTAATGTTAGCATTTTTATAACCACTACTTTTTAGAGCAGTGTTATAGAAGTCGTTATGTTGGTGGAATATTTCTTTGTTAGCGGAGTTACTGCTAATTCTATTTTCTATTGATGAGGGTATATGTTTAATTGTGGATGGAGTGTGGTTTGACTTCGGGTGTATATATAAGGGGTTAGCATTTGGTTTTCTATAAGGTTGGTGGTACGTGTTGCTCGGTAAGTCTAGGGTTACGTCGAGGAAGTTTACCTTTTTCAATTTAGAAGAGACTGTTATCTTTAAGTTTAGATTTTTAAATTCACTAAACATAATTTTTCGGATCTTCTCTATCTTAAAGCTAGTGGAACTCCTCACCACCATGAGCCCGTCATCTCTATACAGTCCGATGTCCTGGATATCAATCTCGCGGTGTGCCGTTAGGTTGTACAATATTAAAAGACCAACTAATATATATATATATATATATATATATATATATATAATTATTTTAAAAAAATGTGATTCCTTCGCTACATAAGAGTTCTCATGTTTCAAAAACAAGAGACAAAAGCCTCAATATAATTATTAAAATTAAATTGGGTTAAAGTATCAAGCACTGTTTCATCCTCAAGCGAAAATTTAGGAATAACCAATCTTGAAATTTACGCATCTTTATAAGCATGTTCATTCGCAAAATTAATTACTATCTATCTATCCATCTATATATATATATATATATATATATATATATATATATATATATATATATATACATACAATAAAATTCCAAATCACCTCATATGGGAAATAAGCTGATTTTGACTGACGATTTTTTTTTTGTGTTCATCGAAATAAGCTTATTCCCCCATATGAGGTGATTTGGGATTTTATTGTATATTAAGTTTTCCTCTGTAATACTAATTACATTGAACTCTTTCTGTGGATCGGTTTTAATATTTTATACTACTAGGATCCACTTGGATTATAGACCAACGGATTTATTACCTTTAATCTATCTATCTGTATACATATATTTTTTTCTCTCCATTTAACGATTCTACGATAGTAATCAACATACAGACACTATCAAACTTTAAAAGGTATGTTTTGTAGCCGGAAAGAAATACTATACAGAATGATTGATACTGTACAAAATTTCTATCGATGCTCGGATCAAGTAGCAGCATCCGTTCAGCCATCAGTTTTTTTTAGATAACACTTGCGTTAACCTTATCCCGTGATTAGATTTCCAAATTAAAAAGTCATCTTAGATTTCCAAAGTGAAAAAAAAAAAAAAAATTAGCGCTATAGATTTCCTAAGTAAAAATAAACTTTCTTATTATCGAAATAGATGAAGAAATAAAAAAAACGTAGGCGTTCTAACTTTTCCTTAGTAAGAAATGTCATCCGTGACTTCTAATAATAAAAGTCGTTTTAGATAGAGAAAAAAAGAGAGTTGTTCTAGATTCCCAGTGTAAAAAAAAAAAAAAAAAAAAAAATACTGTTTCGTATTTCCAAACCATAAAAGACATTCTAGAGACTTCCAAAGCAAAAACTGTCGATCAAGATCTCCAAAGTAAAAATAACTTTCTAGATTTCCAAAGAAGAAAATGTTCTTAATTTTCAAAGTAAAAAAAAACAAACAAACAACAAAAGAACAAAAAAAAACAAAAACAAAAAAAAACACAAAAAAAAACGACTCTAGAATGTTTAATTTAAAAAATGAATAGTTTTATTTTTTCCTAAACGAAAAAAAAAAAAGAAAAAAAAGGCCCTCACCTATCTCTTCCCCAGTAAGAAATACTTTTCTGGCTTTCTAAAATAAAAACAAAGAAGTTTTAAATACAAGAAAAGTTCTACCAGATATTTAAAAACAAAAAGGTTTATTTCTAGATTTCTAGATCAAAAAGGCTTAAGTTTATATCACGTTCAAACACTGATTCCCGTAAGTTAAGCAACATCGAGTCTGTTCAGTACCTAGATGGTTGACTGCTTGAAAATGCCAATTCGTGCAACCATGGATGTGCGGGCGGTGTAATAGATGAGGGCTCAGAAATGGAAATCGGAGAGTCGAGTCCCAAGTCTAGTCGGGTTCTTTATATACACTTACGCGCTAATACCATTGGGAAACGTATGAATCCGCCTCTCCTCCACCCAGCTATGGGTTAATTAATAGGTCTTGTATCTTTAAATCATTATTATCACCAACAAATTCTTACACTCTAAATATATATTTTCTAGATTTAAATAACCTGCAAGGGGTTGATAAACCGTGAAAAATCAATCTAATGAAAAAATAACAATTACCGTTCTGTATTTCCAGACAAAAGAAAACTCTAGATTTCCAGAGTAAGAAATATCTTTCTTGATTTGCAAAGTGAATCAGTGGAATTTTAGATTTCAGAATTAAAACGAGACATCTCGAAGGAAAAATAAAACGTCCTCGTAGATTTCCTAAGTATTTAAGAAATGCCGTTTTAGATTTCGTCACATAAAAGGGACATTCTAGATTTCCAAAATAAGAAAAGATTTAAAAATATATTCAACCCATGGCGGACGCTTCGTTGGGGTTTAATTGTTAGCAAGCTTCTTTCGTTAGGTTAATTATGACTGTATAGTGAGTTCGATTCTCCCTGGGTGCCTCATACTATTGGCCTCCTGCTGCATCTAAGCTACGCTTAGATAATCACTACAGTGTAACCCGGATATAAGAGAGTTGTCGGGGCCGGATAAGTCTCTTATATCCGGGTTTCTCTTATATCCGGGTTTGGTCTATTTTGTTTAGGTAAATAAGGGTCTAATTTGGGACCAGATGAAATATCTCTTATATCCGGGTTTCTCTTATATCAGGGTCTCTTATATCCGGGTTACACTGTATATTCCAATAGATGATTTAAAAAATTTAAAAATTTAAAAAAACAATATTAATTCTAGAATTTTAATTTGAAAACCTATTTCTAGGAAAAGAAAGACATTCTAGATTTTAAAAGTAGAAAAGGTAATTATAGATTTTCCATATAAGATTTTTAAATAATTTTCAATAAATTATTTTTTTAAAAATCCTACATTTCTATTAGGTTGGTGTAAAAATAATGACGTAATAATGTCGTTTTTTGACGTTAAAAAATACGTCAAAAAACGACGTTATTTCGTCATTATTTTTGCACCAACCTAATAATTTAAAATCCTACAGTTCTGTATTTCCAGACAAAAGAAGACATTCTACATTTCCAGAGTAAGAAATACTGTTCTAGATTTCCAGAAAGTTTCAGAATCTAATTTCTACCGTTCTATTAGGTTGGTGCAAAAATAATGACGTTTTTTGACGCATTTTTAACGTCAAAAAACGTCATTATTTTTGCACCAACCTAATAGATTTTCAAATTGAATAAACGGTATTTTAGATTACATAATTAAAACGTGCCGTTATTGTTTTTGTAAACAAAAAGACCCTATTAAATTTCTTTAGTGATATCGTCATAGAAGTCCTGAATACGAAAAGAACATTCTAGATTTCTAAAATAAAATAAAAAATATTCTAGATCTTAAAAATTGGGTTCATGAGTTTCAAAGTTAAAAAAAAAAAAAAAAAATCCTGTTCCGTTCTAGATTTTCAAAGAAAGAAATCTTCTCAATTTTCAAAAGTACTAAAAGACATTCTAGAGTTCGTAATTAAACCGTGTCGTTCTAGATTTCCAAAATGCAAAACTATCCTACTAGATTCCAAAGCAAGAAATTTCGTTCTTGGTTTTCAAATTAAAATAGGGCGTTCTAGTTTTTTAAAGTGGGAAGAATCAGAAAGTAAAAAAAAAAAAAACAGAATTTCAAATTCAGAAGGGCATCCTAGATTTCCAAAAATAAAAATACTGTTCCAGTTCTTCAAAGAAGATTTCTAAATTTCTTCCTTAAATGTATCATTCTAAGTTACGTAATTAAAAGTAGGCCTACTATATTTTCTAAGCAAGAAAGTGTATCCGAGAATAAATGAATTTAAAAGTTAAACAAGAACAGGGTGCGGCCGAAATAGCTCCCATATTTTAAAGGTTGAAAAAAAAAAACAAAAAAAAACAAACTAAAAAACAAAATAACAAAAAAAAAACAAGGTAACCGCTATTAGAAAATTTATTTAATATTTGCTTAACTCTTCGATCCCTGAGTTCCTGAACAATTTTAACCCATCTGCTTGAGCTCCTAAGTCAAAATTCGCAAATAATTGGTATCTAATATTTCACGGAAGATATTAGGTTGGTGCAAAAATAATGACGTAATAATGTCGTTTTTTGACGTATTTTTTAACGTCAAAAAACGACATTATTACGACATTATTTTTGCCCCAACCTAATATTTTTATATTAGTGCAAAAATGGTGCAAAAATAATGTCGTTTTCTCACATATGTTACTATGTGATAAAACGACATTATTTTTGCACCAACCTAATAGTTTCAAGTGTTTACCCACCGTTCAACCGGTAGCTGACCATTCAGTCATTTTTCTCTACCACTGTTCAACCGGTGGCTGGGCATTACGCCTTTTTTTCTCTACCACCGGTAAAGCGGTGGTCAGGGCTCAAAGAGTTAAGCAAAGGACTACAGTTGTTATTTATTTGCTTGTAAAAATGACATCGTTCTAATGGTGGCTTCTATTCGCCATACACAATTGTAGACGATTTCTGAAGCCTAGACATTTTCTGGAAAACGAGCGCTTCGAGATCTTCCAGGTTACTTTCTAAAGCGCTGAAATTTTGACCCTGAAATTTTTTAGTTTCTAATTTCTATCCGGAACAGTATCATTCCGAAGACACGAAAAATGATCACGATAAAACTGTGTTGCTATCATATAGTGTGCGATGGGTAAATTGTCGTCTAAAAGGCGCAAAAATGAAAATGACACCGACATCTCATTGTAACGGAAAGACAGGGTGCGATAGATAAATTGTCGTCTAATTGACGCAAAAATGAAAATGATACTAACATTTCATTTTAACAGAAGTACTATCTGCGATGGATAAATTGTCGTCCAAAAGGCGCAAAAATGAAAATGACACCGGCATCTCATTTTAACAGAAAGACAGGGTGCGATAGATAAATTGTCGTGTAATTGACGCAAAAATGAAAATGACGCTAACACTTCATTTTAACAGATGTACTATCTGCGACGGATAAATTGTCGTCTAAAAGACGCAAAAATGAAAATGACACTGATATCTCATTTTAACAGAAAGACAGTGTGCGATGAGTAGATTGTCGTCTAAAATGACGCAACAATGAAAAACTGACATTTCATTTTAACAGATATATTTAGCAAAATTACACAAAAATCGCGATCACTCCAAACGCCATGATGTTGACTGGAAATATCATGTAACTTTTTCCGAATCCTCTGCGAGAGAGAGAGAGAGAGAGAGAAGGAGAGACAGATGAAAAAACAAATTTATATATATATATATATATATATATATATATATATATATATATAAACAGACCTTGTCGTCTAAATTACGCAAAAATGAAAGTAACATGGATGAGAAACATTTCAACAGATATATTTAGCAAAAATGGCATAAAAATAATCTTAAAATACAAAAGTGTATATATATTCAATAAAATCGCTATTGATTTCAACCACGGCCTCAAGATGAGTTCTGTTTCTCCTGCATCTATTCTGGACGGTCTCCTTGTTTAAGTTGGCGAATGCTTCTATAATCCTTGCCTTCAGTTCATCTTTGGTGGTACAAGGAGTTTTGTTGGTATCTCGCTCAGCTACGCCCAACACATAATAAGCAAAGAGCTTGCAGTCTGGGCAGTTAGGCCGCCAGAAATAAGGGGTGATGTGGTCGCAGAAATTTCTGACAGCCTTTACTGGGTTAACCTCCTCATGTAGCATGGTGCAGAGTCCTTTTTCCAGACTTAGGGTCTTCCAGCAGCCAACCTTTTGACCTAGGGCAGCACTACTTCCTCGAGATCTCATCAATTTAAAATTGATTTGGCTAGATGGAACCGTAAGTTCTATGCTAACAGTTTCTTCTCTCGCACTTCTTGCTGGTGGAACTCCCTTCCGGCTCCATGCTTTTCAGCTCTTGCTTGGTGTTTGTTATCGTATTATGATCGTTTCTAGAGACATTAAGAACTATAGATTTTTGTTTAGGCTGGAGTTTGTCTTTTCCATTTTCTCAACCCCCTTTTTCATATTTCCTTATTTGGCAATATTGATAAAGTTGGATTTTAACACTTTCCCTTTACTGATTACTTGGTTCATATATATATATATATATATATATATATATATATATATATATATATATATATATATATATATGTTTAATTAAATAATATAGACAAGTGTTGTCTATTTTATGTAAATTCTTTTCATAACGTCTGATAAGCTTAATAACATTATCATTAAACGAAAAAAGAAAATCACAATATTGATACATATTTTTTAATCCAATCTAAGCTCTTGGCTTACATAAGCCATTATCAAAGATTACTGTACAATATATTAAGCAATACACGGAGACGAATGTGATTATAGTCTGTTTCTGTTTACATGGATGATTTCCAAGCAACGACAAGCTCGTGCATATAAGATGCTGGAAGCGAAAATCGCGTCGCATCTAGTGACGTCACACATGACCACGCGACAGTGAAAAACGAGAAGTATTAAGTATGGGAAGACGTTGGTATAAACCAATGGCTTCTGTTACCAATTATAGACATTTAAGGGTATTTGTGGAGATTACATTTTTTTCTGTTTAGATTAGGTTTCAACTGTTTTATGTACATAGCTTCATATATATATAATTTTAACAATTAAAATATTTCATCCTTAAAAATGGCTAAATGTATAGCCGAAAGCGCTTGGAATAAAAGAACATTCGGACAGTTTTTATATAATTTATCATCTGAAAAGAAAAATATTATTAGATCGCATGAGAAATTGTATAAGAAACTAAATCAAAGCACCTTGAGTGTTGTATTCAATGAAATGTGCATGAAAGAATAATTGCTGCCTAAATACACGAATATATATATATATATATATATATATATATATATATATATATATATATATATATATATATATTCTGTTTATGCGTTATCTTTATAGGGATAATTTATTTAAGTAAATGGTCAGTTTTTTTTAATTAAACAGTATCAATTAAGTCCGACACTTAATTAAAAAACAGAGCATTTAGTTAAATGAATTTTATCTATAAAAATAACGTAGAAACAGAAAATATATTACATAATTGTCGGACATAATCCATTTTATGTGATGTCATTGTTTGCGTTAAGATATGTTTCGTGAGTAGTAATTTGCTAACCAGACGCCTCTCTGTAGCTAAATGGTAACAATACGACAGGCTATATGACGGTTCTCATAAAGATTACAGGTTCTATCCTTGGCAGAGAGTGCATATTTTCTAAGAAATTTCTCGAATATTCAGTCCAGTAAATGTAATTAATACTGTTTAATTTAAAAAAAAAAAAAAGAAGAGCATTTACTTAAATAAATTATACCTAGAAAAAAATAAACAGAATATATATTAAATAATTGTCGGACTTAATCCATTATAATATATATATATATATATATATATATATATATATATATATATATATATATATATATATATGTAAATAATGACAGACTATCATCACTGTCGTGTCCGTATATTGCCTAATATGTTGTAATTGACATCTTTGATAATGGCTTATGTAAGCCGAAAGCTTAGATTGATTTAAAAAAAATATGGATCAATATTGTGAATTTCTTTCTTCGTTCAACGATAATGTTATTAAACTTATCTGACGTTACGAAAAAAATTTACATAAAATAAATTGACAACACTTGTCTATATTATTTAATGAAACGTGCATGAATATATATATATATATATATATATATATATATATATATATATATATATATATATATATATCAGTTACCCACAACGCAAGGCAATAATGCCACTAAAACGCAAGAGGGTTATTTGAGTGTGAAAGAAAATGAGAAGTTAGCGAGGAGAAAGTAAACAACAGGTTTCAGGAAGAGAGAAGATTTTGATTAGCGTTGCGTTTAAAATTTTGAAAATATTATGGGTCCACCCTTTTCTGATATAAATGGACTCGTCCTGCTGCCATAAAATAGCTACAGTCAGTCAGAGTGTCTGAAGGTAGAGAAACAGGGTGAAGGAACAGGGTGAAAAGTACATAGACACTATGATTGAGTTGACGTTAGAAGTCAGTTACAAGGACGCCCGACTCTAAGGAAGTTTACTTCGAGACTGTATATAGCGATCTTTGATTAATACTAACCGGCGTTCCTGGATTTTACTAACAGCATTACCTTTTGTATTTTGTGTAAATACATTTAATTTCTTAGCTTAAATACTTGCGTTTGTCATTTATTGGAGACCAATTTTTCACGCGGAATCCACAACAACTTGGCGAACGAGGATTCGAAACTCACGCGGATAACCCACAACAACTTGGCGAACGAGGATTCGAAACTAACGCGGATAATCCACAACAACTTGACGAACGAGGATTCAAAACTCACGCGGAAAGAAAAAAACTTTTCGTACGTCTAACAACAAACAACTTGGCGAACACACGCGGAAAAACTAATCAACAGAAGAAAAATCCTTCCCTCGTCAACAACAAATTAGCCACAAACAATTTCGATGAGTAAAAATAGATAAAATTGAGTTATCATGGAAGATTTTTAAAATATGTTGGTAGAATTGATAAGACACCAAAATGAGCAACAATTACAAATGCAGAAATACCAAAATGATCAACAGTTACAGCTACAAGAAAAATGGCAAAAGCAAATATTACAAACGCAAAAGGATAATCAAGATAGACAAACAGAGCTCCAAGAACTAATATTGAAAGTAGCGGGCAGCAAACAATTAGATATTGAAAAAGAAGCAACATTTTCGCAAGACGCAGTGTGGAATACCATAGAGATTTTCAAATATTCTCTAGATGAGGACAAAAATTTTGGAGATTACTTCAGAAGACATGAAGACATCTTTAACATAGACTGTCAAAATTGGACAGAAGCAAAAAAGCTACGTCTATTGCTTAAAAAATTAGGAACTGAAGAATATACAAAGTTCGTGGATTATATCTTGCCAAAATAGACGAACGAATTAACGTTTGACGAAGCAGTGACATGTCTTAAAGAACTCTTCAGCCCCAAAACATCGCTCTTCCATAGGAGGTGGAAATGCCTTAACCTGGTAAAGGGCGATAATGAGGATTATTCCACGTTTGCCGCAATCGTAAATAAACATTGTGACGACTTCAAACTAGCGGAATTAACACCGGGCAATTTTAAATGCCTCATCTTTGTTCAAGGGCTAGTTTCTACAAAAGATAGCGAAATGCGTAGAAGAATGCTTGCAAAATTACAAAATGAACCGGGTCTAACATTACAGCAATTATCAGAAGATTTACAGAGATGTTTAAGCATAAAGAAAGACGCAATGGACATTGAAGAATCAGCTGTTTCTCATATACGTAAGTTAAATAAAAGTCTACGTTCTTCACCCTCCCCGGAAAGAAAACTAAAATTTTACGACAATGAAAAGATTCTCACCCTCCCCGGAAAGAAACATAAAATATTATGATAAGAGAAAAAATACAACATACAGGACAAATTATGATGGATATCGAAACAAATATAAGCCCCCTCCATCAGCATGTTATCGATGTAGAGGATTACATTGGAACAAGGATTGCCGCTTCAGATATAAAAACTGTCTTGAATGTGGAAAAAAAGGCCACAAGGCATCCCAATGTAGAAATAGAAAAGATACTAATAGAATAAGAGCTACAAGGATGAATAATGATGACAACACCAATGTAAGGAAATATGTAGAACTGGAAATTTTAAACAAAAAGATTAAATTACAACTGGATTCGGGTTCCAACCTCACGATAATCAACTTACAGACATGGAAAAAACTCAACAGACCTACCATGTTACACACTCAAAAAATTGCCAAGTCGGTTACAGGCAAACGAATAAAATTTGAGGGAGAAATAATAGTGAATGTTAAATTTCACGGCAAAACAAAAAATCTTAAGATATACGTCATGAAAGATAATGAAAATTTAGTAGGTATCGACTGGATGCAGAAATTCAACGTTTGGGACCTACTTATCAACTCGTTATGCAAAAAGTTAGAGGTTGAACCATCAGATACCATAAAATTGAAGGAAGAATTATACAAGCAATTTCCTGAGGTATTTTCAAGCGGGTTGGGACGATGCAACAAATTTAAGGCCAAAATAGAATTAAAAGAAAACATCCAACTAATTTTCAGAAAGAAGCGAAATGTATGGTTTGCTACTATAGAAAAAATAGACAAAGAATTGGAGAGACTTGATCAAACTGGGATTTTATCGAAAACAGAGTTTAGTGAGTGGGCTGCGTCGGTGGTTTACGTAAAAAAGAAGTCAGGAGAAATTCGCGTATGCGCTGATTTTTCGACGGGACTCAACAAGGCAGTAAAAGACCACCATTACCCACTACCGAGCCCAGAGGAGATATTTACAAAGCTCAACGGCGGTAAGATATTTTCAAAAATAGATCTTAGTGAGGCTTATCTACAAATCCCAGTACAAGAAGAGAGTTTGAAAATCCTTTGCATTAATACGCACAAAGGGTTGTACAAGTTCAACAGACTACCATTCGGAATAAAAGTTGCTCCTGCAATTTTTCAACAAACAATAGACACAAAATTAACTCCCCCCCAAAAAGGGGTCTAAGGAGGGGGGTATTATGGGTTCCACCCTTTTCTGATATAAATGGACTCGTCCTGCTGCCATAAAATAGCCACAGTCAGTCAGAGTCTGATAAGAGAGGTACAGGTAGAGGAACAGGGTGGAGGAACAGAGTGGAAAGTACATAGACACTGTGATTGAGTTGACGTTAGAAGTCAGTTACAAGGACGCCCGACTCTAAGGAAGTTTACTTCGAGACTGTATATAGCGATCTTTGATTAATACTAACCGGCGTTCCTGGATTTTACTAACAGCATTACCTTTTGTATTTTGTGTTAATACATTTAATTTCTTAGCTTAAATACTTGCGTTTGTCATTTATTGGAGACCGATTTTTCACGCGGAATCCACAACAGAAAATTATAGATGACAGTGAAGCAAGAAACCGGAAGAGAGTTCCACAGGCAAGAAGTGAGAGAAAATAAACTATCAGAATAGAACTTACAGTTTAATCTACCTAACTCTGCAGTAAAACGATGAGACCTAATAGCCAACTTAGTAGTACGTTTAAATTTATACAGTCGATGTATCAAGGAGGAGAGCTCATTAGAAAAACTGCAGTGAAAATATTTATAGAGTCTAGCTTAAAAGACGCCCCATGGGGCAGCATTTAAGGTAGCTCCTGCGAAGGGTTCTTGATGCGGCAATCACTTGCTTCGGTAATTACAATAGTTAGGGAGAAGTAGATGCAATAGACATCAATAAACTATAAAAGAACTCAAAACTGATCGTTGCATTTAAGTATTACAGTAATATTTAAGCTTACCTTTTAAAAGTTCAACGATAATTCTTCTGCTGCCACATAATTTAAAGATAATTTGATGTACGTAGGTCCTTACTTTCTATACAAACAATTATTTTTTTTATTTCATAGGCAACTCTCGCTGGATTTCGTAAATAATTTCGATTATCCCCAGATTTATTTCGAAGTTATAAACATTGTTATCATACAAAAGAAATCGTCGTAGAAAATCACGTTCAAATTCACCGAAAATAATCGCAGTGATGAAAACTTGGGAATCCGAAATTTCAGGATTTCGCGTCCGGATCCGTTCAGCGAGACGACCTGATTCTAAAATGGTAAGATATGTTGGGCTACGGCCCCTAGGAGTAAAGTTGAAAATGCGTGACACACTGACATTCACATTTATTATACAGAAGTCACAGGAAACCTATGACATGGAAAGATTGTAAAAATATCTAAACTGTTTAAAAAAAATACTTCTGTTGCTAAAAGGTTCTCAGCTGTCCAAGAATGTTATTTCTGAAACTTTTCAGCACCTCCTGCTACAAAAGTGTATACTGAAAGCGATTTTTTTTTTTTCAATTGACTCAATGTGATAAGAATTTGAGACTTTGTAGTTATCAGCAGTGATAATGCCCATATTTATTGCGTCATTGTGTGCTGTCGTGGACACAAGATGAAAGCCGACATATCAAAAGCCACTGAAAGGCAAATATATGACAGAATTTACATGTCAAGGCCATTATGTGGTTTCTCGAAAGGAGGGCGGCAAAGAAAAAGAAAGAAAAGAAAAATGAAGACAATTTGCTTACGTACAGGACTCTAAATACCAAGACTGGCTAAGTCTGGCACAAGGTAACAAATACATCGTGAGAATTGAAGTCTTCTGAACGTAGATCAGCTTACCAAAAATGTTATATAGTTAGCAAAAGCATACTGTCTGCCTGAAGTTATTATATAAATCACATAAACCTCAATAACTTGAATTTGCTATGAAATGATTTTGTCAAATGATTAATTTAGATGACAAAACAAAGCTTTTGATAAATTTTTAGGTAGTTCCAAGAGGTTTTATTAAAGTTATTGGATGTATTTAAAAAACTACAGTCTGAAGTTATTAAGCAGATTAAACTAATATTAGTTTACGGTCTCGGAAATCTAATACAATCTGTGTACAATACTAGACTGGCGTCGAGATCTCATCAATTTACAGTTGAGTAAGCAAGGTGTAGCCGTAAGTTCTATGCTAACAGTTTCTTTGCTCGCACTTCTCGCTTGTGGAACTCTCTTCCGTCTTCATGCTTTTCAGCCAACTTTAACCTGTAAAAAATTAAATGCAATGTCAATCACTATATAGTGACTTCCTGATTACTCGTTTCTCTTCTCGCTTATTGTTAATGTATCTGTTCCTAATTCTTCCACACCCTGGAACCCCCTGTGTCTTAGTGGATTTACTGCCTTGCAGTGATACCGATTTAAATAAAAGAAGCAATTTTTTTTTTTTTTTTTTTTTGCTTTTTTTTCCATAATATATGTCGAAACATGGAAAATAGAAAGGATCTAAGAAATGCCGAAGAACAAGAAACGACAAAGTTATGGAATGTTCACATTGTATGTATCAAAAAAAAGCTTCGAACGATAAAGAGGGCAGCTGAAAATATAAATAATTGAAAACTAGAAGCAAAGGAAAAAAAAAAAAAGAAGTTTATTTTTACTATTAGGTTGGTGCAAAAATAATGACGTAATAATGTCGTTTTTTGACGTAATTATTTAACGTCAAAAAACGACATTATTACGTCATTATTTTTGCACCAACCTAATATTTACATTGCTCGGACTGTTGTCCTCATCTTTGTTGCCATATTCACGACGTTTAAGCCGTTGTACGCGCCGGCTTCTTCAGGTGGTTGAAATTTCGAACTGAACCCTTCATTTCGGCCACAGGGGGTAGACTGTTCTAGTTCCACGTGCCATGCCTCTTCCGGATGTCTCAGTTATATCTCTTTAATTCATCTTTGTTCACCACTGCAGTAACCAGTGTGTGCAGATCAGAACACTTTGGGTCCTGTCACTGGATCCAACTAACGCTTTTATCCACTGGGCCATGTATCCTTGAAGACATCAGTGTATGAATTTTTGGGACTTTAATGTCTCAGTAACCATTTTTGGCAGAGCTCATATTTCAATTTTTTTTTATTATTATTTTCTCTAGCACTTTTTATTAGTGCTTCCCATATTTTATTCATAAACCATTACTGAACCATTTAAACTAAAAAGTGCTAACTAATGGGCAAAACTTTCTTTGAATTTTGCAAGTATCAGTCTCGCGGTTTCAACGTGAAGTGCGTATTTACGCACGATTATGCTCCTAGTGTATCTAAATTTAACCGTGAATATTTTTAGCGTAAAATGTTTACAGGAGAGGAGATAATGGAATGGCCACCGTCAAGTCCCGATCTGAATCCAATCGAAAATCTATGGTCAGTTGTAAAGATGGAATCAAATAAAGGTAGCAGACAATATGACAGCATAGCAGGTTTATGGGAAGAGATTAAAACCACCATATCGGAAATAAAACCTGCTAAAGTAAAAAAAAATTATAACAAAATCAATGTTTGCCGACTAGATTTTTACTGGTGGTAATATTTTTTAAAAATGTATTGTGCTAATTTTTATTTCAAAAATCTATTGCTGGTAATATTGTTTTTCAAAAATCTATTACCTGTAATATTTTTTTCTTCAAAAATCTACTGCTGGTAATAATTTTTACAAAAATATATTGCTGGTATATTTACACTTTCGTTGTGTTTTGACCCCAGTTTGGGAGTTAACTATTTCCACATAGTTGGTACACTCGAATCCATTACATTCACTTACGTGCTAATACCCTTCGCAAGAATATGAATCCTCTTCTTCTGTCTCCCTTCTATGGGTAAATAGCAGAACAAACTGGGTTCTATCGCCTTGGATGGCAACTGGTCTACCGCAGAAAGCAATCTACTGCAGGAAAAATCGACGTAGTCGGTCATGTATCGAAAGATACATGATCGTCTAAGCGTGTATCACGCATGGTACATAACAGATTGATGGTAATTTTTTTTTTCCAAAAAATTATTGCTGGTAATAATGTATTACTGGTAATATTTTTTTTTTCTTCAAAAATTCATTGCTGGTAATAATATTTCACAAAAATATATTGCTGGTATTAAAAGCTATTTTTACACTTTCAGTTTGGGGGTTAACTATTTGCCCATAGCTGGGACCCTAACAGATGCTACCACCCCGGATCAAGGTGGACCTGGGAACACCAGCAATTAAGAGGTGGTTCCACGCTTTTCAAAACCTCCTGATAAGTGGCCTTGCTGCTGAGTGTAGTTTATTGTCTTAACCCAGGACGCACGAATATTTTGTGGAGGAGGAGGCTAGTTAAAGACAGACACTTGACTTGATGCGTAAACTGCAGTATTTAGTGAAGCATCCATGCGGGTGTCTCTTCGACGAAGTGGCACTTATTGGGGGAAAGTTGGCTGAGTTGAACTTGGTTTGGTTTATAAACTTCAATGTGTTATTTAATTCCGACAAGATTTTTATGACTGGCAATATTTTTTTCTAAAAAATGTATTGATGATAATAATTTTTTCCAAGAATGTATTGCTCGCATTGAAACCTATTTTTATGCTTTCATAGTGTTTTGACCCCAGTTTAGGGATTAACTACTTGAGACCTTAACAGGTGCTACCAACCCGGGTCAGGGTGGATCTGGGAACACCAGCAATTAAGAGTTGTTCCACGTTCCTCAAAACCTCCTGATCAGAGGCCTTTTTGTCGGATATAGCAAATTGTAATATCTGGGACGGTTGAACTTTCTCCTTTCATCTGGAATATGGAGTAAATTAAATTGACTGACCTCTGTCCTTCTAGTATGTTTAGTCGAACTCTAAATGTCTGGACGAGTGAAGTTAAAAAATGGCGCTTATCGGAACATTTGCTATGGAAGTAACGATAAAGTAGAGACAGTCTTGCAACATGACTGTTTGTGGGAAAGAGTGGGAAACACTTTCCTTCGCAAGACCGCATGAATGAAGTTGAACTTCATCAAGCTTGCAAAGTGATGATTAAACAGTGCCAACTTATGTATGGCAATAGTACCCCATTTTTGGTCTAATCTGATTTTTGTAAAAATAAAACATGATAGTAGGAGTAACTACTGGATTGAGAGAATAAACTGACCTTTTTTTTTCAGAAATCTTTGGTAAAAGGTTGTATATATGACTTCCCCTTGAGGTCTAGAGTGAACTTGAAACCTTAAAAGACTAAGTTTAGTGTTGCAAGTGTTGAAAAAAGTAACAGATTTTTGTTCATAATTATGAAATTAAAAAGAATATCCATTATTGGTAACTAATAAAAATAATGCATCTATTTTTTGTTGTTCTTAGTCTTCCGTTATCTAATCTACAGGGTGGTCAGAACGTCTTGTCACCCATAAATGATATAATTTTCTATTTCAAATGGCCGACCCGAGCTCCCCTTACGAAAATGACGGTGTTCATACAGACCTTCTCGATGTGTGACAGGGTCAATGAAAGCGAATAAACTGAATCCAGTACATGAGCCTTGTATTACTTGTTGTTCTATTGTTTTCATTATATTTTGGTTCTGAGTGTCTCCCTGCATTGGCTGCCGTAGAGTAGAGGGCGGTCCGAAAGTCTTGTCACCCATACCCAATATAATTTTCTATATCAAATGGCTGACCCGAGCTCCTCTACGAAAATGACGGTGTTCACACAGACCTTCTCGATGTGTGACAGCGTCAATGAAAGTGAATAAACTGAATCCAATCTTTGTATTACTATATGAATTGTTTGATTGAACTCTCTTCTAGAGTTTTATTTTCTATTAATTACTTTTTGGTAGGGGTGACAAGACTTTCGGACCACTGTGTAGATTAAACTAGTTTTGAGTTTGGATGATGTAGAGGACAGAGCGGTCCGAAAGTCTTGTCACACCTATAAAATATAATTTTCTATATCAAATGGCTGACCAGAGCTCCTCTACGAAAATGACGATGTTCACACAGACCTTCTCGATATGTGACAGGGTCAATGAAAGCGAATAAACTGAATCCAGTACATTCTATTACCTGTTCTATTGTTTTCATAATATTTTGGGAGAGGTTGACAAAACTTTCGGACCATCCTGTATATCCGAAAAAATGTTATGGCGTCTGAAGAACTATTTCAGTGTTAATGACACTTCTCAAAACTATACTAAATACTACAATATTCGTTTTCTGAGGGGACATTTTTATCTTATCTAGGAATGTGACTCAGTTATTCCTATTTAAACTGTTGTTTTTTTTAAATTTTTTAGACTGGTTTTTTGCATATTTGCTTTGAATCTGCTTTGCATATTATTTTCCGGGTAGCATTTGTTGAAATGCCGGTTTAATAATCAAAATCCTATGTCGTCCACCAAAATTTCTAATCGCCAACCATTACAGTACAATAGCTCAATAGTTGAATATCGCCCACGGATTGCGATATCGCTCAGGTTGGGAAATCCTGCAATATACATTTAAAGCCCGTTGCCTCGCTGGGTATGCAACAGTATTAAAAGGACAACAGAACAACAATAGTATTGATTTGTACAAAACGCTGGAACAAGAAAGACTATCTTCATGATCAGAATGTTTATCAGAGCAAGCAATACAACTTTAGACCGTCCTGGGTATGACAATAAACTACATCCGCGTCCTGGGTAAAACGATAAACTACATCCGCGTCCTGGGTAAGACGATAAACTACATCCGCGTCCTGGGTAAGACGATAAACTACGTCCGTATCCTGGGTAAGACGATAAACTACATCCGACAGCAAGGCCTCTGATCATGAGGTTTTGAGGAGCGTGGAACCACCTCTTAATTACTCGTGTTCCCGGGTCCCCCCTTGCTCGGTTTGGTGCCACCTGTTAGGGTCTCAGCTATGGGCAAATAGTTAACCCCAAACTGGAGACAGAACACTATGAAAGATTAAGAATAGGTTTTAATACCAGCAATACATTTTTGAAGGAAAAAAAATATTACCAGCAATAAGCATCATGTCGGCATTAAGTAGCCCATTGAGGTTAATAAGCCGTAAAACAATACAAATAACTTTAGAAAAGTCTATACCAATGTTTCACAGATTACGCAAAAGGCTTTGACAAGGTACACCACAAATATCTATCAGAAAAAAATGATCTATATTGGAAAGATAATCGAATGATCCGTAACATTTACAGGGAACAAATATCTAGAATGTGGATAGAAATCAATTTCAGCAAATACAAAAAAATTTGAAGAGTAGTAATACAAGTATACCTTTTCTCACTTGATTTTTTTTTTTTTACCAATAAAGCAATATAATCGAAGAAATTTACTCCTGTCTTTATACCAAGTTTGATCTGCCCGATACGCTCAAAATTGGCAGCAGCTGATATAAAAAAAATAACCTACAATTTGCTAGGGACTAACATATTAACGTTAACGCTTCCAAAACAAAACTGCTCTTTATCAATCAACATCAATCTCTGTCACACATCGAGAAGGTCTGTATGAACACCGTCATTTTCGAAGGGGGAGCTCGGGTCAGCCATTTGAAATAGAACATAGTGACAAGACTTTCGGACCACCCTATACTCTACAGGATACAATGCAAAGAGAGATTCAAAACGAGAAGGGAGTTCAATCTGCAGTCCGAAAGTCTTGTCACTCTCTACCAAAATATAATGAAAACAGTAGAACAAGTAATACAAAGGACATGTACTGGATTCAGCTTATTCGCTTTCATTGACCCTGTCACACATCGAGAAGGTCAGTATGAACACCGTCATTTTCGTAGGGGGAGCTCGGGTCAGCCATTTGATATAGAAAATTATATCATTTCTCATTTCTGCCTACAGTCAGCATGGCTGATGCTAACTTCCAAGAGAGGGACTCGTTGCGCTTTCGCAAGCTAACATGAAGTGGAGAGATCATATTTAATCAATAGCTAGATCTGCCACTAGGATTGTTAGTTCGCTATGTCATGCTAGACAATTTATCTTTCAAGAATCTATCTTACTATTTGTCCATGCATTGAATATCGCTGTCACATCTGGTCTGGTGATCCTGCTAAATAGAAATCCACAACAAAATCCAAAGAAGAATCTGCAATGTTACTGGTTCTGACCTGGTATCTCACCTTCGGTCACTTTCCCACCGTCTTCATCCATCTTCGCTCTGCCTTTTCTATAAAAATTTAATGGTGATTATTTGATGAACTTCGCTTTATGGTACCAAGATTTTATGAATTTAAGCGAAGAACTAGACTAGCGCGAGATCTCAGCATTTTATAATTGAAATGTCTGATTGTAACCGCAAGTTCTGTGCTAACAGTTTCTTCTCTCGCACTTATCATTTGTAAAACACTCTTCCGGTTTCTTGCTTTCCAGTCTTCACAAATTCAAATGCAATGTCAATCGTTATATTCTGTCTTCTTAATTCTTGTTTTTTTTTTTATTGTTCTCTCTCTTTTATTTTATTTCCTTTTGTTCTCATATTCTCAGTAACCCCTTTCCTCCTAGTGGCTTTATTCGCTTGTTTAGGGTACAATGATTATATATATATATATATATATATATATATATATATATATATATATATATATATATATATATATATATGATTTCATTCTTGTGATTATTATACCTAGATTCATCCATTTAAACGAAATACCAAGTCTCATCATTTTATAGTTGAAATGCCTAGATGCAACCGCAAGTTCTATGCTAACAGTTTCTTCTCTCCCACTTCTCGCTTGTAAAGCGTTTCCAGTTTCTTGCTTTCCAGTCAACTTTGATCTTCAAAAATTCAAATGCAATATCAATCGTTATATTGCCTTCTTAATTTTTGTTCTTTTATTGTTCTCTGTCTTGTATGTTATTTTCTTTTTTTCTCATATTCTCTAACACTTAATAAACACTTGCCTCTTAGTGGCTTTATTACCTTGCTTGGGGGGAAATGATTCAAATATATTTATGACACCTAGATTTATGAATTTGAGCGCAATACCAAGTCTCATCATTTTATAGTTGAAATGTCTCAATGTAACCGCAAGTTCTATGCTAACCGTTTCTTCTCTCGCGCTTCTCGCTGGTGAAACTCTCTTCCGGTTTCTTGCTTTCCAGTCAACTTCGATCTTCCAAAATTCAAATGCAATGTGAATCGTTATATTCTGTCTTCTTAATTCTTGTTTGTTTATTGCACTCTCTCATTAATGGTAGTTTTTCTCATATTCTCTAACACTCAGTAACCCTCTTGCGTCCTAGTGGCTTTATTGCCTTGCTTGTGGTGAAATGATTAACAAAGTAACAGGATCATGGTAATTTTTCCGCTGAACTTTTCGCCTTGGTACCTAGACTTTAATAATTTAAACGCAGTACTAGATTGGCGGCAAGGTTTCATCACTTTACATTTGAAATGGCTAAATGTAACCGCAAGTTCTATGCTAACAGTTTCTTCTATCGCATTTCTCGCTTCTCTTCCAGCGTCTCGATTCCCAATCAAGTTTGATTTTCAAAAAATTAAATGCAATGTCAATCATTATCTTCTGTCTTCTTAATTCTTGTTCGTTTCTTGTTCTCTTTCTTTTATATTGTTTTCTTTTTTCTCATAACACTCTAACACTGAGTAACCCCTCTTGCGTCTTAGTGGCTTTATTGCCTTGCTAAGGCCGAAATGATAAAAAAAGAAGCACCAGATCTGGCCAGACCAGAGGTGGAGGCAATGGTCAATGCACAGACGAATGGTAAGCTTATGCTGGACGATTTCCTCAAAAATGAAGAATAGACTCGAGGCGAAAGAGATGTGGTTCTACAGAAGGATGCTAAGGATATCAGGGACCAAGCGTGTGAGTACCAATCAGGTCTTAGAGAGGATGCAAACAAGTAGGACGCTTATGCTTAACATCAGGAAGAGGCAGCTGAAGATTCTGGGGCACATAATGAGGAAAGAGGGCCTGGGTCAAATAGAGGGAAAGAGTGACAAGAGAAAACAACGCGTGACCTGGTGGGCTTAAGCAAGTGGATGACAGAACGTGCTCTGGGGGAGGAAGCAGAGGGAAGGAAAAATTTAAATATAATGCTAATCATTCTCTTCTGTCTTCTGAATAATTGTTCTCTCCTTAATAATATTTTTCTTTTTTTTTTTTACATCCTTTCTAACATTCGGCATCTCATTCACTTTCTCTCTTAGTAACCAGTTTCGTCTTAGTGGCTTTATTGCCATGGTTGGAGTGAAAAAAAAAAAAGCGACAAAAAGAACGCTAAAAGTGAGAGTATCTGGAACTGATAAAACAAAATACGCCTTTGCCATTTTTTTAAATCATTTCATCCCAAGAGTACCATAAAGCCAGTAAGGCGCAAGTGGGGGGTGTGCTGGGAGTGAAAGAGAATGAGAAGACTTTAGGAGAAGGGAGCGAAAACCCAATTCTAATCTGGAAACAAGGGACAAACCTCTACTCCTGTTCAAAAGGCCGGGGAGGAGTGTGAACCGAACGAATAGGCAAATCTATTTATTTCTATTGGTGGAGGATAGAAACAACAAAATAAAATTAAATAAATAGTTAATGGATAACATTTCAGAGTTCAGGCGCAGACGTTAGGGGTGCACAGCTGAAGCAGACTTTAGAAGGGACTAGAAACCAAATCTGAAACGGAAAACAAGGGATAAACATCTACTCCTGTTCAAAAAACAGAGGAGGAGTGTGAACCGGATGATAGACTGATCTGTTTCATCCACTTGAGAAAAAATAAATAAAATAAAAAAATATTACTCCTACTGAGAAAAAAAGTAAATAAATAGTAAATTAAAAAGTAGACTTTAGAAGGAGCCGGAAACCCAATCCTAATCAGGAAACAAAGGATAAACTTCTACTGTTGTTCAATAGTCGGGGAAGAAGTGTGAACAGGGCGACAGGCGAACCTATCTACTCCTATTTAAAAAAAAGTTAGATTATATCAAAAAATATATTAGTAAATATTAGGTTGGTGCAAAAATAATGACATAATAATATCGTTTTTTGACGTATTTTTTAACGTGAAAAAACGACATTGTTACGTCATTATTTTTGCACCAACCTAATAAAATTTCGGAGTTTAAGCGGTTGTTTTTATTTATTCATAAAAAATGTTTAGAATGTTTGTTTCCAAATTTGTTTACATTTATTTTATTGAATTTGTGTTGTTTTTAAATCCTTTATGTTTCTACTATTTACACTCATTTCAATTCATATAATATACGATGTTTGTGCTACTGCCAAAGACTTGTCGGCTTTCTTCTTTATTGTTGTTTTGTTGGTTAGTTATATGTGATTTAATGGAACAAATGACACGTTAATATGCGCTACAATGTAGTGGTTATGTAACCAATGTAATGTTTTCTTTGAATTTGAAGAGTTTTTTCCAAGTGGGTAAGCGAATTCATAAGCAACAATCCTCACTTTCCATTCAAAAGCGGCTACATGACAATATGAATGATTAATTATTTTCCACCCTACAATCCCTTTCTCCACAGACGAAAAATTGCAAGACTATCGCCACTGTATCAGACGAGTTACATTCCACTCCAGGCCTTCACATCTAGGAATCGCCATGCCAAATACACCAGATAGACTCATCATCATTCTCTTCGTATATTTGGTAAAGAGGAAATTCCATTCAGTCCTCTTCTTCCCAAGAATTTTTGCTTGACTAAAATTTTAACGTCTTCAAGTCTTGGGTTAACCGTTATCTTCTCGAACTATCCATATAATAAGTTTTTTTTAACTCCCTTTACGCTCTTACAAGTAATTTATTCTGTAATCATCTACCTTGAGTGGCTTTCGAGCCTTGTATTGGCTGAATAATAGCATTAAAAAAAAAGATATTTGTTATTTTACTTCATGTTTTGTTGTGGTCTCATTCGAGTTGGTGCTATGGTGATCAGTTTTTATTTAACCAAAACTTTTCTTTCTTTATTTATTTCTGTTTATCTTTCTTTCTTTCTTTCTTTTTTTTCTTTGTTTGTTTGTTTGTTTCTTTCTTTCTTTCTCGTTATTTGTATTCGGTGACTTACCAAAAGAACTGACCGCTTTTTAAAGTGGCGAACCTTTGACAGGTTGTTTACCGTTGCAACGTGCAACCAAAATACGGATACTATCTTTAAAAAAACATAAAAACAAAAACAAAACAATTGACAGGGTGTTCAAAAAAGATATTGCATGTTCAAAAATGGTAAATTTATTAAACAAAGAACACTTTTCTCTTCTCTGTTTCGGGCCCCAGACAGAGATACCGTTAAAGATTCGCTACAAAATGAACAGACATGATCATTTTTTCATCCCAAACACTTTAGGTTATTATTAAGACGAAAGACTAAAGCATATTTTTTATTTATTTTTAAATTATTTTATTTAGTCTCTTTTTAGAACTTTCAATATTTTGGTTATTTTTTTTCTTGCGTCTGCGGATGACTATCAATTAGTATAGGAAATATTAGCGATCTCTTTCGGTGAAAAACACATTTGAAAATTCTTGCACTAATCAAATAATTAACGGATTTTAACTTTCATGACATATTTGATAATGAATGAAATTATTTTATAAATATTTCTTTTTTAGACCCGCCACTCGTTTTATTTTTAACATCTGATACCCGCCACTCGTTTTTTTTTCACATCTGATACCCGCCACTCGTTTTTTTTTCACATCTGTTACACGCCACTCGTTTTTTTTTCACATCTGATACCCGCCACTCGTTTTTTTTTTTACATCTGTTACCCGCCACTCGTTTTTTTTTCACATCTGTTACCCGCCACTCGTTTTTTTTTCACATCTGTTACCCGCCACTCGTTTTTTTTTTCAAATCTGATACTCGCCACTCGTTTTTGTTTTCACATCTGTTACCCGCCACTCGTTTTTTTTCACATCTGTTACCCGCCACTCGTTTTTTTTTCACATCTGATACCCGCCACTCGTTTTTTTTTTTCAAATCTGATACTCGCCACTCGTTTTTGTTTTCACATCTGTTACCCGCCACTCGTTTTTTTTTACATCTGTTACCCCCCACTCGTTTTTTTTTCACATCTGATACTCGCCACTCGTTTTTTTTTCACATCCGTTACCCGCCACTCGTTTTTTTTTTCACATCTGTTACCCGCCACTCGTTTTTGTTTTCACATCTGTTACCCACTACTCTTATATACTTTTATGAAATTTCGAGAAATTCATTTTGTACCGTTTGTTCCTAGGAGAATTTAACTCATCAATGTACAACTTCGAGTTCCATGTCCGATGCAATCTTTAGGGGCCCAGTTTTCAATCAGTACCTGACGATTGCATCATGCATGAAACTCAGAATTGTGCTACCGCCAAGAAAAAAAAAATGAACATTTATTATTAGTATAAATTTTACCTCTGTTATTATACATCGAGCAAGGTTTTATTAACACCAGAACTCAATGTACAATACTGAAATCGCCGTTTTATATTTTTAATTTCGCGCATGCGCATTGTTTATTTTTGATTTTATCGAGCACACATTATAAGTAGGGGCAATTGGAGAACCATCGGTGAGAAAAAGGGCACCATGACACAATTCGCTCAGCCAGAAATTTGGAAGCGGCATGCAGGATTGCTTGACATTCGTGTCAGAAGCTCCAATACGAACATTTTAGCGTGTTTAGGTTTTAATCTGAGGACAGTTCAAAGATTCGGAATGAGTTGGATGAGTCTAATGGTGATTACAAAGGTATTTGGAGTGATCACTAGTGACGGCGATGTTATGCCTCCAATCATCTTCCCACTAGACCTCAGACAGAGACCTACATCAAGTGTCTGAATTTATTAAAACAAAGTAACTAATAATAACAAAAGAAAATATACGAGTTTGTCGTTGCTTGTAAATCATCCATGTAAACATAAGCAGACTATCATTGTTGTTTTGTCCGTGTATTGTTTAATATATTGTAATATAATTGTAATCTTTGATGATGGCTTATGTAAGCCGAAAGCTTAGATTGGATTAAAAAATATGTATCAATATTGTGATTTTCTTTCTTCGTTTAATGATAATGTTATTAAGCTCATCAGACGTTATGAAAAGAATTTATATAAAATAAATAGACAACACTTGTCTATATTATTTAATGAAACATGCATCAATGAAAACATGCTGCCTAAATACACACAATTTATATATATATTTGCTCTACATTGTATTGAGCACTCTTTTAAGAATAGTAATTTTTGGTTAATGGAATTTATTCCGTATACGCCAATCATATACTTGAATATATATATATATATATATATATATATATATATATATATATATATATTTATATATATATATAAAGGCATGTGTTGTTAAAGACTACGGAACTTTTTCGTTTAATAATCTTTTTTTTTCTGTTTTTTTCTTGATTTCTCGCAAGTTTCTTTTTATATTTGGGTCTAAGTTGTTGAAATAAGACCCTAGTCCATGGTGTTTCGCCGAGCGCTTTCGGTTATCGTCAACCATCATCATGGCTGTATGTTTTGATTTGAAATAGGTTGCTTATTATTTTAGTTTTATAGATAATATTTTGGGTATTGAGACAATGTGGTTGGATTAGTTCATTATTCATAAGAAGGGGGTTGGTGTTTATTATTTGCAGGATTAGTTAATAAAGATGTTTCTACCAGTATTAACTGCTATTTTATTGATGTTGGTTTTTAATTATTTTTAATTAGGATGGCTTCAAGAATTTGTAATCGTTTTTTGCATTTCTTTTTATAGAGGATTTTGGTGTTGTTAATTAAGGACATACATACATACATACATATATATATATATATATATGTATATATATATATATATATATATATATATATATATATATATATATATATATATATATATATTAACTTCTTCCTTTGTATCTGTGTAATTTTGAATATACTTCTCTTTTTTTACTTTTCTTTTCTTTCTATTCTCTTGGTAGTTGTGTTAATTTGTTATGTTTTCTTTTGCCTTTCTTTTCTTTTCTCTTCTTTTTCTTTTTATTGATTTCTTCTTTTCTTTCCTTTTTCTTTATAAAATTCTTAATACTGTGAACGGAAAGTTTTCCAAAAACGGAAATGTTTCATAAATTGTAATCTTAAATAAAATCGTTTATTACACCATTGTTAACTAGCTGATGAGACGTTATTTATTAAACGTCGAAACAAAATGTACAATTTTGTTTTAGTAACTTACATGTTCTAATGTAACGGTGTATAATATATAATCCGAGTGGATCCTGGTAATATAAATTATTAAAACTGATCCAAAGAGATATCAAACCTTTTATTTTAACAGAGCAAATATATTTTTACAGCAAAAAAACAAAAATTACCTCAACACAGACATAGACGATTAAAGGCTGATGATTGCCGTATACCGAACGACTTGAAATCTCTATGTTGAGGTAATTTTTTTGATTTTGCTCTCTCTCTCTCTCTCTCTATATATATATATATATATATATATATATATATATATATATGTTATGGACCATGCCAGGACCAAGGAAAAACAACACGAACACAATAACGAAGATATATTACACGAAATAATAATACGAGATGTGGAAGGTGTTAGTATGACTGTCAGTCTGGTTTGGAGTGAACTACTATCGGATCGACTCGATTCGACCTTCTCTCCTGAAAGGCGTAGTATGCATAGTGTTAGGAAGAGTTCATTCTGTAGTTATAGGTAAGGGCCCATGACACTATATATATATATATATATATAGTACGGTGAAATATATTGACTGTTTGTAAATTCATTTTCTTACCTTTAGCGCATAGTTAACAGAAATTTTATGAGTAAGATATCATTACTTTTATTATTTTTTATCATTTTATAGATGTGCATATAATGTTGGGACGTATTTTGGCTTGCTAATCTTTGCCTTACGGTCAGGTATTTGGCTCTTCATTATTATAGAATATAGGTCTTACATGTTGTGATATTCTGTATGAACACGAGGTGTTTACCGAAATTTTATGAATCGAATGCTATTAGATTTATAGTCATCATCTTGTTTTTATCGATTTGCATATACTGTTGAAACGGTTTTTAACTTGCCAGGCGTTGCTTTACGACTCGTTGTTTGCTTGTTTATTGCATTATTGTTTGCGACTAAAATGAAGGCCTGTCCATTTGAGATTCATTTGCAAACTGTCGATATGGCAATAGTGTCAATCTGTGAGAGCTTCCCATGGACTGGCAGGCTTTTCATGTCTGCTTCGGATAAGATATCAATGCACATGTACAAAAGAAAAAGGTTCACTGCTCTATATTTAAAAAGGATTTTTCTTTGTTTCTAAAAAGAGGATTTCGTGACAGTTTATTGAACTGATAAGTGAGATATATGAAAATTTTAAATCAAATACTCGATAGATGAGACTCGTTTCAACTAAACTGGCGATCATTTTTTATGTACCACGGGTGGTCATGGCTCTCAAGACAACGGTGTGATCATGTCTCTCTTTGTAGCTTTGAGCTGTAATGTTAGTTCTCTTAGTAACCCATCCGTGTACATTCATTCATTTACAAAAATTAGGTAGGTTACTCGATATCTCCCTCTGCCTATTGTTCTTTCACGATCACGAATCACGTGAACCATCAGGGTCGTGGAGACAGTGGTGATTCCAGCGGCAGTCGTTATTCCTGGCCGAGACCAATTCTCTTCAGGCCTGTTTGAATCCAGAGTTTCCATCTTCTAGACTGGTTTCCACCCAAGGTAAATCTCCCTCTGCCTATTCTTATTTTATTATTTCACGATCACGAATCCCATAAACCGTCAGGGTCGTAGAGGCAGTGGTGTTTCCAACCGCAGTCGTGTTTCTTGATTTAGGATTTACCGGACATTAAGCCGAGCCGCGCTACTAACAAGGTATTCGCTGAAATGGTTAATTATCTTTGGTTGGCTTTTAATTCTTTCTTCTTGTTAAGTATTTATTTGCGGTTGTAATTAAGTTTTATTTTAACATAGAAGTCTTGAGTTATACTTAATCATTAATGGCCATCGTACGCCACAAAAGAACATAACTTGAAGACACATTCTGTCGAAATATTATTGAACATTGTCAAACACTGTGTTATTTTCTTTTCTTTTTCTCTTCTTAAATCGCGCTCTTTTAATAGTTGAAAAATATTGGATGAGTTACGTCAATCATTTTCTTTATTATTATTATTATTATTATTATTATTATTATTATTAGAATATTTAGGG
>OZ010584.1:28578085-28593085 GCA_963932145.1 Acanthosepion lycidas
CCAAACAGATGAGACTAATAAAAGAAAATATGTAGAAGTTGAAATGCAAAACGGAAAAGTTAGGTTACTACAGCTGGATTCTGGCTCAGACTTAACTATCATAAATCTACAAACATGGAGAAAACTGAACAAACCTGTCATGTTAAAAACGGATAAAATTGCGAGATCAGTTACGGGGAGAAAGATAAAATTCGAGGGTGAAATAATCACAAACGTAACATTTAACGGAATGACGAAAAAAACAAAATGTACGTCTTAAGAAATACCGAAAACCTATTCGGGACAGACTGGATGCAAAAATTCGAATTGTGGAATCTACCTATTAGCACCTACTGCCAGAATGTAAAAAGCTTATCAACCGAGGCAGACAAATTAAAAGGAAAACTAAAAACGAGTTTCCCTAAAGTATTTTCGGCAGGTCTCGGAAGATGCAAGAAAATGGCAGCTAATATCAAAATAAAGGATAACTTTCGACCTTTTTTCAAGAAAAAAGGAGCGTACCGTTTGCGTCAATAGAAAAAATTGACCAAGAATATTGAAAAAAGTAGAGTACAGCAAATGGGCCGCACCGACGGTCTACGCTAAGAAGAAATCATGAGAAATTCGAGTTTGTGCTGATTTTTCTACAGGTTTGAACGCAGCAATAAAGGACTACCATTATCCGTTACCTAGTCCTGAAGAAGTATTCACTAAATTAAATAGCGGTATATATTTTTCAAAAATTGATCTAAGTGAGGCCGACCTGCAAATTCCAGTCGATGAAGAAAGTTCAAATCTACTATGCATAAACACACACAAGGGATTGTACAGAAACCAAAGACTACCATTTGGAATTAAAGTAGCGCCGGCTATTTTCTAGCAGACAATGGATACGATGTTGGCAAGACTAGAATACACAATAGCATATCTGGATGACATATTGATTAATAGCGAAAGCGTTGAACAACACTGGCAACATGTACAAGAAGAGTTTAAGAGAATTCAAAGCTACGGATTCAAAGTGAAAGAAAATAAGTGTGATTTTTTCATGAAGGAAATTAAATATCTTGGCCATATAATAGACCAAGAAGGTAGACGTCCAGACCCTGAAAGGTCTACAGCAATAAAAAAGATGCCAGTTCCTAAGAACATAACAGAACTACAAAGTTTTCTTGGATTAGTGAATTACTACCAGGAATTCATACCTCAAATGCATAAACTTCGCGCACCATTGAACGAACTGCTAAAGAAAGAAAATGTTTGGTAGTGGACAGATCAATGCCAGGAAACATTCGAAAAAATAATGAAGACATTAACATCGGATTTATTTTTGGCACACTATGATCCTAAACTAGAGATTATTGTAGCAAGTGATGCGAGCGCCTACGGTGTCGGAGCGTGTATATTACATAAAATGCCAGATGGGACAATAAAACCTATCGCACATGCTTCTCGAACACTACTACCAGCGGAGAAAAACTATTCACAAATTGAGAAGGAAGCTCTAGCAATTATCTTCGCAGTAACAAGATTCCATAGACACTTTACTCTGCAGACGGATCACAAATCGTTAATAAAAATTTTTGGTTCAAAAAAAGGTCTACTGGTGTACACGGCAAATAGGCTACTTAGATGGGGAACGATTCTTCTGAACTATAATTTCAGATTGGAATATTTACCAACGAAAAGAATCGGTCACGCGGATGGTTTGTCGAGACTTATACCAACAAAGACAGGGCCATTGGAAGATACGGTAAAGACATAAGGACAGTACTATGTTGTACAGTCAGAAACCTCCCAGTCACATTGCAAGACATAAAAAATGAAGCCAAAAATGACGAATTTATTAATGAAACAAACGCAAAAATAGCAGAAAAAAATGAGAAAATTTCGGACAGTTTTTCTCTATGCGATAATGTGCTACTTTACAACGAAAAGGTTGTAATCCCCAAAACTTTACAAAAACGGATCCTAAAGGATTTCCACAGAGGATACCCGGGTATAAATAGAATGAAGTCGCTAATGCGAAGCTATGTATATTGGAAGAATATGGACCAGGATATTTTTCAAATGGTGGAAATGTGCAAGGGTTGTAATTTAGCAGCTAAAGCACCGCCAAGCATACATAAGCCTTGGCCTGAAACTGATCGTCCATGGTCAAGAATACACGCAGATTATGCAGGACCAATTGACGGGTTCTACTATTTAAACATAGTTGATAGCTACAGTAAATGGCCGGAGGTGTTTTGGTGCAAAAATCCTACTACAGAAACGACCATATTTCCTCCACGAGTTATTCGCTCGTTTTGGCGTAGTGGACTGTTTAGTAACAGATAACGGATCGCAATTCACGTCAGCAGATTTCCAAAAGTTTTGCGAAATCTATTAAGTAAAACATATAAAATCCCCGCCTTACCATCCAAGATCAAATGAACAAGCGGAGGGATTCGTGGATACTCTCAAAAGAGCATTACGAAAAGCGTACGATGTGCCTACGGAGAAAGCATTACAGCAATTCCTACAGGTATATAGAATAACGCCAAATAATGCGAAACCATCAACATTATCACCAGCAGATATCATGTTTGTTAGGAAAATCAGGTCAGCGTTCGATAAATTACTACCAAGTAAAACAAAACAAGTAACACAGTCCTACACACCAAAAAGAAAATTCCTCCTAGGGGAAAAGGTTTTTTTTAAGCCATACAAAAATAATACCTATTACTGGGAACAAGGTATAATTGAGAAAAGGATTGGCAGTATGATGTACATAGTTCAAGGAAAAAAATTCTCACACAGAAGACACGTAAACCAAATAAGGAAGAGACCGTTACAGGATGCTAACGGTCCACCTCAAGAAGAGGGATTGGACACGATTTTCGACACATTCGATATAACAAGACCGCAAATAATGCCAGAACCAAGAAAATCGTCTAGAAAAAGAAAATTTACTGAACCTTTGGAAATAGATCCAAAGAAAAAAGATATTAAAAAAACCCTGCTACGCAAAATTTTCGGAAGTGGGGGTGTTATGGGGCCTTACCCATAATAACATAATGGACTATTCCATACGTAATAAATACTGCGCCTCAAGAGGAAGCAGAGAGTTCAGTCTGAAGCCTGGAGTGAAGTCCGTCATGAGTCCGTCAGTCAGTCAGAGCGAGTCAGTCAGTCGAGTCAGAGGCAGTCCGAAACAGAGTCGCGTTCAGACAATTACTACTAAACCTGATTGTTCTTACTAACACTTTTTACTTCTCTGTATATATTCCTGTTTGTAATATATCTGTGTTATTCCATATCCATGTTCAAGTTCTTCTTTATTGGTTCTACCTTGGACCATCACCGTGGTACAAGGAACCGGACCATAACAATATATATATATATATATATATATATATATATATATATATATATATAAAGTTTGAATTCCAGTCGAATCCATTAAATTCACTTACGTACTAATAATCTTGGTAAAGGTATGAATCTTATTCTTTTCCCTCCACCTATGGGTAAACAGCAGGACAGACCAGCTTGTATAGCCTTGGATGGCAATTGGTCTAGGAGAAGGACAAAACCTGCGGAAGGTCGTTTGGGGACCTTGGGACACGTAATGCACTAGGTCTTTGTATTCGGCCCTTCAAAAAGTTTGGTGATTTTGCACAAAGCCTTCACCACTATAATCAAATCATATGTGCTCGTGTCAGGCAGTCGGTTCCTAGGAACTGAGCTGTTTGACCCTCATATGTGGTATACGACGGGAGAGTCCACCACATATATATATATATATATATATATATATATATATATATATATAGGGCATACGGCCATATCATATTTCCCGTATGATCACCGAAGTTAAGCAATGCCCAGTAAGTTTGGATATGCGGCTAGTGTAATAAATAACGGCTCGGAAGTTAAGCAACGTCGATCCTGGTTAGTACCTACATGAATGACCGCTTAGAAATATCAGGTGCTCTAAGCTTGGATGTGTGGGTAGGGGTAATGGATAATGGCTTGGAATTGTTAATCGCGGTGCCGAATTTCAATTCCAGTTGGGTTCGTTATATTCACTTACGCAAAAAAAGACTTGTATCACTAAATCATTAATATCTATAAGAAAATTCTTCGAATCTAAATATATTTTCTGGCTTTAAATAACCCTTAAATGGTTGGTAAGCTGTATAAAATCAACCAAGCTATCAATATATGATTGATTATACATATATACACACACACATATATATATATATATATATATATATATATATATATATATGCAATTTTTTAATTTTTTATATATATTATTTATATTATATATGCGCGGTACTTATTGGAAAGTCATGGAGCTAACATATTTAGTTTGATTGATGTGAGTTTGTGACCCTGGGTTTCACGCTATTTGCAATCGTCAGACAAACTGATTTATTTTAAAAAATGAATCAATTTTTCTGACGATCTCAAATTGCTTGAAATCCAGGGTCACAAACTCCTATCAATCCAAGTAAATATATATATATATATATATATATATATATATATATATATATATATATATATATATATATATATATATACATTTCACGTATATAAATATATATAATAGTTGTCACCCCAAGCAATTGAATAAGCTACTATTACACATTGAATTACTGGTAGTGAAATTGCTTGATATATATATATATATATATATATATATATATATATATATATATATATATATATATATATATATATATATATATATATATATATATATATGTGTGTGTGTGTGTGTGTGTGTGTTAAAGATGTTACATTCGGAGAAATAAGTACTCATAACAAGGATGCATTTTTGTTTCGATGCGAACGCATCACGACAGGAGAGAAACAAAGATGGTTATAAACGATTCTATTTAAGAATGCTACTTATGAAAAATCACTTTCTTCTTTTTTCATTATTCAATTTTTTAACGACCTATGGCGAAAGAACATCGATAGAAAAGAAATATATAAAGAGTTTCCGTAAAAGGAAAAGACAAAATAATGAGAAGAAGAAGAAGAAGAAGAAGAAGAGGTAAAAAGCAAAGAGAAGAGAATAAGAATACAATAAAAGGAAAAAAAAAAGGGGAAAGAAGAAAGAGTAATAGAAGAGTTAAGAAAAATTTATAGACAACACGTCATTAACTCCAAAGATAACGAAGAAAAAAGGAGAGAAGAGAAGAGAATAGAAAAACGAATAGGAGAAAGATTCTACATGAATACGAAAAAGCGGGAAAAAAGGAGAAAGAAAAAAGAAAGAAAAAAGACAGAAAGAAAGAAATAAAGAAGATAAGAAGACAATATGAATTGTTGATATCAATTCAACCAATGAAAGAACGTTAACATTAAGATAAAAAACTATCCCGCAAGATTTAAATTTAACCGGAAATGTCTGCAAAGAACTAAAACTCCGCTCTTTGTATTGAACCCTTTTTTAAATTAATGCTATGAACGTCTGAATTTATATTCTTTTGGTTCTCATTACTTACACACACACACACACACACACACACACACACACACACACACACACACACACACACACACACACACACATACATATATATATATATATATATATATATATATATATATATATATATATAACAGTAAGGTCAGTAAAGCAGGGTCCGCTGTCCGCTCGTGTAAACATGCGACAATTGATTCTTAATCACTTGATCAAAATGGCTCAACCACATTTTCTATCTGTCTAACTGTTTACAAAACACATGCAGGCCTTGGGAGACACATGTGTATTCACAAAACTTGAGCACTTCTTTATTTTATTGAGCCCTGAGAAAACAAAACGTCAGAGTACGGGAGCTGGCGCCTGTCCTGTTTCTAATTTATACTTAGGTTTGAGCAAGAACGGCTTGAACGTTGGAATCAACTGCGCGCAAATATTAAAGAAAATCAGTATCATGATGCTTCTCTCAATGATAGCCTTACCGTCCACTGCGGCTTTGAAGCACGCAATAAAGCGTGCCTTGCTCCCCACTCACGGAAGTATGTGGCAATTGATCCACAACCACTCCAGAAAAATGGCTCAACCACATGTTTCATCCGTGTAAAAGTTTGCAAAACACCTGCAGGACTTCGGAGACACATGCCTGTCAATAGAGGTTGAGTGCCTATTTATTTTACTGAGCCCTCATTTGTGGGCCACCACGAGAGACAGACCACCACATATACATATATTTACACTTAAAAAAATTAGGAGATTAGCTACCTCGGTTTCAACCTTACAAAATCCTCAGGCGATTTTTATTAATTGACCTCCCAACGCTTTATTTTTTATTTTTTTTTTAAACTAATGAACTCTATATTATCTTTTAAAAATAAATAAACAAACTCACGAATTTGGGTGTGATACAAAAGGGAGGAGGAGGGTGCAAAGAAGGAAGGAGAAGAAGAGGAAAAGGGAGAGAAGAAGAAAAGCAAGGTTATTATAACTGTATCTATGGTGGATGTAAATAAAATTTGCACATTTTTTTTTTACCCAGCCTCATATGATCCCAAGAGAATTTTTGTATGTATGCAATGGCTCATGATTTCGCATCTCTGGTTCAAAAGATACTTGGAATCCGGAAATATTATTTTTCCTGTTGGCAGAGGTTGCAAATGTTATTGTATTTGTTGTAAGGGTTTGCTTTTTTTTTTAATTTTCCAGTATATAATCGGTTGAGGTGTAAATGAAATTTACAAATGCGTGTTCACCACACACACACACACACACACACACACATATATGTATATATATATATATCTTGCATATATTTTGGCAGCATGTTTTCATTCAGAGATGTCTCATTGAAGAATTTACACAAGTTTTTGTATATTCCGAGAAACGGGAATGGCCTGTATACGAAAGTACGTTCCAGGCGTTGCTGACCAGGAGGTTATCCATGGACGAGAGGTCAAAGAATGTCAGGTCTAATGTCGATTTCCTGAGTATTCAGGTCGGTAGATGTAAATAAATAAATAAATAAATAAATATACTGTTTAATAAATGAATAAAAACAGGGCATCTACTCAAATATGAGTAACCATCAAAAATAGCGTTTAATCAATAAATCAAAATAGGCCGTATTAATAAATGAAAAATCTATTTTTGTCGAGAGAGTTAAGGCGACGGTGACAGGCTTAAAAACTGAACTGAACGATACTCATACGTCGAAAACGACGGGAGAGTACATCATCAGCAGCAGCATATATATATATATATATATATATATATATATATATATATATATATTTATATATGAATCCTAAAGAGCCAGGAACAACCGATCTAAACGGATCTGGCTCTATATATATATATATATATATATATATATATATATATATATATATATATATATATATATATATATATATGAATCCTAAAGAGCCAGGAACAACCG
This sequence comes from Acanthosepion lycidas, assembly GCA_963932145.1. NCBI lineage: Eukaryota > Metazoa > Mollusca > Cephalopoda > Sepiida > Sepiidae > Acanthosepion > Acanthosepion lycidas. The sequence goes on from OZ010584.1 coordinate 28,585,486, forward strand.
ACCTAAACGGATCTGGCTATATATATATATATATATATATATATATATATATGTATATAGGCAGAATATATTCCTTCAAGCATGTTTGGTTAAATGTTTGTAGTAGCAAAGTGATATACAAAAAAAAAAAAAATACAAAATCAAAACACTACAATTAAAAAAATCTTTTTAAAAACATCACTTAAGTCACCTGCCTTGCATAATTTTTTTTTGAATTTACGGTTTTAACGCAGAATACATCAATGGATATGGAACCTCCCACCCCCTGAAGTTGGTCTCAGATGTGATTAAATGTACCTGGGAAAATAAAGATCATTTGAAAGAAAATTTTTGAACTTTTCTTGATCAGTTTTCTACAGCCACCAAGAAATTAATTCGTGGACTTTAAAGGGTTAAAACTATTAATAGAGGACATAATACATCTAAATAAGACACAACGATCGGCAGCGTCATGCAGAGATATGCCAAAGAGAATTAGAAGAAGAATATATAAACATACACATATATATATATATTATGCACAGATCATTTACTTAAATATTTATATCTATAAAAATAACATATAAACAATAAATACATTAAAAAAAATTGTCGTTCTAAATCATTTCCGTAATATAGGATGTCATTATTTTACGTTAAGATACGCTTCGAGCAGATATGAGCATTCGAGATAAATCATGGGAAATTTGTAGTTTAAAAACAGTAATTTGACATTGCTAACTATACGCTTCCTCTGTAGCTGAATAGTATAGCAGGCCAGGCTATGTGACCTTTCCGTGTAGTATACAGGATCGATTCATTTTGGAAGACACATATTTCCTATGAAATTTCTCGGACATTCAGGCCGCTAAATGTTGTTAATACTGTTTATTAGAATAGAACCTTATTATAGATAGAGTATTTACTTAAATATTAGTAGTTAAAAATAACGTATAAACAATACACACACACACACACACACACACACACACACACATATATATATATATATATATATATATATATATATATATATATATATGGCCGAGTGGTTAGAACGTTCGCATTCTGACAATGAGATCCGGGTTCGAATATATATATATATATATATATATATATATATATATATATATATATATGGTCGAGTTGTCAGGAAGAAGACTTCCTGATGTTATCTAATTCGTAAAGTGCTTGAAAACCATACCACAGGCTGACCCAAGCCTTGTGAGTGAAATTAGGTAGACGGCCTTCGAAAGCTGTGCTAGCACAAAGCCACAAGTCATCATGGCCGAGGGTTTGAGCGTGTTAACCTTGTTCAAATTGTTGATAACACGCGCTCTCCCAGAAATTGTAACTGAGGTCGATTCAGCATAGTTGCAGTATAAACCACAGTTGGGCTCTGTGGGTGTTGAATAAATACGAATTTGCCTGAGTAAGCGTCTGCAATAGGGATTGGCTAGTTGTCCTAGTAGACAGGTATCCTGAATACGAGTGGCCAGTTAGGAAAATGACTGAAGTCAAGATGCCACGTCAGGAACGATGACATTATAGACTCTTTGTCGAGAATCTAGAGATTATATAGCAGGAGCACCAGACCAGATATGGAAGCAATATTAAATGTTACGTGTTGTTTAATATGTACAGGAATTTATTTACACAATTTTCTTATGTCCTTTTTAAAAGAATGTCTTAATCATAGCTGTAATCAAATTTATAACTCTCAAAGACGCATACAATTATGATAACAATGCAAAACCTGGTCACGCATTTGACAGTCAAAAAGATACAATAAAACAGATAAGGACATCGAATATCTACTAGGTGACGGATTAAAACCTCTCCACATCTTCACCTGTCACTCCAAACACCCACCTCGCACAATAGAAAGACGGCGAGCTTGGTGGAGAGATGCGTATTATTATATCAAGATCTAATCTCACCTGGGGTGAAGTTTATAACGAATGAGGAGAAGCGATGCCACCATAAGATAGCTGTATTAAACGAAAGCAGCAAACAACACTAGCGTTAATTTTTTTTTAAAAGAAAAAAAAAGAAAAGAAACCTATACTTTTTTCTTACTAGGTTTCCTCGCATCTCGCACGCCGGTATATTTTATACATTTTTAAGCATTTCACCCCAACCAAGGCGGGAAGCTACTAGCACGCAGTAAGATGGAGCGAGAGGAAATAAGAGTGATAGAGGAAAGGATGAAAAGAAGGATAGGGGATAGATCAGGGCATCTGAAAACGTCGATTGACATTACATTTGAATAGTTGGAGATTATAGCTATCAGAGGAAACAGGAAAAGGGGAAAGAGTTCCACAGGCAATAAGTGCGAGACATGAAGCTATTGAAGTAGAAGAGACGGCTACATTTAACAGTTTCGACACTGAAAGGGTGAGAGCGAGATGCCAGCCTAGTTGAACGCTTAAATTCATGAAGTCTGGAAACCAGCGAAAGCAGCTCATCGGAGCAGTTACCGTGAAAGTATCTGTAAAAAAAGACAGTGAGGCGACGGCACATCTGTGAGAGAGAGGCTGCAGACGAGATGCCAGATCAGGGCCAATTACACTGCATATCCGTATCTGGATTTTATCAAAGACCTGGAAACAAACAGAAGGGGCCCGAGACTATATATGTTAGCAATACTCCATGAAAGGGCAAATGGTTGATTTGTAGATTTGAAGGATCGATTCCGGGGAGAAAAAATTCCTGGCTCGGCACAGGGAGCCAACTTTCCTTGTGGTGGACGAAGCTATTGACTCAATGTATTTGTTCCGTCTCAGGTCAGCAGTCAATGTGAGACCGAGCAGTCGCAAAGAGGTGCTCTCGTGGAGTTGAGCGTCAGACATTCTAATGGAGGGCAGAGATGGTTCTCTGTGGTGAGTAATAGAGAGCATTTTTGTTTTTGAGGCATCAAAGTTAACCAGCCAATTTCTGCCCCAGTTCACAACCGATTGTAGGTCCTTTTCTAGACAAACAGTCAGGTTAGTTTTTTCAGCGTCACTAGATTTGTTTTTGAGGCAGGAGTAAATAGCAGTGTCGTCCGCGTAGGTGCCTACTTGGGAACCTATGACATCAAGAAGATCGTTAATGAAGATAAGGGACAGAGTAGAGCCTAGAATTGAGCCTTGGGGAACGCCTGAGTTCGTGGGATAGGAGCTGCAGGAGAATCCGTTGAGAACAACTTTCAATACACGGTTTGACAGGAATGATTGTATTAAGTTAAACAATCGCCCTGAAATTCCATAACCCTGAAGTTTGCGAAGAAGGCCGGCATGCCAAACCCTATCAAACACTTTGGAGATATCTAGAGCCACGGCACGAGCTTCCCCGTTATTATAAAGTGCTTGGTAAACAATTTCAGTTATAGCCATAAGCACATCAGCTGTAGAACGGGCAAAGCAGAAACCATATTGCTTGTCGGAGAGCAGATCATGGGATGTAAGGTGCATAACTACTTCGGCGTTGATTAAAGCTTCGATGACTGGGTAGGAGACTGATAGTCCGGTAATTAGAAGGGTCAGAGTTCTTAAAGAAAGGAACAATGGATAAGGATTTCCAACAGTCTTGAGACATAACAGTTGCAGAAGCAACAAATTGTAGCAAAATGAAGTGTGAATTCGGCAATTATTATTGTTATTTCTGTTTAAATTTCTCTGATGACGTTTTATCATTGCTTACTTTATTTACAGTCACACTGATATCCCCGTCTTTGTTGCTATTATCACCATATTCAGTCTGCTGACGATACGGGTAGTCTTCAATATTAAGATGCAGCTCAACTTTCAGGCGTCCGTACATCTGGGTACAGTTTCAATATACCCAAGTAGCACGACGATTTTCATGCGTCTGTCGATACGGGTAGAGTTCAATGTTCTGAAATTCTCAGGGTCAGCTTGTAAAGCAAATCAGAAGTGTTTTGGAAATGTCAAGTCTTTTCAGCTTCTGCTCTGGTGTCAGCATTCTTGGGACACATCTTACAGACAGTTTGCTCATCCTCAAGATTTCAGTTTAAACAGTATGAATTGAACCAGAATTAATGCCTATGGACTCAGCTATGTGCTGGAAAATAAGACGTCTGTCGTCTCAAACCATACGGTGAATGGCATCAATTTGTTCCCTAGTGGTTGAGGTTTTTGGACGACCTGGCCAAGGGTCATCTTCTGTGCTGTTCCTGACCCGCTTGAATTCCGCAGCTCCCTTATTCACAGTTGCATAGGAAGTGGAATCCTCAGCAATGAAAAATGACCCAGTGCACATGTTAGTACTGCTGTTCAAGATGACGGTCGTCTTTGAGTATAGAATCCAGAGGTTATCAGTGAATATTTCGAAGACAGTAGGAAAGCGTTGTTCAGGTTAGCAGAGGATATTTTGCTAAAAGTAGCAGGGCGTAGTTCGTCCTTCTGTTTCTCTTCGCCTGACAAGCTGGACTGGACATTCGGGTAGAGTGAACAAAATGACCGCCTTTATACACGACGGATTGAATGTTCTACGTCTTCTGATTGGTTAACCTTCTATTGGTGGACTATAAAGTGAGTCAAGTCATTTGGGCTAACTCACTAGTACACACATATAGACAAAAAACTGCAACAAGTACTTTGTATGTTCATTCCACGAAGTCGTTCCTTGCAGATTGACCATATATTCCTGATTTGATATAAATCAGGAGTTTCCGAGTCAGTCTATAGTACTTTGATTTGCTGACTGGTAAGTAAAGTATCTGCAAAAGGAAGGTATGACACAGAAGGAAACTTAAACTTCGTGGGTGGAGAACAAGAGTGTTTCTACCGTTTGCCTTGAATCTTTGATTCAGGTTAGACGTGGTGGACCTCGGTTTCATCTTGAGTTATTAGTCTACGGTGGAAATTCTCAGGGTCAGCTTGTAAGCGAATCAGAAGTGTTCTGGAAATGTAAAATCTTTTCAGCTTCTGGTCTGGTGTCAGCATTCTTGGGACCCATCTTGCAGTCAGCTTGCTCATCCCAAAGATCCCAGTTAAAACAGTATGGACTGAACCAGAACTAATGCCTATGGAGTTAGCTATCAGCTGGACAGTAAGACGTCTGTCATCTAAAACCATACAGTGACTGCCATCAACTTGTTCATCAGTGGTTGAATCTTTTGTACGACCTGACCGAGAGTACTCTTCTGTGCTTTCCTTTCCGCAACCCACTTCTTCACAGTTACATATGAAGGGAACTCCTCAACAAGTGCCTGTACCGCGTCCTCATAGATTTCCTTCGGAGTCATATCTTTCTTTTGCAGATACTCTATGATTGCTCGGGTCTCTGTTTTGTCCATTTTTATATTTGACGCGCACCTCTCACCTTTGTAAGGGCCTCACCTGAACAGAAATTAAGACAGAAATCTGAACTAGATTTTCTAGATTTATAAGAAGGTGTAGTGAGTTGCCGCATATATATATATATATATATATATATATATATATATGAAGAAAGAACAGTAAGATATATAATCCGGTGTTCTTATAGTTATTTTTATTTTTACAAAATAGTGCTCAATGTAAATTTACAGAGCATTAATATTATAAATTAATTGATTTAGCTTCCATATTTGAAACATAGTACCTTGAAGCGAAAAAAGAAATAATAAATCAATTAATATATATATATATATATATATATATTCAGCTATGGCTCTTCTTTCTGGGTAAGGCTTAGAAAGTTTTGATCGAGCCTATTATGTTATGCTATGAGGGGCATAGAAATAAATACTATATTAGTGTCATTAATAAATGAATACATAAAAACAAATCACTGAAAGACCTCAAAGGCAGAAGCTGTAGCGTCAACTTCGGACAGGATAGAATGACCGCTAGGATTAATGTGTCAAGTTTTTTTTTCCAGGACAATAACCTATAAAGCGTTGTTTCGTGAATACGGTGAATTAAAACTGCGAGTTCAATTACTGGGTTGGGCAGCACTAACTGAGCAACGGGATGTGAACAATCCTAGCCCGGAGATTAAAAAAAGGATCAGTTTGAAACTCCCAAATGGTTATCTTATTGATAGACAACAGAAGCTTTAGAGTGCAGCTGTTGAAATGTGATGATAGCAACAGAGATTTTTAAATGTTTCTTTTGATTTTTAAATGTTTCTTTTGATTTTTAAATGTTTCTTTTGATTTTTAAATGTTTCTTTATATAACTTTATAAGTAGTTTTTATAACTGCTAATCTGACGCTACTGAGTGGATCCCGTGATTGAAAGGTGTTAGTTGATCTTAGAACACCTCTGCAATTTCCGGTACACATCATTCAGACAGACGCACGCCCTGGACATTTTATCGTGGTCTGATTGTATCCTCCTAGTGGAATTAACGGTTCAATGGGAGTAGAACAGGGAGGAGGCACACGATTGAAAGAAAAGTCGCTAGGAATCCCTGTGATCCGACTGCGTGGAAGTGGGATGGGCATGTTATGCGCTATCTATTGAGGTCGGGTGTTGTGGTTTCCTTAGACGGTCAATCATTTCCTTCCATTTGATGGTGGGCATTACTTACCGGAGCCTGAAGCGTGCTTCGCGTCGTCTCCAGGCCACAAGTACACAGAGTTGGATCTGGTCAAGATCCAAAATAAACAAAGTTAATTAAAACCATGCTCGCAACATAATGCTACTTCCGACGTGAAATATCTGTTTACCTTCCATTCTACGTCATTGATAATGGTCGTTACGAGCACTTGTATATTGGTTAACGATCAAAAGCAAGGGCTTTTAACACAACGTTGAAAATCTGACTTTCAGTTGAAAAAAAAAACAAAAAAAAACAATCGCAAGAGATTGACACGTCTACACAAAATCAATAACCTGCCGGCTAGCTAAACCTGCTGGTGAAAGTACCGCCTTCGTCACCGAAACTGTGTTACCTCGCTTAGTTGGCGCCTGACGAGGGCAGGGTATGGCACGTGCTTTCACAAGTTGTATGTAGAAAATCGGTACTGATAGAGTCATCTCATATTGTCAATCACACGGCTCACCAAGGAACGTATTCTGCTGTAGCTGTGATTTCTCCTTTGTTCTTATTACAAGGGTCTTATTTCGGTTATTCAACGACCGCTTACGCTGCGCATTGTTGTAAAGTAGCCTCACTTCATCAGCTGCCACAATTCATTTAAAAAACATCATACTTCCCTACGTTTAAGCAGCCTATTGTACATTTCGGTTTTGCTTTCTCTTAAGCGATCTGGAAGGTACACATCAAAGAGACTAACATAACCAATCCGGTGCAAATGATTTTTCGATACATATTTTATAATGATGTGGATATCTCACGCATTGTATCTTCTTCCTCATGAACATTAGCGCCATTAGACTCTCCTGTTGAGAATAGGGTCACAACCATAATAAACTAGGGACACTGCCTCACCACACTTCACTATGTGTTGCTGCTTTAGTTTCTGCTTAAAGTTGTCTTTACGGATTGGGGTTTCATTTCTCTGGAAATCATCTCATGGATATAATAGCAGGAGACGTACACTGATCAACCCACTAAAGATGTTAGATAAATTAAGGAAAAATACCAACTTCCATGGATGACCATGAAGATGGCGTCGTGAAGTAAAGCAAATCTGAGCAATCTAGACATCATTTTGATGCTGATA
>OZ010584.1:28595585-28598085 GCA_963932145.1 Acanthosepion lycidas
TTTTAACATTTTCATTTTAGTTTTATATTTATTATGGTTAGATTTTTCAATTATTCACTCATGTTAGAAGCCATTGCTATACAACTAACGACTGCCATAGAATGAAGAACAAAACAGTGCACTAAAATACGTATGGCAACACCATCCTGATGATGTGGCGTGTGACTGCATGAGAACCACACCCAGGAAAACCAAAAGGACATTTTCGTGGACATGTATTTCTATTAGGTTGGTGCAAAAATAATTTCGTTTTCTAACATATGTTACTATCTGAGAAAACGAAATTATTTTTGCACCAACCTAATACAAAATTGTGAAAAAATTTAAAAAATGATGTAACTTTTATTATATTTTTCTGGTATAGATGAATAATATTACAAATATTCAAATTATATTTTCTCGGATCGTTATTATATTAGGTTGGTGCAAAAATAATGCCGTAATAATGTCGTTTTTGACGTATTTTTTTACGTCAAAAAACGACATTATTAGGTCATTATTTTTGCACCAACCTAATATAATTATATGGCAAAAAATAGGGTACCCGTACACTGGGAAGAGTTGTTGCGTCAATGATGAGTGGCCCTAGAATGAATAAGACACTATGTTCTCATGTTTCGTACAGATACTTTCAAAATAACCCCGAAATAGGACATATCTCAAAAAATATTTGCTGGGTGTTGGCGGCACAGCACCCCCCGATCTCTCCAGCTTGATTGGAAAGCTTCGATCGACGGTCACTCGCACATTGAAAAAAATGCCGGTACGCTACATCAGATAGTTTGAGAAGCACGGAGATATCCTGACAATCGTGCAATGTGAGACCGGGCATTATTGGGATTGACAATTACTCCTTTTCTTTTGATTAATTAAGGATGTTTTTGTCTCAAGTAGCTTTTAAAAGACGAAGTTATTAGCAGTAAAGACCAGCATTGATTGTTTGGTTTCAGTTAAGTGCCATGCGTTTATCACGCATGGTACATTTTACGGCGATCATGTATCTTTCGATACATGACTGACGAAGCAGATTTTTTTCCCGCGGTAGGCTGCCAAATCTTTCTGCGGTAGACCAGTTGCCATCCAAGGCTATAGAACCCGGTCTGTCTTGCTATTTACCCATAGCTAGTGGAGAAGAAGAGGATTCATACCTTTTCCAAGGGTATTAGCACATAAATGAATATCAGTCAGTTATGTGCCATGCGTGATACATGCTTAGGCGATCATGTATCTTTCAATGCATGATTGACGAAGCAGATTTTTTCCAGCAGTAGGTTGCCATTTCATTCTGCGGTAGACTAGTTGCCGTCCAAGGCGATAAAACCCGGTCTGTCCTGCTATTTATCCATAGCTGGGGTGGGGAGAAGAAAATCATTCATCATACCTTTCCCAAGGGTATTAGCACATAAGTGAATGTAATGGATTATAGTAGTATGATGAAAATTAAAATAAAAAAATCCTATCAGGGGTCAGTACAAATAGCTTGTTTCCATTCCCAACCATTGAACAAGCAACATAGAGCTGTCCGTGAGAAAAACAGGGTTCCATCAAATGAAGTCCGGTTCAGTCAGTTATATGCCATACTTGATACACGCTTAGGCGATCATGTATCTTTCGATACATGACTGACGAGGCAGATTTTTTCCAGCAGTAGGTTGCCATTTCATTCTGCGGTAGACCAGTTGCCGTCCAAGGCGATAGAAAACGGTCTGTCCTGCTATTTACACTTAGCTGTGGGTGGGGAATGATTCATACCTTCCCCAAGAGTATTAGCACGTAAGTGAATATAATGGATTCGACTGGAATTCGAACTCGGCTCTCCGATTCCTCAATCCGAGCCACTCTCCATTATTCCACCGTGCCTCCAACAGTTTATAATGAATGATTCTTTGAATATTTAACCGTGCACTCAAAACGATCTTCTTTGGTCGAAGTTCTCTTTTCAGTTGATGAGCAGGTCTATTTCCTCGACTGATCCACAGACGACATTGGTAATGAATCTATTTCTCGTCACCAGTAACGACCCTGTCCAAAAAGGGCGCATGAAGTTGTCGTGTAAACATTGACTGGCAACAATCAACATATTTTGTTGATTCTCTGGAGACATGTAGTACGGGAACTATTTTATAACCGCTGAAACCTTTCCGTTTCTTTAAGGTTCGCGTTGAACTGTCCTATGATTAGTATTAAATTTCTCACAGAGTTTCCAAATCATAGTTGCAGGATTTGTTTTCTTGGAACAGCAACCAACAAAGACTCTGAATCAGTTTCTTTTAGATTAAAATTCCCAGTTCTGAAACGGGAAAACCACTTCGTGAATTTTCTTTCACTCAATACATCGACTCTATTAATGAAGTGAAAGGGTTTGGCAGCTGCATTTGCACTGGCACCCTTATAAAACACATAGGATGCAACTTTTGTAATATGCTCTCTAGTCGAGACAAACATTGAGGCAAATTCCAAACTATATTATGAATAATAATCTAATAACCCGAAAGAAAAA